>QLOH01000415.1:600000-942952 GCA_026901365.1 Sesbania bispinosa
ACTTGTAATTGGCTGTGATTGTCAATAGTGGAAATCTCACGAGTTGTGAGGACTGGACGTAGCCCAAGGTTGTGGGTGAACCAGTATAAATCTCAGTGTGCATCTCTTCTCCCTATCTCTTTATTTATATTGCACATCTCATGTCTCAAATCTGTTTGTTAAAATAAATTAAATCTATTTAGAGAAAACCAAGTTGTAATAACTAAGATCCGTCTCTGCATCTCATCTTACATCTGAAGTCTATCTTATCTCAGATCCCATCTCAACTTGAGATCAATCAGTAGTCTCACTCATTCTCTTTAAGGTCTTAACTTTGTAGAAACACAGGGAAACACTAGAAGGGGGGTTGAATAGTGTTTCTTAATAATTTATGGAAGCTTTTCGCAAACTGTTAAGTTTACAACAGTTTCAGACAGGTTTAAGAGGCTGTCTGAAGTTTCTTAAGAAGGCTTCTGAAAAGATCTTTAAAAAAGTTTCTTGCTTTTTAACATTATCAGAACAGTTTTCAACACTCTTTGGTTAGTATAAATAAATTGACAAGAGATAAGGGATAGAAAACTTAGCCAAGGAATTTATCCTGGTTCACTCACTAACACTGTGAGCTACGTCCAGTCCCAATGCCAACAAGCACTTGGATTTTCTCTTAATCTTCACCAAGATTACAAGTATTATTTTACAGTCAAGCCTCTTCAGGCTCTACAACCAAGTATTCTTTTACAGACAAGCCTCTCCAGGCTCAAAGACAATTTTTACAAAGAGATATGTCTAAGCTTTTAAACTACACAAGTTTGAAGCTTAAACAGAGACGATGTACAATAAAAACTGAGGTATACTCAGGATATGCAAATGATGTACAATGGATATGAAATCGGAGTGTTTTTACAGAGAAAAACTTGCAGCGCGATGTCTCTTAGATTTTCTTGTATTTTCAGTCTCTCTTATGGTCTTCATGAAGGGCTATTTATAACCAATCTTCAATCCGTTGAAATACCACCGTTTAGAGATAGCATTAAATGCTATTTAATCCGTTGTGAGACATGCTTCTGAGAGTTCTGATTTTTTTTGACACACAGTACCAGGTTGCTGCTGCCATAAAGCTGCCACTGTTGATGCTGCAAAGGTTACGTTGCAGGGATTTCCTCAGTGGTGTATGAAATTCAAATATACCAGGAAAGGTCTCTGTGTTCCTTGCCATAAATATGTTTGAAAACGTACGTGCAGCAGAGAACGCTTGACTCAACAGAATTTCAGAGATGTCTACACACACTTCAGCAAAGAGTGCCACGTCATTAATGAGACTTCAGACGGCTTCAACACTTCAGACGGGTTACGCACTTCAGACGGCTTCAACACTTCAGACAGGTTGAACACTTCAGACGGATTCAACACTTCAGACAGATTGAACCTTCAGAAGGCTTTTCCACTTTAGACAGGTTGACAGCACTTCAGACAGTCTTTATAATTTCAGAATAGCTTACTGAAATCATAGATAAGTCATTAAACATTTATGTATCTATAATAAGTATTTTAACCCAAATTTGTTAAGCATTAAAACTTGAGAAGTGAGCTATCTAAAACATCATAATTTTCCTTATGATATTTTTGAGACTCAACATTCTCCCCCTTTTTAATGATGGCAAATTTATTTAAAATAAAGAAATCTGAAAGGAGTTTTTAAAAATAAAATAAATTTAAAAAAATAACTCCCCCTCAGATAAAGATCTCTCAGGACAAACTCTTATCAAATACTCCCCCTGAGACCTGTAATTACTTCAGATTTTGTTAGTTTTAATACTCCCCCTTTTGTCATCAATCAAAAGGGAATTTCAGAGCATAACTTCAAAATAAGCACAGTATATAATCACAATAATCACAGTAGTATAATCACAACATTGAGATACCAGCATTCATGAGAACAAACAAAATATATTATCAAACAAAAGAGTTCACAAAACAGAAATTAAGCACTCAAAATGAAGTTAACACTAAACATGGCTAAACATCATAGACTATCCATCTTTCTTCAGCAAGGCCTCTTTCATAAAGGCGAGCAATTCTTCTTTTGCCTTGTCAATCTGAGAAATGACAGCAGTCTTCAATTCTTCTTGCCCACTTCTGATGTGCTGTTGCTCTTGAAGAATTTGATCTTGCTTAGCAACAAGAGTAGCATTTCTTTTCTCCAAGCTCTTCACTTGATGCCTCAGCTTCCTGTTCTCTTCCTCAAGATTCAGTTCTACTTCATATAGAATGATCTGAATGTGCTTGCAAACGAATCTGAGCTGATCGAATCCTGGATGCAACCCATAATCTTCGGGATGACTCACAGGAAAGAAGAAAGTTCTGATAGGGCAAATTAGCTTCCAGTCCTCATTAAAGGGTTCAGACATGGGGAATCTGCCTCTGATATACTGATACTGCACATTGGTGGAGACACCATAATCTATGATGGAGTCATCATCTGGTCCTGCAGATCCAGAAGAGGATCCAACATCCTCTCTGATCTTCCAGTAGGATAACCATACCCTATCCCTGTAGCAGTGGTATAAACCTCCACCTTGTCTTTGGATCCGAGCAGGTAGCTCCTTCCATTTGGTTGATGTTAAAGGTTTCTGGGGAACTGGATAAGCTTTAGGTTCCTTGAACTTGTCAGCAGGGCCTTCTTCCAGGGGGTACCTAGGAACAATCCTGTCAGGTTGCACCAGAATCTCTGTGGTTGGCCTGATGGAGATTGTTCTAGGTGGCCTATAGCCTCTCATGCCTACTGACTTCAAGTAGTCCCTCTCAAAAAGTTCAGCTTCAGTAGGCAGTTGCCTGACAAAACACCATTCATCATTAGACAACTTGAGGGAGTCACCAGAGAAGGGGTTAAGTGGAGCCCACTTATGAGCAGGTGGAACTGCACCCTTTCTGATCTTTTCAATCTGGCCTGAGTAATACTGATCTGAACTGCCTTGATACTTTTCCCTTTCTTCATCAGCAGTGTGCTTGATAAGGCCATGGCGAAGAGAGATGGAGGGTTCATTTCTGAAAAACTGCAGCTCTTCAAATAAGTTGGGGAACTTGGGGACTCTGACCCTCTCACTGAAAAGTTCCTCATACTTTTTGTGGGGTATTTCAGCAGCTGCATCAAATTGGTGTTGAGTGAAAGGAAAAGCATAAGGATCAAACGTAGGCTCTGTGAAGAAGTCCCTACTTTTGGGTCCTAGCCTTATATGCGCAGGCAACATGCTTCCTTTCCATACTTCAGAGCTGTCACCTTGCTGATGTTTATATGTGGGGTCTTCAGACTGAGTGGATTCTGAAGATGATGAAGGTGAAGAAGGTGGTGATGAGGGAGGTGATGGAAGTGCTTCTTCTTCTTTCTCCTCTACTGTTTTCTTCTCAGGTGATGAAGGTGGTGATGGGGTTACATTATCAAACCTTACCCTGAGCCTTTTTTGAGGAGGTTTAGCTTTCTTAGGTTCCCTCTCCTTTTCCTTTTCAGCTTGCTTCTCTTCTCTTCTTCTCTTGAAATATAGGTTTGCTTTGACAAAGTTTTGATACTTGCCAGCCTCATCCATTTCCTCCAACTGACTTGCAATGCTCCTTGTAATCCTAACAGAGGGTTCAGGAGCTGGCTGAAATAACTTTGTTTTTGTTCTCTTTCTTTGCTGTGCACTGGATCTTTTTCTCTTCTTGGTCTCTTGAGCAATGGAAGTTAGCCTTTCATCTTCAGCAAGAGCTAGTTGAGAGGCTACTGCAAGAGCATAATCAGTCTTTTCTTGCTCAGCCTTCTTCTCCATTTCTTCATTCTCCAAAGCTGTAGCAAGGGCTGCTACCTGAATAAGCTCAGGATCAGAAGGACATGCAACTAGAGGTGCTGCTGCCAAAGCTTCAGGATCAGCAATCTCAGCTACCTCTTCCTCATGAGCCTTTCCTTCTGTTTCAGAAGTAGGCTTAGGAGTAAGAGTTCTTACACCTTCAGAACCCTGACCCACAATTTCAGATGGCTTTTGCAAAGCCTTCTGAACGGGTTTAGATGTATGAGTGTGCAAGTCCATAGCTTCTAGAGACACCTTTGCTGAACTCTTGACAGGGAGCTTCTTCCTTTTCAGATGAGGGGATGGCTTGGAAGGCTTGAACTCATCTTTTCTGATATCCCCCTGAAGTTCTTTCTCAAGAATCTCAAGAGTGGTTCCTCTTCTTGAGGCCTTCTCCAAAAGAACACTCTCCTTCAGAGTAGGAGATGGAGGTCGTGGAGTGAGCTTGATTCCCATGATTTTCAAGTTTGACTCACCAAAGAACACAGGAGATTTATGGTCACATAATCTTTAACAGGTACCTTAAAATGCATAAGTACCTTCATAATGAGAGGGTTGTGGGGAAGATTTCCAGTAGAGTCTCGAATCTTCTTCTGCATATGGAACATGATAATGCTTGGGAGATTGACTTCCTTCTTCTGAAGCAGGTGAATCAGACAGAACCTTTCCAATTCTGAGACATGGTTTCTGCTTCCACTCTTAGGGATTATTGCACACCCTAAGATAGCATGAAGAACTCTGACCTTCTCTAGCAAGAACTTGGAATCCAGGCTTTCGGGTTCTTCTGTTCCATACAGCATCTTTGTAAATAGCTTGTGCCCACCATTCTTCATCTCCCACCCAGGAATGAAGATTGCACCTTCAGCCTTAACATCAGTGATTGTGGAGAGAATGCCTTGATCAACAAAAACTGAAACCCCTAGAACAGAGGCTTTGATGCTTTCATACACTCCCTTAGAATTAGGTATTCCTCGAGCAGAAGACCAGAAATCCACCACTCTTTGTTCATGCCATTGACAGTTAATGTGGTCGAAGAAAGAAGTCCACCCGGCTGCATCAAATTCCTCAACCAAATCCATGCCAATGTTGCGAAGCTCGTCAAGATTCACTCCCTTTGATCTAACCACATTTCCACCAGAACCAGCGGTGTTCTTGGGTGCCATTGTTGAGTTGCAGGGAAACTTTGAGAGAAAAAGGTTGCTTGAGCAGTGAAGAAGATCAAACTGAGTATTGAGGAAAGAGAGTGTAAGGCTTCCTCGACACACTTACTCCTGCATTTATAGACCCATGATGCAATGATGCCCTGTACCGGCTGCGCAGACTTCGGGTAACGTGCGAATTGGAAGAGACAAAAACTTTAAAAGAAGGAATTCAACCGTCTCAGATAGCCACATCAACCAGTTACTTCAGATAGGTGAAAATTTCAGACACACAAAAAAAATTTCAGATAACCTAAAATTTCAGACATGTCACAGTTTCAGACACACTGAAATTTCAGACGCACTAAAAATTTCAGATAACATAATAATATCAGACACAATTAATTTTTAGAGAATGCATGTATATTCAAGTTGTTGCGTATGAACTTAAATCTATCTTCAGCCTGGGGTTTTGTGAATATATCTGCCCATTGATGCTCTGTGTCAATGAACTGAATATCAAAAATACCTTTCTGAACATAGTCTCTAATGAAATGATGTTTGATTTCTATATGCTTTGCCCTAGAATGTTGAATGGGATTGTTGGATAAATTAATTGCACTGGTATTATCACAAAGAACAGGTATAGCAGAGATAGGAATATTAAAATCCTCAAGCTGATACTTAACCCATAGCAGTTGTGAACAACAATTGGCTGCTGATATATACTCTGCTTCTGCTGTTGATAAAGCAATGGTGCTTTGCCTTTTGCTTGACCAGCTGATCATGTTATTTCCAAAGAAATGACATCCTCCACTGGTGCTCTTTCTTTCCATTTTATCTCCAGCAAAGTCAACATCACAGTATCCTATTAACCTGCAATCTTTTCTCCTCTTATAGCATAGACCGAGATTAGTAGTATCTTTCAGATATCTAAAAATTCTTTTAACAGCTTTTTAATGAGTAATTCTTGGATCTGATTGAAATCTAGCACAGAGACAAACACTGAACATTATGTCAGGTCTGCTTGCTGTTAGATACAACAAAGAGCCAATCATTCCTCTGTACAAAGTTTGATTCGCTGGTTTTTCTTTGTCATCTTTGCTCAAAGATGCAGAGGGATGCATAGGAGTTGACATGGGTTTGCAATCACTCATGTTGAACTTTTTAAGCATTTCTTTTGTATATTTTTCTTGATGGATCCATATACAATCAGAATCTTGCTTAATTTGAAATCCCAAGAAAAATTTTAGTTCTCCCATTGTTGGCTTCTAGGCAAGTGTACCTATTAGTCAACTGTAGTACAGTGAAAATGAATTCAGAGTGTCGATCCCACAAGGAGTCGGTAGTTCAAAGTTGTACTATTTCAAAGAGTAAATATATACAAAAGAGAGTGATTTGGTTCATGATTGATATAAGTAATTAAAGTAAATTTCTATCAAATAGTAGAAAAGAGTATAAAAATTGGATTAAAGATATCAGTATGAGAAACAGGGATTGAATTTCATCTATCTTCCTCGTCTGTATTCTGGTTGTATATCAATATATAGCCATTATAACTATAAATATTGATGCACACATAATAGTCACTTATATTGATTCCTCACATATAAAATTCATAAGATTGATCCATTGAATATTGATTCCTCATATACCCAACAAATCATCCAACATTAAGATCAAGTGTAAAAGCATTCGCTATATTGAAATCTATTACTAGTAAAACAATATAACGATTATTTTCGTTCAGATCGGATTTTCAGAAATACTTTCCAGTCAAATCTAAAAATCTAAACATTGAAACTATTGATCAGATAGAATCAAAGAAATGAAATCGGAGCAAAAATAACAACATCGATAGAATGAATACGCTATATAAAAATATAACCAGAATACATCCGAGTTCGAGTCGTTTACATCCAATCCCAGAAGAGGAAATTAGCCACTCATGGTGACTTTACAATTCATAAAGATGAAGGAGAAAATCTAAAAGTTCCACTTCCGTGCTTTCGTTCTTCCTTTTCTTCCTTTCGTTCTATTTTGAGAAAGTTGTTCCTCCCTCAAAAACTAATTCGAAAGATGTTTTGTTCTTCAGAGTAAGTGGAAATTCGCTTGAGCTAAAATTTTAGCTCAGGCGAATAGAGTCCTTCAAGATGAAGCAAAGTCAATTCGCTCAAGCGAATGAAATTCGCTTGAGCGAATTAAGCTGGTGAAAAATCATCTCTCTGGTCCAAATTCGCTTGAGCGAATTAGGATTCGCTCAAGCGAATTTCAAGGACTTCAAATCCTCCTTCTTGCCTTGTTTCTTCAGCTCCTTTTGATACTTACTTGATCCTCTTCTTCTATACCCGCAAATCACACCAAAATAGGGATCAAAATGCCTCAATTAAATCGGTACTCAGATGTTATCATTTAAAATCAAATATCTATAAATTAGAGGAAATTAACTGAAGAATGAATACATTTGAACTATAAGTGCCAAATTTCTTATATGCAAACAACCTAATTTGTGGCACTTATCACCCATTAAACTCATTTCAAATTTTGATTGCATCAACTCAGAAAACTCCTTGCACAGAGAAGAATCAGTTGAACCAAATATAATGTCATCAACATATATCTGAACAAGTATAAAATCTTTGTTAGACTGTTTTCTGAAAAGGGTTGTATCTACTTTTCCTCTTTCAAAACCATTTTTGATAAGAAAACTGCTCAGTCTGTCATACCATGCTCTTGGAGCTTGTTTCAGACCATAAAGAGCCTTTTTCAATTTGAAAACATGATCAGGAAAAGCAATGTCTTCAAAACCAGGGGGTTGTCTAACAAAACCTTCTTCTTCAATGAAACCATTGAGGAAGACACTTTTGACATCCACTTGATATAGTTTGATGCCATTATTTACAACATAAGAGAGAAGAATCCTAATTGCTTCTAATCTAGCAACAGGGGCAAAGGTTTCAGTGAAGTCAATACCTTCTTGTTGATTGTACCCTTGAGCCACCAATCTTGCTTTGTTTCTGACCACTTTTCCTTCTTCAGACAGCTTGTTTCTGAACACCCATTTGGTTCCAATAATTGTTTTCCCATCGGGTTTAGGAACAAGTGTCCAGACATCACTCCTAGCAAATTGGTTTAGCTCATCTTGCATGGCTAGAATCCACCCTTCATCATGCAGGGCTTCATCAATGTTCTTTGGCTCAATTTCAGACAGGAGAGCAAGAGAATTCAGATTCTTGAATTTTGATCTTGTCTTAACTCCTTCTGAAGTGCTACCAATGATTTGCTCTTTTGGATATGTGATTTGTATCTCCAGTCATGTTTCTGAGGTGATATCAAATCAGTCTGAGACTCAACATTGGTCTGAAGAGGTTCAGTGACAGATGGTGCTCAGACACCTGTTCATCCTTGATGCTGTCATGATTATTCAGCTCCATTCCTGCAAAGTCATCTTCTAGATCTGATAATTCCCTATCAGTCTCTTTCTTGTCATTAAATTTAACATGGATTGATTCCTCTACAGTTAAAGTTCTAGAGTTATATACTCTATAGGCTTTAGATGTTTCAGAATATCCTATGAAAATTCCATTGTCAGATTTTGCATCAAATTTTCCAAGATCATCCTTGGTGTTGAGTATAAAACACTCACAACCAAAGGTGTGGAAATATGATATGTTGGGTTTTCTTCCCTTCTACAATTCATAAGGAGTCTTTTTCAGAATTGGTCTTACCAATATTCTGTTTTGAAGGTAACAAGCTATGTTAATAGCTTCTGCCCAGAAAGATCTTGGTAGATTGCATGAGTTGAGCATGGTTCTTCCCATTTCTTGCAAGCTTTTGTTCTTTCTCTCAACAACCCCATTTTGCTGAGGTGTTCTTGCCACCGAGAAATTGTGTGAGATCCCATTCTCATCACAGAACACTGGAAAGTTTGCATTCTCAAACTCTCCACCATGATCACTTCTGACAACAGATATACCGAATCCTTTTTCATTCTGTACCTTCTTGCAGAATATTGTGAAATTCCTGAAAGTCTCATCCTTGCTTCTTAGGAATAACACCCATGTGAATCTAGAATAGTCATCAACAATGACCAAACCATATTTCTTACCACTAATGCTTTCTGTTCTAATAGGACCAAACAAGTCAATATGTAGCAATTCTAAAGGTCTTCTAGTGGAAACAACATCCTTACTCTGAAAAGAGTGTCTTATTTGTTTTCCTTTCAGACAGCTTTCACATAAAATGTCAGATTTGTAAGAAAGCTTGGGCAGTCCTTTAACAAGGCTGTGTTTTGCTAACTTTGAGATCAATCTTAAGCTGGCATGCCCAAGTCTTTGGTGCCAAATCTATTTTTCATCTTCAACAGAGAGAAAACATTTTACATTTTGACTTGCCAAATCCTCTAGATCAATTTTGTACACGTTGCTGTGTCTCTTAGCAGTAAAAAGAATTTGATCACGAGAGTCTTTGACTATAAATCATTCTTTAGTAAAGGAAACCACATATCCACTGTCACACAATTGACTTATGCTCAGTAAATTGTGCTGAAGTCCCTATACTAGAAGAACATTCTTAAAAAGGGATAGAGGAGAGATACCTACAGTCCCTATTCCTGTGATCTTAACAAACAAACAACCTCACATCCAAATTACAGAATTGAATCAAGAATACATGGCAACCACATCATCAAATAGAAAGAGGACAATAGTGCAATCAATCACCAAAAGAAACAGTTATAACAATGATATGATGTTAATCAAGGAAATTTTCTCTCAAGTGTCACTGGTGAGTGTTTCTCTCTAATTTTCACTGAAAATTGCACAAATCAAAATTGCCAGTCGTTTCCAATTCAACCACAATCACACACTCAGCATGGATCTTAAGGTCTTGAAAAGGTTGTAATGAGGCTTGATTTCCAAGAATTATGGTTTTTTAGGATAATCAAAAGCACAATTCAAGAAAAGAGAGCATAACTACATTTCAATTCAATTTTTATCAACTCTCAATTCTTTACACCTCAATAAGCCAACTTTTCATTCACAATCTACTCCTTTTTATTTTCATTGTCATTCTCTTCTTCTCTTTTCTCTCTCTCTCTCTTTTTTTTCGAGACATATTAAGGAGTAAATTGTATAGCCAAACCATTTTTCTTTTATAAACACACTTTCACCAACCCATTAGCATTGTATTGACTAAATGCACCTATGCTCTCCTTCCTTTAGTGTGCAAAGGTAGGATAAAATTTTGAATTTAAGGTCAAGGTACATAATCAAAGAACAATTGGGCTCAAATGGGCTAGCACAAAAAGGTGGTCATTTATAGGTTGGCTATTTGGCTCTAAGCTTTTTATATACAACAAAAAAAAATTGCCTTAATCATTTCCATGCCTTTTATGAAATATTATCAAAAAGGAAACTCAAACAATATCAACTGGATAATTAACAGTGAAACTCTCAATCAGTCTATGGATTTACACACTCACTGGGTTATCTGTGGCTTTTTTCCTTGATTATTTCACCTATTGTTATAAATGTTTATGTTGGTCAATTATCATGCACAAATGTCCTAATCCTATTTAATTATGCAATTCACCATAGTTTCTTATTTTTCTCTTCTTTCATCCAGATTGCTTAATTGTTCTATCTAGGACACTTACTGAATCCTGATTTCCTTTTTAACCAATGTCCTCAAGAAATATTTTTCATTAATTCCCAAAAATATTTTCTATGTATCTATTTATCATTATTATATCCAAAATTTTAAGTAAAATTACTAAAACACTAATCCTAACTAACGAAGTAAGAAACAACCTGAAAACAGAAATAACTGAAACAACCATATATAACTAACATATCAACTAAAATTATCAAAAGTAACAAGCACTGCAGTCTCAAGTTATCTGCCAAAATATCACACAAACAGTATAAACAGTATCAAACTATCAACAGTGAAACCATGTCATATCAATAAAACCATAACAAAGGAATTAATCAATCTCCCCTCATGATCCTGTCCAAATCATCCTCAAAATTTGCCTCATTAAAATGAACTCCAGGATCTCCCATGTCAGCTACCTCCTCATCTACAACACCAGATGGACCTTCTTCTGGAATATAATCACCTCCAAGTGCATGTCCTCTAGCATCCTCTTCACCAGCATCAGCAATGTCAGCAGCATCTCCCATGTCATCAGCTGCTCTAGCTCCACTCCCCCCCACAAAAGATGGACTGTCCCCAGGCCACTGTACATACTGAAGGAACTATGTTGGCTCCATGCCTGGGTAGGGACCCTTCATATTGTGATACATGTACTCCCGTAAATGAAGCTGTCCCCTGTGGAGTGAGATGCGCTGCAACCTGTCATGCTGCATCTCAAGGTTCATCATTCTCAACTGTTCTAGAATCTGCTCATTCATACCGGCTTGTTGAGGTTGGTGGTGGTACTCAGGTGGCTCTTGTGGTGGTTGCTCTTCCTCTTCTAACTCATGCTCTGGTGGTGGTGGGTCTTTTTTTTCTTGCCTGCCTCTCATTGTGGTTTGTACAATAGCGCTCGATGTACCGCTTGTCAATAGTAGTCCGAATTTTCTTGGAAGGGTTAACCTCCACTCCTTGTGCAGCACACATAGCTGTGATCATTGCTGGAAACCCCAATGTCTTTGTAGCCTTTTCATTGGTCTTGCTTGTCTCGGCCTCGGCAAATTTATGCATTTGTTCAGAGATGATATGAGCCACATCAACAGTATACCTTTTGCTCATAATGTTGAACAACAGATGACACTTAGCCAAATTCATATCTGAGACATGTCCAAGAGGTATTATGTTGGCTAGAATGAAGGTGGTCCAGATTTGAGCTAAGGTCTTCATACTATTCCTTTGGATTCTCAGAGGGTTGTCTGATGTGCCCCTGATGAACCCATGGTTAGGGATGCATATCTTCCTCGCTTCTTTTCTTTCGTCAAACCCATCTCTCATTGCCTTTAACCTCTGATATGTGCATTTTGCTCCCTCACTGAGCGGTAAGGGATGGCCCAGAAATGCACTGATTGCGTCCCTATCATAATGAATCCACCTACCCCGCACCTTAGATTTTTTTGCATTGCCCATCATGGGGGTAGGCGTTGGCATAAAACTCTCGGACGATATTAGGGTCATACATGGGCAAAGGGTTTGCCAACTGCAGCCAGTTCCTCCTCACCAGCATATTGAGGAACTTATCATACTCTACCTGTTTCAGCTCCACCTTTCTTTCTGGAATGATCTTCCAATCCTTGATCTCTTCATATCTCTCTTGCCTCCTCTCATCTCTGAACATATTTCTGTTTGGTCTTTCCGGAGAGGGGGTACGAGTTCTGGCTCTTTTGCCCTTGTTTAACTGGGTTGGATGAAGTCCTGCAGTAGTTTTTGTTTTTGCTATTTTCTGTAAAATCAAATTCAAGAATTGGTTTCAGTTCGTAGAATTCCAATTACAAACAACAAGGTTGCATGATCAATCAATAAAGCAATGAATATTTTGGTTCAAAAACTATGGTTCATTCAAAGGGTTGATTTAAGTTATGCACCATTTTGAACAATTCATTTTCAGAATTCATGCAAAATATGAAGCAGCCTTTGTGTTTGCATGACAACATTGAGTATTACACTGAGCACAAAATGCACATTCCCATGACATCATTAAATCCCTTTGATATACAATGTGCATTTACATAATCAAGAGAACAAAGATGTAACATGAATCCCATAGGCAACTTACAAGCAAGAGAGTTTCTAAATTCAATTCATGTTCATGTTTTTCAATTCATAAACTATATGCAACTATTCAAACAATAGGCATTTTATTAAGTCACATTGTTATGAAACATTTCATCAAACACTTAGCATGCATTACTAAAATCACATTTCAATTACTTGAATCAAATGGCATATTTCACCCTATTGCACAATAATCATTCAACATCATCTTCTTTCAAGCAACATTTTAAGTAACAATCATCATTTTCAAGCAAACCATCAACATTTCAAATCACCCCACATGGTATCTAACCTAGGGTTCAATTTAGCATGAAAAACGAAGAATTGATCGATGAAAGAGAAGAGAATTCGAATGCAACTTACCTTGGAGTGTGCTTAGAGAGTGAGAACAGAGATTGGAGAGTGAAATTTGTGGTTAAAGTGAAGAAAATTGATGCTCTAGGAAAGGGGTTGCTATAGCGCGCGAGAGAGAAGAAAATGAGTTTTGAAAAAATGAGAAACTTTTCTCTGATTGCTGTCATAAGTGCGGCCTCTTAGAAATTTTCGCTCAAGCGAATATGCATTCGCTTGAGCAAATTCTGTCCATAGAGCATCAATTTTTATACCGAAATTCGCTCAAGCGAATATGTATTCGCTTGAGCGATATTTGTCCAGAGAGTGTGAAAAAATACCCCCATATTTGCACAAGCGAATTTAAATTCGCTTGAGCAAATTTCGTCCAGAGAGCCTCAATTTTGACCCCTAAATTGGCTCAAGCGAATTGGAATTCGCTTGAGCGAATTTTGTCCAGAGGCCATCATTTTTCACCCTTAAATTCACTTGAGCGAATTGAAATTCGCTTGAGCAAATTTAGCAGAAACTGCTTTTGTCAGTTTTGTCTGCATAATTCGCTTGAGCTAATGGAATTAGCTTGAGCGAATTTTCTGAACTTTTACTTCTCAATTTCTTTTACACTTTGCAAAATTTTATACCAATTTCAATCATTCAATATTCTTGATCATTGCTCTCTCTTAGACTCTAATTCACACATTAATTCACTCCCTACATTAACCTCTATGATTCAACAAGGTTTCACCATCTAATAACCAAAATCTAGAATCAAAAATCCCATTTTCACATTTAACCACTTTTAAGGCAATTTGTAGCATCCAACTGTCTCAATTTAGCACCAAAACTCTTTTCATGCAAAACAAGTTCAAGTAGCTTCAAAACACTCAAATACACATGTTTGGGCCAATTGAGACAATGAACTGCTAAAAATTGACTTAAAGCACACAAACACACAAATATGTACAGAATCATAAACACACATGAAATTGGAATCTAAAATGCAAAACAAATTTAACCACTGGGTTGCCTCCCATGAAGCGCTTGTTTAACGTCACTTAGCTTGACGCCTGTTTCATTATGGTTCCTTTAGAAAGATAACCGTGGCAAGTCTGTCAACCTCACCACCAAGGTAGGGCTTCAACCTCTGCCCGTTTACCACCCAACTCCTTTTTGATTTAGGATCCTCCAATTCAATTGCCCCATAAGATTTGACTTCCTTGACTCTGAAGGGTCCTGACCATTTTGATCTGAGTTTTCCAGGGATAGCCTCAACCTAGAATTGAACAATAAAACTGATTGCCCTGGGTGGAATTCTCTCTTCAAGATTTTCTTATCATGATACTTCTTCATTTTCTCTTTATACAATCTGGATGACTCATAAGCACTGAGGCTTAATTCTTCCAATTCTTGTAACTGAAGTTTTCTTTTCTCACCTGCTGCCTGAGGATCAAAGTTAAGAAATTTCAAGGCCCAGTATGCCTTGTGTTCCATTTCCACAGGTAGGTGACATGATTTACCATACACCAACTGGAATGGTGTTAAACCAGTGGGAGCCTTGTATGCAGTCTTGTAAGCCCAGAGTGCATCATCCAATTTCATTGACCAATCTTTTCTTGAAGATGTCACTGTTTTTTTCCAATATGCGCTTGATTTCTCTGTTAGACACCTCCGCTTGCCCATTGGTCTGTGGATGATATGGTGATGCTATTTTATGCCTGACTCCATAATGTTCCAAACAATTCTGAAGTTGGACATTGCAAAAATGTGATCCCCCATCACTGATTAGCACTCTCGGAGTACCAAACCCACAGAAAATATTTTTCTTGAGAAATTTGATTACAGTTTTGGCATCTGCTTTAGGAGATGCAATTGCTTCCACCCACTTGGACACATAATCCACTACTACCAGAATATATTCATTGGAAAAAGAAGATGGCAGTGGTCCAACAAAATCAATTCCCCAGCAGTCGAAAACTTCAACTTCCAGAATAGTATTAAGAGGCATTTCATGTCTTCGCGAGATCCCACCTGTTTTTTGGCAATTATTACACTGCTCAACAAAGTTGTGTGCATCCTTAAACAGAGAGGGCCAATAAAAACCAGATTGGAGGACTTTTGCAGCTGTCCTCTCTCCATTAAAATGACCCCCGTAAGGAGAGCTATGACAGTGCCATAAAATGCTTCTTGACTCCTCATCTGATACACACCTCCTCAGTAATTGATCTGATCCAATTTTGAACAGATATGGATCATCCCGCACATACTGATGTGCCTCTCTCATAAACTTTTTCCTTTGGTGCCAATTGAAGTCTTCAGGTATGACACCAGCAGCTTTAAAATTTGCCATGTCAGCAAACCATGGCCTTTCTTGCATCAACATCAATTTTCATCAGGAAATTCTCCCTGCACATCTGTCTGATTATTGGTTACCTTTATATTCACAAGTCTAGACAAATGATCAGCTACATAATTCTCACTTCCTTTCTTGTCCTTGATTGTTAAATCAAATTCCTGCAACAATAAAATCCATCTGATTAGTCTTGGTTTGGAATCTGATTTAGTTAACAAATATTTAATATCAGCATAATCAGTATATACAGTAACAGAAGAACCAATCAAATAAGATCTAAACTTTTCCAAGGCATACACTATAGCTAACAATTCCTTTTCAGTTGTTGCATAGTTAATTTGTGCTTCACTAAGAACTTTGCTAGCATAGTGTATAGCATGAAAAATTTTAGCCTTTCTTTGACCTAACACTGCTCCTATTGCATAATCACTCGCATCACACATCAATTCAAAAGCTAAATTCCAATAAGGAGCAATTATCACAGGAGCTGAAATCAAGTTTTGTTTTAATAATTCAAAAGCATGCAAGCATTCAACATCAAATTTAAAAGGTGTATCCTTATTAAGCAGATTGCTGAGTGGCTTGGCAATTTTGGAGAAGTCTTTGATGAATCTTCTGTAAAACCCAGCATGGCCTAGAAAACTCCTGATTCCTTTGACATTTGTTGGTGGTGGGAGCTTTTCAATGATCTCTACTTTAGCTTTGTCAACCTCAATACCTTTAGCAGAGATTTTGTGGCCCAGCATCACCCCTTCAGTGACCATGAAATGGCACTTCTCCCAATTCATAACCAGATTGGTATCAACACAACGCTTCAGTACGGTATTCAAATTTTCTAGGCAGTGATCAAAGGATACACCAAACACAGAGAAGTCATCCATGAAAACCTCTATGCATTTTTCAATCAGATCAGAAAAGATTGCAAGCATACACTTCTGGAAGGTTGCTGGTGCATTAAACAATCCGAAGGGCATTTTCCTGTAAGCAAACACACCAAAAGGACAAGTGAAAGCAGTTTTTTCCTGATCTTCTGGATCTACAGCTATCTGATTATAACCTGAATAACCATCCATAAAACAATAAAAAGCTTTTCCAGCTAACCTTTCCAACATTTGATCCATAAAAGGAAGAGGAAAATGATCTTTTCTAGTAGCTTGATTTAGTTTTCTATAATCAATACACATCCTCCAACCTGTGACTGTCCTAGTAGGGATTAATTCATTTTTATCATTATAAACTACAGTCATACCTCCCTTTTTCGGAACTACCTGAACCGGGCTGACCCAGGCACTGTCAGAGATTGGATAGATCATACCTGCATCAAGCAGCTTTATTACCTCTTTCTTGACCACTTCCTTCATGATTGGATTTAATCGCCTCTGAGGTTGTGCTACAGGCTTGTAATCTTGCTCCATATGAATTTTATGCATACAGTAGGATGGACTGATCCCTTTGAGATCAGACAGGGTCCACCCTATTGCACCTTGATTAGCCTTAAGCACTTGGATCAATTTCTTTTCTTCAAAAGCCGTCAAGGCATTGCTTATCACTACTGGTTTGTTACCTCCATCTGCAAGAAAAACATATTTCAAATGAGAAGGTAATACCTTTAACTCCAACTTCTGACTTTCAGGTTTAGTTTCCTGTTGCAACTTCTCTGATTTTGCTTTTGTTGGTGCAATCTCTTTTGATGAATCCAGATGGTTCAAATATTCATCAACTTCTTTCTCATCTTCTTATTCAATTTCATTGCAAACTCCGATTAATGCTTTTTCTAGCGGGCTTGCTTTTGACAGCTGCTTTCTTGATGCTAGAAAAATCTCATCTAACACATCCATTCTGAAACACTGCTGTTTATCCTTCGGATGTTGCATAGCCTCGAATACATTGAAGTTGACTTCATCATCTTGCACCCTGACCTTCAACTTGCCATCATCTACATCAATTATAACCTTGGCTGTCTTCATGGAAGGTCTTCCCAGTATCAGAGGAACCTCAACATCTTCCTCTATATCCATCACCACAAAATCAACTGGGAATACAAATTTGTGAACTTTGACCAGTACATCCTCAGCAACACCATAGGGATATTTCATGGATCTGTAGGCTAACTGTAATGTCATCCTTGTAGGCCTCACCTCCAGATCTCCTATTCTCTTCAACATAGATAAAGGCATTAAATTAATACTGGCCCCCAAGTCAAGCAATGCCTTACCTACTGGTGATAACACTCTGCTAGGAGCTTGGACCTGCAAGACCTACATTGGAGGATATGCACCAACTTCAAGCAAGGAAGAGTTGGAGAAATTAGTGTCCTACAAATAAAGGGACACTACCCTACAAAATAAAGGTCACTACCCTACAGAAGGACACCTTGACCCTGGATAGGACCCTTGTCCTATGGACCACCCTTAATTAGGACTCTCTTGTATTTTCTCTTTATTTTTGTAATTTCTTTTATTTTCCTTCCTACTTGGGCGCTACATGTATGGGTTTATTGGCTAGTAGGTTGCCTTGCTAAAAGGCTTAGGAGTCTTGGGTTCAATTCCCACATAGGATAGAATTTTTATTCATCTTTTATTTGTTTTCTAGAGTGGGGTGCCATTTTGAGAGGTTTATTGGCTTAAGACTTAGCTTAGCCATAAACCTTGGGGGTCATGGGTTCAAGACCCACTTAGGAGTGTTTTCACTCACCTTTTATTTTCTTTCTTTTTCACTCTCCTAAAAATCCGCCCCTCTCCCCCTCTTTTCCTATAAATAGGAGTCCTCTCCTCTTGTAATGGACACATTGAATTTTGAAGTAAAGGCATTATGCCAAATTTTCTCCTCCCTTTGTGAGTTGAGTGAGGCTTTGTGGTTGTTGCTCAAACCATACTGAGACTTATCTAATTCTCCTGAATTAGTGGCGTCTGGCATTGGACTTATCTGCTGCAAGTGGACTCTTGCTTCAGTGGCGTCCTTCCCATTTCTTCCTCTCCACTTTTTCTTTCATTTTCTCTCATTTTCTATCACTTTCTTGCGCAAAATAAGTTGCTGCCCTGCACCTTATTTTCGCAATTTGTTGCTTGTTTTTCAATTCTAATCGGTGGTTTTTGCTCAATTCTAGATCCTACACCTATCCGGCTATCAATTGGTCATCAGAGCTTGTTGAATTTGAGCAAATTTGGAGCAAATTGGGGCTGTTTAGGCGTGCAAAACTGCACCTATTTTGTGCAGAATTTTCATCATTTTAGTGTAATTCCATCCCTCTTTTCAATTGTAATTTGGACTTGGACTGTTTCCCGGGCCCGAGGTGCCTTTCTGCTGCTATCAGCACTTGTCTGTCTTGATTGAATTGCTTGATTTCTTGCTAGTTTGGGGGCTGTTTTGGGCCGCTAATTCCCACCCCCTAGGAGTTTGTTTAAATGCCTCTTTAATTGCTCATACTTGTTCTTGAGTGATTCTTGCAAATTAATTGATATAACTGCTTGTTTGTGGTGAAGTGTGGTAAGAGGAGGCATTGTTGTCTTTATTTTTCCAAAGATCGTTCACCTACATTTCTCCCCTTCACCATTAATTGTTCATCCCCCATATTCATCTCTTTACTTTCCGCTTTTAATTTTCCGCCATTTAATTTCCGCTTCTCCCCATCCTTTTAATTTCTGCTCTCCCCTTTACATTCTGCCATTTACATTTCTGCTCTCCCCATCCTTTTAATTTCCGCTTCCCCCTTTACTTTCAGTCATTTACTTTCAGTACTCCCCATCCTTTTAATTTCCGCTTCCCCCTTTACATTTCTGCTCTCCCCATCCTTTTACTTTCTGCCATCCCCTTCTACTTTCTGCCATTTACATTTTTGTCCTCCCCATCCTTTTAATTTCAGTTTCCCCCTTTAATTTCTTGCCATTTAATTTTGCGCAATTTTTCCTCTTTATTTTTGCCATTTTTGCGCATTTTTGGGCTCTTGTATTGTTCAATTTCCTACTCTTGTTATGTCTGTTTGATTGGCATTCTGATTGCAAATTTGGATTGACTGCTATCTCTACCTTGGACTTTCCCTGTTTGATTGTGCAAAACGCTCACCTATAGGATCTTTTTTGGTTCATAGTATTGGAAGAAGATCAACAAATTCTATTTGTTGATTTTCCTTCAAATTTTAATTCCAATCTTAAAATTGAACCAAGCACGTTTCTGTGACCATACCGGTTTTGTATAATCAACAAGGAAGTGCTAAGCAATTTTTTTGGCCATTTTTGAAATCAAGTTGCCATTACGTTTTTACAGTTTTTAGAAATCAGTTTATTCATTATTTTTGCTTTTTCTGGGCCACTTGGACCAGTTTACTGTCAGAAAATTCCAAAAATATTACAGTAGGAACAGTTAATTTTCTTTTCATTGTGTACAAATTTCTGTAATTTTCTGTTGGGGAAAAAGACAAAAAAAGAAAGAAAAGGCAAGAAAAATACAAAAGGTACGTATGTGCCAAAAATAGAAAAAGAGGTGTGAAAAGCAAAAAAGGGTGCAAAAGTCAACAACAAGGAAGAAAAAGTCAAAAGACACCCAAAAAGTCAAAAGAATAAAAAAATTCAAAAAAATTCAAAAAAATAGAAAAACAAAAACAAAGAAGTATCCCAACAATACAGTGACAGTATATTGTAATTTTCTGTTTCATTTCCCTGTATACCGTAATTGAGTTGTATTTGCTGTTTTCTTAAAAATGACAATTTGGCAACTCTTTTTCAAAAATCACCAAAAACAATTCTCTTTGCAATTTCATCCGTCTTGTCTTGTTTGCTGTCTGCTCTTGTGTATAAGCTTGTTTGAGTGCCAGCTTTTCTTGTTTTTCATATCAATTCTTTGTTTTGTATTAGGATTTTCCAATCTTCTTCCAGTAGGTATTTTTCTTTGTTAGTGCGCTTCTATTTGGGTAAGGGTTAAGACTTAGACTCACGTTGGTCTTTGCAACTTCTAATCAACCTCCAACCGAGTAGAAGAGGCAAGAGAGTTTTCATTATAGAAAAAGCCAAAAAAAAGAGTGACATACACGAGTGATTACATTCCATTGAGTGTAAACACTTAGTGAGTGGCGAGGTCCTTTAAAAAGATTTCAAATAAAATCAATTTAAGATTTCATATAAAATGTGGAGAAAGGAGCTAGATGAAGATAGGAGAGAATTTAGAAGAGAAAAGGAAGTGAGAAGACACTCTTCTCATGATGAAAGGTATAAAAAAGAAAGGAAGGAAAGAGAAATAAGTAGATATCATTTTGAAGATAGTAAGAAGAAGGAAAGGAGTTATGTTAACTCTAACCATGATAGGAGGAGGTATGAGGAAGAAAGAAAATTTAGAAAATATGATGAAGAAAGAAAGTATGAAGAAGAGAGAAAACTTAGGAGAAATTATGAGAGTGAAATTAGAAGAAAAGACCATGAAAAGAGAAGAAGAGAAAATAGGAAAAGTACAAAAGATTCTTTTGAAGATAGAATTGAAAGAAAGTTAGAAAAATTTTCTAATGAAATTGAAGATAAGCTTTCGAAATTCTTTTCAAAGTCCTTAATTGAGATAGAAGAGAGAAGAAAATTAGAAAAGAAGGAACAATTAGAAAAAGAAGAAGAAAAAGGCTTAAGAGAGAAAAAGAAAAGGAGGTAGAAAGAGTGCAAATAGAAGAAGTGAAAAACAAAAACTTGGGAAAGCAACTAATTTTATCTTGTGATCCTTTTTTAGCTAACCCTTTGTGTGAAGGCATGAATAAGTTGATGGCAAGTACTTCTATTGTTGCAAAGAGGACAACTCAAGCTATTGAGAGGGAGTTCCCTAAACTAACTTTCTTTTTGCATGAAATGCCTCTTTCTATGCACAATTATATGCCTCAAAGCATTACATGTGTAAAAGAAGTAAACAATGTTGATAATGCTTTGAAACCTATTACATGTCTAGAAAAACCAACTAAGTTTAAGAGTGCCATAACATTTACTAGAGATACATGTCTAATCAACTCCTTTGATCAATTTGGATTGAATATGCATGTACCTTTGGTTTGTATCTATAATGTGCATACACATTTTGGACCTAAAATAATTGTTTCATATAAAGATGTGTATTATGCTCTTGAACTAGTAGAGGAAAAGAATAAAATTTTGGATGAAGATATCACATGTAGGAAAACTTGTTTGACATCTATTTCACATGATGATATGCTTCTTGATATGCATGCTCAAAGTGAAGCTTTAAGTATACCACCTTACATGTCCACATATGATGATTTTCATAGACGTAAGGCACCTCCAACTCCATACTTGAGTAAATGCATTTATGACACAAATTATAACAATGACTATAGGCATGTTGAGGCTTTGTTGAAAAATAAATCATATATGCCACATAGTTTTAATTGTGCATTCATTTGGCAATATATTGTGGATTACTTTGTTGGTTTGAAACATGCATATCACTTGTTTAAATTTCATTTTAACCAACTAACCCCTTTACTTGAAAAGAAGGGCTTCAAAAGATTAGTTTTTGATCCAGGATCTAAATCAACAGAGTACATGGACAAGATGGTTCAATCTTCATTAAGGGAGTTTTCTAACCCTTATCTCAACTACCTCTTGTTCACATCCTATGTTTTTCTTTTACCAATCTTTATGATCCCCAAGTATTTTTGTTATGAGTCTTCACTTTGTTTGCTTGGGAATAATACTTATGGGTCTTCTTCTTGTTGTCTAGGCTCACGGAAGATGTTCAACTTTTGGACCTCTAACTCTACTCTCCAAGGGCTAAGGGAAGTATCTTCTTACTTCCTAAATTTTGTCATCCATCCCCTTCTTCTACCCAGTTCATTACTCTTAAGGCTTCTTTCTGAATTTTCAGATTTGAGGTCAAATCCTTTTCAAGGGGGAGGGAATGATAACACTCTGCTAGGAGCTTGGACCTGCAAGACCTACATTGGAGGATATGCACCAACTTCAAGCAAGGAAGAGTTGGAGAAATTGGTGTCCTACAAATAAAGGGACACTACCCTACAAAATAAAGGTCACTACCCTACAGAAGGACACCTTGACCCTGGATAGGACCCTTGTCCTATGGACCACCCTTAATTAGGACTCTCTTGTATTTTCTCTTTATTTTTGTAATTTCTTTTATTTTCCTTCCTACTTGGGCGCTACATGTATGGGTTTATTGGCTAGTAGGTTGCCTTGCTAAAAGGCTTAGGAGTCTTGGGTTCAATTCCCACATAGGATAGAATTTTTATTCATCTTTTTATTTGTTTTCTAGAGTGGGGTGCCATTTTGAGAGGTTTATTGGCTTAAGACTTAGCTTAGCCATAAACCTTGGGGGTCATGGGTTCAAGACCCACTTAGGAGTGTTTTCACTCACCTTTTATTTTCTTTCTTTTTCACTCTCCTAAAAATCCGCCCCTCTCCCCCTCTTTTCCTATAAATAGGAGTCCTCTCCTCTTGTAATGGACACATTGAATTTTGAAGTAAAGGCATTATGCCAAATTTTCTCCTCCCTTTGTGAGTTGAGTGAGGCTTGGTGGTTGTTGCTCAAACCATACTGAGACTTATCTAATTCTCCTGAATTAGTGGCGTCTGGCATTGGACTTATCTGTTGCAAGTGGACTCTTGCTTCAGTGGCGTCCTTCCCATTTCTTCCTCTCCACTTTTTCTTTCATTTTCTCTCATTTTCTATCACTTTCTTGCGCAAAATAAGTTGCTGCCCTGCACCTTATTTTCGCAATTTATTGCTTGTTTTTCAATTCTAATCGGTGGTTTTTGCTCAATTCTAGATCCTACACCTATCCGGCTATCAACTGGCAACGTTCCAATTGTAACAGGAATAGTGAAACTCCCAGGATCCTTGGATTTCTGTGGTAATGATTTTTGAATGATAGCACTACATCCTGCTTCAAGCTCCACTGTTTCTTCAGAAAATCTTCTTTTCTTTGTTAGGAGCTCTTTCATGAACTTTGCATATGTCGGCATTTTCTCCATTGCTTCTACAAAAGGAATATTGATTTGCAGTCTTTTGAAGATATCCATGAATCTTGCAAACTGTCTTTCCTTATCTCTCTTTGATGGATTCTGAGGGTAAGGTAGATTCTTCAGTTGTGGTACCTGTTTCTCACCCTTCTCCCTCTTTTTCTCACCATTTTTATTTTCTCCCTCTTTTTCTTTTTCTTTTCTCTCATCTCTATTTACAACCTCACTTTTATTTTGTTTTTTCTCTCCCTCACACTCACTTTTCTCTTCCTCTTTTTCTTTTTCCTCCAAAACTTCCTCCTCCACAGCTAGGTTGTTACCAATCCCTCTACCTACAACTTTACCACTCCTTGTAGTAATTGATTTGCAATGTTCTTTGGGATTAATCTGGGTGTTGGCTGAAAACTGCCCTGATTGCTGCTCTGATAATTGTTTAGCCAACTGCCCAACCTGTGTTTCTAGATTTCTGATTGAAGCTTCAGTACTCTTCTGATTTGTTATGGAAGTTTGCATGAATTTTTCAAGTGTATCCTCCAATTTTGATGTTCTTTCATGTACAGAGCGATAATGCTGTTGTTGTGATTGATAAGGAGGCTGCCTATTAAATGGTCCAACTTCCTGTCTCCATCCGAAGTTCTGATTCTGATTGTTTCTCCACCCCTGCGAAAAATTGTTAGCATAATTATTAGCATTGGTAGAGAAATTACCTGGTCTCCCTTGATTGGCCATATAATTAATCTGTTCTTCCTGTTGATTGCCTTGATAAGAACAGTGACCATTTGGATGGTCACCTCCATAGAAATCACATATCATCTGCTGCTGTTGTGATTGACCAGGATTGGATTGTATAGCATGCAATTGTTGAGGTAGTTTAGAAATCTGTTTAGTAAGTGCCTCAATCTGTTGAGTCAATATTTTGTTCTGAGCCAGAATAACATCAGTAGTGTTCAGATCAAGCACTCCCTTCTTTGAACATTGTGCCTACCATGTTGAGCCTGCTGGTCTGTAGATGCTAATGCTTCAATTATTCTTGTAGCCTGCTCTACATCTACAGACATCATAGTTCCTCCTGCTGCTGCATCCAATATCATTTTAGTGTCAGGTCGGAGGCCATTACAGAAAATATTCAAATGGGCTATGTCGTCAAATCCATGATTTGGGCATCTCCTCAGTAAAGATTTAAATCTTTCCCATGCTTCACAGAATGGCTCATCTGGCCCCTGCCTGAATATTGAAATATCTGATTTAGCCTTGATGTAGCGGGAAGGTGGAAAGAATCTGTTTAAGAACTTTTCCTCTACTACACTTCAGCTGGTCAGGCTCTGGTTTGGATGTGACTTAAGCCATTCCTTAGCTTTTCCTGCCAATGAGAAAGGAAATAAACGTAAGTACACATTTTCTAAGTCCTCTTCCTCAAATCCCATTGTCCCTATCAATTCATAAAAAGTGGAAAGGTGAGTGTATGGATCCTCATGATCCATTCCAGTAAATTGATGGGCACTGATCAAACTAAGGAATGTTGGCTTCATTTCCAATGTTTTTGTAGCAGCTGGTATTGCTATGCTTGAAAAATGTCTGGGACCCTGTTGCATAGCATAGTCTCCCAAGGTTCTCCTTGGTTGTCCTTCTCTTTCACCAGCCATTTTTTTTAGTTCTGGATTAGTTGGATTTGTTGTGTTGAGGGTAGTGGAAGATTCACCTGTAGCCTTTCCTTGTTTCTTCTTCTTATTTTTTCCTTTGTTCTTTCGAGTCGTTTTCTCAATCTCAGGGTCAAATTCCAAGTGATCTTTAGGTACCTGACCTCTTAATATCATAAATCAGCAAGGCTCAAACAAGGATTAGCATAAGATGTAAATATTGCGACACCCTTAGCTATACCGCTATGAGTATCACATTACGAACGTAACTGATGACTCTCGTTTATGTCAAATGTATGCTTAGAAAATACGGGAATATTTTTTTTTTTTTGAAAGAGTTTTTAATAAGAAACTTAGTCATCAACAACTAATCTCATTCTAATTCCATTTTAGATATTTGTGAAAGCATCCCTTCCTTAATTCTGAAATACGTTTTCGGAAAGCATCTAGTCGATTCAATCATTCCGCATACATACACAACACACACGCAAATATAAAGCAGAGACTAGGGAAGAAGCGTGAAAAACATACATGTACATAACCACAGTGTCAAGTAATCCCCGAGATACCACACCATCATACAAAATGAGAGTTCTGACAGTAAAATAAATAAAACCTCTATCAATACAACCAAAATAAGAGGTCACTAATCAGAGCTACTACTGCTAGACTCATGACTACCCCAAACACACTCCTTTACTCATCGTCATCTGACTTAGCAGGGGCAACCCTACAACTCCTCCTCCTGGCATCCGGGAGGGTAATCATCCTGAATTCCTCTGAAGGAATACCGTCAGAAGAATCCTCCCTCAGCTCCTCGTCCTCGGGGTCCTCCTCAGGGTCCTCCTCTGGATCCTCCTCCTCGGATGAAGTATCATCAATGACGACCAGATCAGGCTCAATGGCGGTAGGACGACCGAATGCACTGAAACGCATGGTCGGTGAGGATGACGACTCTGGTCCAGGAGTATAGTGAGGGGAATCCGGCTCTCCCATAGTGGCTATCCGAGAGGACTGGGAAGAAGCAGATGGAACGGGACGATGACGACGGTTAAGGAAAGTGGTATGACGACGAAGTCCTGGTGGTGTCTCGAACTCCAGAATCACGGGCACAGTGAAGACGACCTCTGGCACAAGGGGAAGGATAGGGTGAGAGATCGTGACGTGTACTTCCCCTGTGAATATACAGCGTCTAGGAATGTCGGTGACCCGCCACTGTCCTCGTGGCCCCCATCTCAGCGTAACCCTCATGGTCGACATCTTGAAGCTCCCCAAACCGGACTGACGATGGCGAAAGAGCGCGACGACAGAGAATAGAAGCAGAGAAGAAAGGGTGAGAACATCATATGAACTCATAACAAGTAGAACATAGTAACTAGAGCACTAATAAAATATTCACAAACATCCACATAATCTCAATCACAAGTATGCAGCTGATACTACCATGCTATATGTATATAATGCATGAGGGCCCGGGAAAACAACACCAAAAGCAGAGCACACATCAACTGCTCGACCATATATGTACAATATATCAGGAGTATAGTCTGTACTAGCAAATAGTACGAAGAGCATTGCTCAATCTCTGGCCAAGACGATTTTCCGACTTCCAGACAAACTCACTGATTATGAAAACTTGAGAGCGACAGGATAGTCAAGCCTGTACCCCGTTTGCACGACAGTAGGGGGCGAGCCTACGCCACTTATGCCATTCCGGGACCTGACTCATCCTCAGGGCTGGTCTCCTTTACTGGACCGCTGGTGTTCTTTGCAAAACCCAGTGCACCCGTCCCATCCAGTTTCACACTGTACTAGAGTGGTATTGCCATATAGGTCGTAAGGCTTTTAAACCTTAATCATTATTGATGCACATGATGTATGTCACACCGCAAACACTTACAATATTACATCCTCACAGACAAGCCCATTGAATCTTGTCACGTCACCACTTTACCGTGGTGCAACCGCGTAGATTCAAGGTCCTTCTTTTAAGGGAAACCAAATCACGCTCTCTTGCCAAGCTTCTCAAGTTTTATGTAGGGAGAAGGTGTTGGTTATAATCTTTTAAGGTAGCTTGTGCTAGCTTCATTGATAATCATATTCGTTTAAGTCCTACAATTTACTAAGGCTTATGGATATGTCTTATGAAAGGCATTACAAATCCTAATTTTATTTGTATGACTAATTAAGATTAGGTTTAACCTTTAATAATAAATAGTCTTCATTAATCGCATTTCAATTAATCTTATCTTTTTTTTTAACTAAGTCTTAATCCTTACTTAAGATTCTAACTAATTTCTAATTATCCCTTAATCTCTTCCATAATCTTGGATTAAGGTTTTTAATTATGCTTGGTTAAGGTTAAATTATAATTAATTAGTTTTTAACCGTCGTTAGAGATTAATTACTTAATTAACACTTATATTAATATTAATTATCTTTAGACTTAATTAATTATTAATTAACTTAAGTAATTTAGGCTAATCAACTTAGGTGATTAAATTAGTTAAGTCTACTAATTAATCCTAAGTTTAATTTTCACAACTTAGATTAGTGTTTGAAGTTCAACCCTAATCTAAACCTAAGCCCATAAATTATTTTTAGTTGTCTTTTAAATTGAGTTTTGACTTTCTTTTTGAAGGCTTTGGGACTAAACAAAAGCCTAAAGGTTATTGAACCCATGAGAGCCCATTTTTTATTCATAATAAATAAAAATATGACTTTTAAATAGATTTTTATTTTAGTTAAAATAAAAATCCGAATTTAATTACTTAATTTAAAAACTTATCTTATTTGCAATTTAGTCCTTTTTGTTACAAATTTATTCTTTAGTCCTTTTGGGCCAATTTAGCCCAAAAACATGTTTTAAACATCCTTCTGATCTTTTTAGGATCAAAAGGACATTCTTGATGAGTTTCATCAAGAACACTCATGAACATCAAGAACAACCTTGAATGTTCATCCAAAACTTCAAATTTTTCACAACATCCAATCTTCACCAAAACTTCACACATCCATCAATAAACAATCTAAATGCCAAATATCATACTAATCCACTCAAAATCATTCACATGCACATTAAAGTTCATAACTCCATTTTCAAGCTCAAAACATCATTATTTTCAAGATAAATCACCAAATCAATTTTTCCACTTAAGATCAACCACATGCATGTACATATATCCATCATATAATCTCATCCAAACCATCAAAATAATTTTTGCACACATGCAGCCACTTCTTCCTCTCTTGGCCGAGAGCTTAAGGGGAAAAAGGAGGGATTTTTCAACAAAAATCCTTCCTTGGCTTGCATGCAACGCAACCCAACCATCAACAACAATCCAACCAAGATCAAAGACATGCAAACAGCCACAATAACCCAGCTCATCAAGACCGAAAATATTTTCTCAAAACAAGCTCAAATGTTTGATTTTTCAAGAGAAAATCAAGAGAAAAAGCAAGGATTCAAGGGCAAATCCTTGACTCTAGTTACATGGCCTACTAGAGTTCAAGTTCTCCCCCCCTTTACCTTAGATCTTCAAGGGAATGAGTGCAGATTTTTCCTCCTCCAACAGCCCCTTCAAGCTCCTCCTTCAAGCCTCCAACAAGTGGATTTTGGTAGAAAGTATGTATTTTTTTTTTCTCTTTAGCTTAAATCCAAGAATGGGACTTAAGCTTGGTTGGTGATTTGGGTGGAGATGAAGAAATTTTGGGGAGGAAGAGGGTGGTGGTGCGCGGCCAGCAAGGGAGAAAGAAGAAGAAGAAGAGAGAAATGGTTAGGTGAAGGAAATGGCTAAGTGAAAAATGGCCAAAAAGTGGAGCTTTCTCCTTTATATAGGCTTAATGGTGTGAAGGAAGACATGGACAAGTGGCACACATGCACCATGCTGTGCAGCGAAATTTTCAGGGGAGAAAATAAGGTTTGTGCAATTTTTCTGGCCCGGATCAAGAGTATTCGGGCCCGGGTCGGGGTACCGGAGGGCAAAAAGGTCAATTTTTGCAGAAAAATCCCAAAAATTCCCAGAAAATTCCTAAAAATAGGAAATTTAATACTGAATCCAAAAATATAAATTTTGACAATTAAAAATAATTTTAATCATTTAAAATCCATTAAAACGCTTAAAACAGCAAAAACAGGAAAAACGGGTAAATCGGAAAAATACGGGTGTTACAAATATAATCAACTACCTACACTAAACTATTCACAATACTTAATGAACTAGAAAACTTTAAACTGACACCGCCTCCCCGGCAACGGCGCCAAAACTTGTTGGCTTCTAGGCAAGTGTACCTATTAGTCAACTGTAGTACAATGAAAATGAATTCAGAGTTTCGATCCCACGAGGAGTCGGTAGTTCAAAGTTGTACTAATTCAAAGAGTAAATATATACAAAAGAGAGTGATTTGGTTCATGATTGATATAAGTAATTAAAGTAAATTTCTAGTAAATAGTAGAAAAGAGTATAGAAATTGGATTGAAGATATCAGTATGAGAAACAGGGATTGAATTTCATCTATCTCCCTTGTCTGTATTCTGGTTGTATATCAATATATAGCAATTATAACTATCAATATTGATGCACACATAATAGTCATTTATATTGATTCCTCACATATAAATTTCATAAGATTGATCCATTGAAAATTGATCCCTCATATACCCAACAAATCATCCAGCATTAAGATCAAGTGTAAAAGCATTCGCTATATTGAAATCTATTCCTAGTGAAACAATATAACGATTATTTTCGTTCAGATCAGATTTTCAGAAATATTTTCCAGTCAAATCTAAAAATCTAAACATTGAAACTATTGATCAGATAGAATCAAAGAAATGAAATCGGAGCAAAAATAACAACATCGATAGAATGAATACATTATATAAAAATATAACCAGAATACATCCGAGTTCGAGTCGTTTACATCCAATCCCAGAAGAGGAAATTAGCCACTCATGGTGACTTTAAAATTCATAAAGATGAAGGAGAAAATCAAAAAGTTCCACTTTCGTGCTTTCGTTCTTCCTTTTCTTCCTCCCTCAAAAACTAATTCGAAAGCTGTTTTGTTCTTCAGAGTAAATGGAAATTCTCTTGAGCTAAAATTTTAGCTCAGGCGAATAGAGTCCTTCAAGATGAAGCAAAGTCAATTCGCTCAAGCGAATGAAATTCGCTTGAGCGAATTAAGCTGGTGAAAAATCATCTCTCTGGTCCAAATTCGCTTGAGCGAATTAGGATTCGCTCAAGCGAATTTCAAGGACCCTCAAATCCTCCTTCTTGCCTTGTTTCTTCAGCTTCTTTTGATCCTTCCTTGATCCTCTTTTTCTATACCTGCAAATCACACCAAAATAGGGATCAAAATGCCTCAATTAAATCGGTACTCAGATGTTATCATTTAAAATCAAATTTCTATAAATTGGAGGAAATTAACTGAAGAATGAATACATTTGAACTATAAGTGCCAAATTTCTTATATGCAAACAACCTAATTTGTGGCACTTATCACCCATTAAACTCATTTCAAATTTTGATTGCATCAACTCAGAAAACTCCTTGCACAGAGAAGAATCAGTTGAACCAAATATAATGTCATCAACATATATCTGAACAAGTATAAAATCTTTGTTAGACTGTTTTCTGGAAGGGTTGTATCTACTTTTCCTCTTTCAAAACCATTTTTGATAAGAAAACTGCTCAGTCTATCATACCATGCTCTTGGAGCTTGTTTCAGACCAGAAAGAGCCTTTTTCAATTTGAAAACATGATCAGGAAAAACAGTGTCTTCAAAACCAGGGGGTTGTCTAACAAAAACTTCTTCTTTAATGAAACCATTGAGGAAGGCACTTTTGACATCCATTTGATATAGTTTGATGCCATTATTTACAGCATAAGAGAGAAGAATCCTAATTGCTTCTAATCTAGCAACAGGGGCAAAGGTTTCAGTGAAGTCAATACCTTCTTGTTGATTGTACCCTTGAGCCACCAATCTTGCTTTGTTTCTGACCACTTTTCCTTCTTCAGACAGCTTGTTTCTGAACACCCATTTGGTTCCAATAATTGTTTTCCCATCGGGTTTAGGAACAAGTGTCCAGACATCACTCCTAGCAAATTGGTTTAGCTCATCTTGCATGGCTAGAATCCACCCTTCATCATGCAGGGCTTCATCAATGTTCTTTGGCTCAATTTCAGACAGGAGAGCAAGAGAATTAAGATTCTTGAATTTTGATCTTGTCTTAACTCCTTCTGAAGTGCTGCCAATGATTTGCTCTTTTGGATATGTGATTTGTATCTCCAGTCAGGTTTCTGAGGTGATAGCAAATCAGTCTGAGACTCAACATTGGCTGAAGAGGTTCAGTGACAGATGGTGCTTCAGACACCTGTTCATCCTTGATGCTGTCATGATTATTCAGCTCCATTCCTGCAAAGTCATCTTCTAGATCTGATAATTCCCTATCAGTCTCTTTCTTGTCATTAAATTTAACATAGATTGATTCCTTTACAGTTAAAGTTCTAGAGTTATATACTCTATAGGCTTTAGATGTTTCAGAATATCCTATGAAAATTCCATTGTCAGATTTTGCATCAAATTTTCCAAGATCATCCTTGGTGTTGAGTATAAAACACTCACAACCAAAGGTATGGAAATATGATATGTTGGGTTTCTTCCCTTCCACAATTCATGTAACACCCGCGTTTTACCGTTTTTGCCATTTTTGCCGTTTTTGCCGTTTTAAGTGTTTTATTGGATTTTGAGTGATTAAAATTATTTTTAATCATCAAAATTTATATTTTTGGATATAGAATTAAATTTCCTATTTTTAGGGAATTTCTGGGAATTTTTGGGGTTTTTCTGTGAAAAATGACCTTTTTGCCCCTCCTGTCCCTTGACCCGGGCCCGAATACTCTTGATCCGGGCCAGAAAAATTGCACAAGCCTTCCTTTCTCTCCTTAAAGACCGTGCAACCAGCCTTCATGCATGGGAGACACTTGTCTTCCCATCTCTTCCATTCCACCAATAGCTTGAAAAGGTGAGTATGTCATATAAAAAGCATTTTTCTCCTTTTTTCTTTCATTTTTTGCATGCAAGCAAGGAGAACTTTCCTTTTCTCTCATCTTCTCTCTTCCTTGGCCGCGGCTTCCTCTCCCTTTTCTCTCTCAAAAACTTCAATCCCTCCATAAACACCACCAAGCTTAGGTTCCATTTTTGAGCCTAAGCTTAGAAACACTAGCTTTCCAGCCTTTAGATCCTTGTTGGAGACTTGAAGGAGTGATCTTGGGGCTGTTCTTGGAGCTGTTTTTCTGCACTCATTTTCTTGGAAATTTGAGGTAAAGGGGGGGAGAACTTGAACTCTAGTAGGATTGGTAACTAGAGTCAAGGATTTGCCCTTAAAATCCTTGTTTTTACTCTTGTTCTCCTTGAAAAAAATCACTTTTTGAGCTTTTCTTTGAGCAAATGTTTTGGATTCTTGGAGCTGGGTTGTTCACATGTTTTTAAGTTTATTTAATGCTTGGAGTGTGCTTGGATTGTGATTGTTGGTGCATGCAAGCCAAGAAACAATTTTGGAAAAATTTTCCCCTTTTTCCTCTAATAGCTCTCGGCCTTGAGGGATTTTGGGGCTGCATGTGTTCTAAATTCACTTTGATGATTGGAATGTGTTTGTATGATGAATCTATGAACATGCATGAAGTTGGTTGAAGGTATACAATTGTTTTGGATGATTGATCTTTGAAAAATAGTGTTTATGAGCTTGAAAATGGAGTTATGAACTTTAATGTGTATGTGGATGATTTTGAGTGGATTAGTATGATACTTGGCATTTAGATTGTTTTTTGATGAATGTGTGAAGTTTTGGTGAAGATTGGATGTTGTGAAAAATTTGAAGTTTTGATGAACATTCAAGTTGTTCTTGATGTTCATGAGTTGTTCTTGATGAAACTCATCAAGAATACCTTTTTGATCTTAAAAAGGTCAAGGGTATGTTGAAAACATGTTTATGGGCTTTGGTGGTCCAAAAGGACTAAGAAGCAATTTTACAAGTAAAAGGACTAAAGTGCAATTAAGAATAAGTCTTTAAAAATAAATAAAACAAATTCGGATTTCCAATTCCAACCAAGTAAAAGTCAACTTAAAGGTCAATATTTTAGGTTACCATGACTAAAAATAAGTTCCTAAGAGTTATAAAACCTTTAGGCTTTTAATTTAAGTTTAAAACCTTTAAGAAAAGGAGTTAAAGACTCATTAAAAGTCAATCAAGATTAGATTATGAAATTAAAAGTTAGATTGGAGTTGGACTTCAACTCTAATCCAAGTTATTAAGAAATTAAAACTTAGAAATTAATTAGTAGACTTAGCTAATCTAATTACCTAAGTTAAATTAACATAATCTACTTAAGTTAATTAAGTAACAGATGATTAATTAAGGTTAAAGTTAATTAACCTTAATAAAAGTATTAAGTAATTAATTAGTAATGATGATTAAGAATTAACTAACTATGATTAACCTTAATCAAAGGTAATTAAAAGCTTAGTCCAAAACTAAGGAAGAGATTAAGACTTAATTAAGGAGGATTAAGATTAATCATAGCCTAGTTAATGAAGATTGATTAAAAGTTAAATCTAATCTTAATTATTTATACAAGAAGAATTAGGATAAGTAATACCATTCATAAGACACAATCATAAGTCTTAGTAAAATTGTAGGACTTAAGTGAATATGATTATCAATAAAGCTAGCACAAGCTACCTTAAAAGATTATAACCAACACCTTCTCTCTACATAAAACTTGAGAAGCTTGGCAAGAGAGCGTGATTTGGTTTTCCTTAAAAGAAAGACCTTGAATCTACTAGGTTGCACCACGGTAAAGTGGTGATGTAAAAAGATTCAATGGGCTTGTCTGTAAGGATGTAATATTGTAAGTGTTTGCGGTGTGACATACATCATGTACATCAATAATGATTAAGGTTCAAAAGCCTTACGACCTATATGGCAATACAACTCTAGTACAGTGTGAAACTGGATGGGACGGGTGCACTGGGTTTTGCAAAGAACACCAGCGGTTCGGTAAAGGAGACCAGCCCTGAGGATAAGTCGGGTCCCGAAATGGCACAAGTGACGTAGGCTCGCCCCCTACTGTCGTGTAAGCGGGGTACAGGCTTGACTATCCTGTCGCTCTCAAGTTTTCATAATCAGTGAGTTTGTCTGGAAGTCGGAAAATCGTCTTGGCCAGAGATTGAGCAATGCTCTTCGTACTATTTGCTAGTACAGACTATACTCCTGATATATTGTACATATATGGTCGAGCAGTTGCTGTGTGCTCTGCTTTTGGTGATGTTTTCCCGGGCCCTCATGCATTAGTCATATGCATCCTGATGACATAAACTGCATTCTTGTGATTGAGATTGTGTGAATGTTCTATGAATGCTCTAGTTACTGTATTCTACTTGATATGAGTTCATGTGATGTTCTCACCCTTCCTTTTCTGCTTCTGTTATTTCCTGTCGTCGTACTTCTTCGCCACGTCGACAGTTGGTATTGGAGAGCTTCAGGATGTCCACTATAAGGATCACGTTGAGGTGGGAGCCACGGGGCCAATGGTGGATTACAGACGTCCCTAGGCGATGTGTTTTCACGGGGGAGGTGCGCGTTACCATTTCTCATCCCAGCCTTCCCCTGGTACCGGAGATAGATTTCACAGTGTCGGTGATCCTTGAGTTTGAGACTCCACCCAGACTCCATCGCTACACTACTTTTCTCAATCGTCGTCATCGCCCCTCTCCATCGACATCGTCACAGTCCTCACGGATGGCGACCATGGGCGAGCCAGATTCCCCTCGTTACTCTCCCGGTCCAGAGGTGTCACCTCCACAACCCGCATATCCTGACGCATTTGGCCGTCCCCTCCCGAGCAAGCCAGACATGATTGTGATTGATGACACTACATCTGAGGAGGAGGACCCAGAGGAAGATCCGAAGGATGACCCTGAGGATGAGGAGTCGGAAGAGGATTCTTCCAGTGACGACCCCTCAGAAGACTTTGGGATGATCAACCTCGGGGGTACTGGAGGGAGGTGTTGTGGGTGGATTCCTGCTGAGACGGATGATGATGAGTAGGATAGCGTAACTGGGGGTAGTTACGAGTCTAGTTAGTATCAGCTCTGATTTAGTGGCCTTTTGTTTTGTTTCGTTTTGGCTGAGGTCTTATTTATTATAGTCTACTACTAGAACTCTTGTTTTGTATGGTGGTATTGTTTACTCTGGGATTACTTTGACACTATGGTTCTGTATATACGTTATGACGTTTCTTCCCATGATCCCCTTTATATCTGCGTGTATGTTGTGTATGTATGCGGAATGATTGAATCGTCTAGATGTTTTTAGAAAATGAATTTCAGGCTTAAGATAAGGACATTTTCATGAATAATTTAAAAAAAAAAATATTTTCGTATTTTCTAAGTTTTAAAAACAGTAAGTCGACAGTTATGTTTCGTAATGTGATACTCTTAGCGGTATAACTAAGAGTGTCGCAATTCATAAGGAGTCCTTTTCAGAATTGGTCTTACCAATATTCTGTTTTGAAGGTAACAAGCTGTGTTAATAGCTTCTGCCCAGAAAGATCTTGGTAGATTGCATGAGTTGAGCATGGTTCTTCCCATTTCTTGCAAGCTTCTGTTCTTTCTCTCAACAACCCCATTTTGCTGAGGTGTTCTTGCCACAGAGAAATTGTGTGAGATCCCATTCTCATCACAGAACACTGGAAAGTTTGCATTCTCAAACTCTCCACCATGATCACTTCTGACAACAGATATACAAAATCCTTTTTCATTCTGTACCTTCTTGCAGAATATTGTGAAATTCTTGAAAGTCTCATCCTTGCTTCTTAGGAATAACACCCATGTGAATCTAGAATAGTCATCAACAATGACCAAACCATATTTCTTACCACTAATGCTTTCTGTTCTAATAGGACCAAACAAGTCAATATGTAGCAATTCTAAAGGTCTGCTAGTGGAAACAACATCCTTACTCTGAAAAGAGTGTCTTGTTTATTTTCCTTTCAGACAACTTTCACATAAAATGTCAGATTTGTAAGAAAGCTTGGGCAGTCCTTTAACAAGGTTGTGTTTTGCTAACTTTGAGATCAATCTCAAGCTGGCATGCCCAAGTCTTTGGTTCCAAATCTCTTTTTCATCTTCAACAGAGAGAAAACATTTTACATTTTGACTTGCCAAATCCTCTAGATCAATTTTGTACACATTGTTGTGTCTCTTAGCAGCAAAAAGAATTTGATCACGAGAGTCTTTGACTATAAATCCTTCTTTAGTAAAGGAAACCACATATCCACTGTCACACAATTGACTTATGCTCAGTAAATTGTGCTGAAGTCCCTCTACTAGAAGAACATTCTTAATAAGGTATAGAGGAGAGATACCTACAGTCCCTATTCCTGTAATCTTCCCTTGCTAATTTCCACCAAAGGTGACCACACCTGCTGTGGGCCTAAGGTTTTGGAACAAAGACCTTTCTCCTGTCATGTGTCGCGAGCACCCACTGTCCAGGTACCATTTGTGGGGTCTCCTTTGTCCTGTTAAACACATCTGCAACAGGAATGGTCAAGTTCTTAGGTACCCATATTCTTTTGGGTCCTTTCTTGTTAGATTTGGGTTTTGCTTTTCCCTTGTGTTTACACTGAGCCACATTGTGTCCAGGCTTGCCACAGTAAGAACACCCAATAGCTTTCTCTTTGCCTTTAGTAAAATTTTTGAAAATATGAGGTTCAGAGGTATCATGATCACAAAAGCCTAATCCACTTTTGTCAAGGGGATCCCTTTGATTGCCAAGCAATCTGTTAAGGTTTTCTGTTCCTTTGACAAGTTTATCTAAGTCTTTTGTCAGTTCCTCAACTTGTTTCTGAAGTTTTTTGTTTTCTTCAAAGACAGTTTGTGAACTGCTGCTTTCAGTCACAAGAATTCTCTCCTTAAGCATAATATTATCTATCTCAAGAGCCTCATATTTACTGCACATTTCTGTGTGGGCCTTGGACAAATTCTTATACTCTTGGAAGAGTTCCTTGGAACTTTCCATCAGGTCATCATACATCTCTTGAAGAGTTAAGGGAAATACCTCAGATTCTGAGCTATCTGATGAAGGCAGGCTGGCCATGAGACACAGGTTGGCCTCTTCTGAAGTGTCTTCCTCTTCTTCTGAGGTAGACTCATCAAGATCCTCCCATGTTGCCATCAGACCCTTCTTCTTGAAGAATTTCTTCTTTTTGAAGTTGTTCTTCTTTAGTCTTGGACATTCAGCCTTCATATGACCTGGCTGTTTACGCTCATAGCATATAATTTTGTCATTGTGTAAATCCTTACCTGATTTACCTGATTTAGAGGTTGAGGGTTGGTTCTTTCTAAACTTTCCTCTATTATGCAACATCCTCTTGATTTTCCTGCTGAGAAGAGCAAGAGCATCATCTTCTGAGCTATCTCCAGAATCTTCATCTGCTTCTGAAGTTTCCTCAGCTAGCATGGCTTTAATGCTGCCATGCCCTGGAGTTTAATGCCAGAGATTTCTTCTTGATGTCATCTTCCCCAAGTTCAAGCTCATGAACTTTGAGAGATCCCAACAGTTCTTCCATTCTAAGAGAGTTTAAGTCTCTGGCCTCTTGAATGGCTGTAACTTTGGGTCTCTAGGACTTTGGCAAACTTCTCAGAATCTTTCTATTATTGTCTCCAGATTCAAAAGTTCTACCTAAAGACCTGAGTCCATTAGTTATAGTCTGAAACCTCCCAAACATTTGATCTATGGTTTCAGATTCTTCCATCTTGAACATCTCATATTGATGTATAAGCATGCTGATTTTGGATTGCTTGACAGTCTTAGTCCCTTCATGGGCGGCTGCAAGTGTATCCAAAATCTCCTTGGCAGATGAACATCCATGAACCTTCTCATACTCTAATTTGTTCAGAGAACATATCAAATAGAGTTTGGCTTTAGCATTTAACTAAACTCTAGCCTTCTGTTCTAAGGTCCATTCAGCCTTAGGTATTGGCACTCCGTTATGTATAGGCACATAGTCTCCATCAGTGACCACATCCCAAAAAACAATGTTGTTGCTCTCAATGAACAACTTCATACGATCCTTCCAATAGTGGTAGTCCACTCCATTGAATGCTGAGGGTCTTGTGATAGAGGCTCCTTCAGTGATGTACTGTCTGTTGTTGGCAGCTTCCATCTGGATCTTTAATGCTCAAACACTTGTAAGGTGCTCAACCCTGAGTTGAGCTCTGATACCAACTGTAGAAACACCGGGAAACACTAGAAGGGGGGTTGAATAGTGTTTCTTAATAATTTATGGAAGCTTTTTGCAAACTGTTAAGTTTACAACAGTTTCAGACAGGTTTAAGAGTCTGTCTGAAGTTTCTTAAGAAGGCTTCTGAAAAGATCTTTAAAAAGTTTCTTGCTTTTTAAAATTATCAGAACAGTTTTCAACACCCTTTGGTTAGTATAAATAAATTGACAAAAGATAAGGGATAGAAAACTTAGCCAAGGAATTTATCCTGGTTCACTCACTACCACTGTGAGCTACATCCAGTCCGAATGCCAACAAGCACTTGGATTTTCTCTTAATCTTCACCAAGATTACAAGTATTCTTTTACAGTCAAGCCTCTTCAGGATCTACAACCAAGTATTCTTTTACAGACAAGCCTCTCCAGGCTCATAGACAATTTTTACAAAGAGATATGTCTAAGCTTTTAAACTACACAAGTTTGAAGCTTAAACAGAGACGATGTACAATAAAAACTGAGGTATACTCAGGATATGCAAATGATGTACAATGAATATGAAATCAGAGTGTTTTTACAGAGAAAAACTTGCAGCGTGATGTCTCTTAGATTTTCTTGTATTTCCAGTCTCTCTTGATGGTCTTCATGAAGGGCTATTTATAACCAATCTTCAATCCGTTGAAATACCACCATTTAGAGATAGCATTAAATGCTATTTAATCCGTTGTGAGACATGCTTCTGAGAGTTCTGATTTTTTTCTGACACACAGTACCAGGTTGCTGCTGCCATAAAGCTGCCACTGTTGTTGCTGCAAAGGTTGCGTTGCAGGGATTTCCTCAGTGGTGTATGAAATTCAAATATACCAGGAAAGGTCTCTGTGTTCCTTGCCATAAATATGTTTGAAAACGTACGTGCAGCAGAGAACGCTTGACTCAGCAGAATTTCAGAGATGTCTTCACATACTTCAGCAAAGAGTGCCACGTCATTAATGAGACTTCAGACGACTTCAACACTTCAGACGGGTTACGCACTTCAGACGGCTTGAACATTTCAGACAGGTTGAACACTTCAGACGGCTTTAACACTTCAGACAGATTGAACCTTCAGAAGGCTTTTCCACTTTAGACAGGTTGACAACACTTCAGACAGTCTTTATAAGTTCTGAATGACTTGCTGAAATCATAGATAAGTCATTAAACATTTATGTATCTATGATAAGTATTTTAACCCAAATTTGTTAAGCATTAAAACTTGAGAAGTGAGCTATCTAAAACACCATAATTTTCCTTATGATATTTTTGAGACTCAACAAACCTTAAGATAAGCTTAACATTTGCTGAGCTAATTAAGCTTAACCTTTTGCTGAGCTAAAGCTTTCTTAATCCTAACCTTCCGCTGAGTTAAGATTCAATCTGAGTTCCAAGTCACAGACTTGAGATGCGCCTTAGATTGAATCTGAATTTTCAGGTACAATATTTTCAAGTCTCTATTCAACCCTCCCTTCTAGAGACGTTCAACCAACTTCAGTTGGTATCAAAGCTCGACCTCTTGGGGTTGAGCACACCAACGTGTAAAGAGGAGAAAAATCCAAGAAAGAAAGATGGCTGATGAGAAGGAAGATAACTACCAAAGCTGAAAGAGAAAAATCTCAAGCAGTTGAAATTTCTAACAAGGAGTTACGAAACTAAAAGAGGATTCAGTAAAAGGATGAAGAAGCACTTCAGACTAGGGAGCTTGTTGAAGAGAAGCATCTAAGGCAGCCATGGTTAATAATGAGCCTCCAACGCGTATTGGGGGAAATATGCTGCAATAGTGGTCTGTTGGCTTATTGGCATTGGGTGTCTTTTCTCGTGAAACAATATGCTGACAATAGAAGTTTACTATGTTAACTTGTTTCGTTGATGTATGGAGCGCTATATTCTGTTAGGTGGTGTTCCTCTGTTTTGGGTAGTGAATGAGCAAGCCGTGGCTTGGAATAAAACCACACAAGACAAGATTAGGAAGCCAGCCTGGACAGTGACAGAAGTAAAGCAACCAACTTGCTGAGCAGCTTATTTGCAGACAGACTCTTTGGGTCAAACTAAAGAAATTGTTGAAGCTTTGAATTTGTTGACCTGGACAAAATGGCGGACACACAGAAGTAAAAGAAATGATGGTCTGGGTAACGTTACTCTTATTATTTGAAATGAATATATTTTTACTATTCCCTGAAACAAGCTGATCACGTTCCAATCAACGTTTAATTAAGAAACGTTACTTAAATAACAATTCCTTTCTGTTTCTTTTTACAGTGATAGTAAACTATATATATATATATATATAATATAATAATAACATGATTATAAGTGTTTATGCAAAACAAGCTAGATAGCCTTTTCTTTCTTCACGTTCTTTAAGTGAAGTAAGGTGGACAACCTTTCTCCCTTTTTATTAATCGAAAAGAATAGCGCTTAAATAAAAAAGAAGGGGGAAGGCAAACGTTAGAAATACCAATTGTTTTACAGTGATATATGTGTTTTGAATTGGTTGGTTATTTTTCTTAAGGAATGCAAATGAAATGACTGGTTGCGTATCAACATGTCTATTATTAAGTGAGTCTAGTTAAGTGAACTTACCAAGATAGCAATGACTTTTGAACTTGTGAATGAATGGACGAACTTTGATTGAGTATTTTTTTTTGGTAAAATGATAAATATTTGATTGCTAACCCACTTGGACCCAAGTTTAAATGGGTACCAAAATGTTTTCCTAGTGATTAAATTATGCAAAAAAGTTCTCAAAAGGATGAACACATTGGTCTAGTCAAAGAGGATATAAAATCAAAGCTTCTCAAATACACAAAGTGGAACTACTCAAGTTCAAAATTTTTAAAAGAGAAGCAATGGGTGAAGAAATCTGTACTTTCCTTGTTTACCAAAGCTAAGCAAAGCATTAAAGGATTCCTTCAAATATACATACAAATATGAGAAAGGGAAACAAACCCTCTCTAAAAATGCTTGAAGCTTGGAGGTTGAAATTGCTTATACAAATACAAGGAATGCCCATTGGTAACATCAAACTCTTATTCCTCTTTATACTTGGACTAAAAATGCTTGATCAAATCATTAATAATTTCTCTTATATGTCTAATTGTTTTAATGGAATCATGGTTATAAGTGTTTTAATATATAAGCATGCTAGACTTGTAGAGACCATATTTGCAAAAGGCATGAAAATCTATTTGATCATCATTTATTGCCACTGTTTTATGTGAAACTTCATACAACAAAAAATTATATTTTCACTCCCTCTTTCGAATATTTGAATGTCTCATATGCTTACTTAGAGTTTGGAGTATCAAATGACAGATATCCTCTTGTTGGAAAGTGCATAATATATTCATATCTTTCAAATAAGAAGTCAATTTGAAGTCTAAATATTTTCTGGACATTCTACAACATTCAAAGTAACTATAGAATCTACAATATCATTACTCAATGTGTAGAAGAAAGTATACATGATAATTTGATAAGACTAATCCTACACTTGAGATGAGAAAGCTTGCAGATTTGTAGATAAAGTTGAATGCTTGGATCTCAACAAGAGATATATGAGAAAAATCTTCAAAAGAATATATTCAAGTCAAAAGGATGTTCAGAAATGAAAGAAGAAGCCAGGAGTAGTGGCTGCACTTGAGAGAGTCACATCTGAGTCTCAAGTTGAGACTAGACTGAGACTTAGATGGTAATATATGAGAAAGAACAGACAAGTGAGACACCTACTGCAACTATGATTCTGACAGTACAAAAGGAAATCCATGAATCACAAGTTAGCTAATGGCTACTGCACAAAATGGCAACTAAGTGAATATAATTTATTGCAACTGCTTGTGATGATCTTGTATCATGTGAGTATTTAAGTTTGAGGTCTATCTATGATGGAACATATGCTGATCATATGAAAATCCTTGAGTCAATTTCATGATAGTTGAGAAAAAGAGAACTTGGAAAGATTGAATTGATCACTTAGGAGAAACATTTCTACAAGCCAAGCCTATATGCTCTCCATTTTTCTAATCAAGTCAATCTTCTAAGTAACTGATATGAAAAAGAAATTCTGAGATTGAAGGCTCATAAAAGGATTATGAAATAAGTGAAAGTTGAAGGCAAAGAGGTTATTGCACTATATGTAGAAATGTTTCTGATATAGCCTGACTAAAATGATCATAACTTGAGCCACAAAATTGATTTTTGAGTAAAAACAATTTTGTTGGAAAGCTAATTCATATGAGTGCATAACTGGAAAGTTTGAAGCTGTTACACTAAGCACAGAAGTACCAGAAAATTTGTTAACACAACTGCAGTTTTACAAATGCTCATAGAAACCTGTTTACTTGAAATCATCATAACTGGAGTTGTAGATATTATTTTCCAGTGAAACAAATTTTGTGTGAAAGATATTTTGTATGAGAACCAAACTGGAAATTTTGAAGATTTTATACTAACCACAAAAGTGCCAGAAAATTCGTGAACACAGTCTCACTGATACAAAGTCTGATATAAACCTGTTCACTTAAATAAATCATAACTAGAGCTGTAGAAATGATTTTTGAGTGAAACCAAATTTGTGTGAAAGCTAACTCATATAAGTATTTGACTGGAAAGTTTGAGAAATTTTCATCATCTTCATAATTCCCGGCACAAACTTTAAGTTGACTGATCTCTCATGTGATCAAATCTGAACACATCTGTTTTGGATGTTATATCTAGAGCTAGGAAAATCCTTTTCAAATGAAACCATTTGGATTTGAAAGATGTTGTTCAATGGTTTAAAAGTATTAATTTTCACTATTTTTGGATTCATAGATTGATCATAGTGAAAGAAAAACCAGATCTGTCACAGTAAGCACTCTATTATAGAACAACCAACTTTAATCACTCATATCTTATGATAGAAAACTCCAAATGGAATGAATTTTATATCATTAGAAAGCTTGTGATGTCTAGTTTATTGTGTTGAAATCTCATATTTTTATGAACTGGAAATAACTCACAAGTTCAGATTAAAGTAGCTAAGTCCATGGATGTTTTCTGTCTTAGTGCAGAATCTTCAAGTTAAAATATCTTTAATTGTACCAATCCAAATGAGTTGATTTTTGTGGCATTGGAAAGTTGTCATGATGTGGTTTATTGTGATAGAATATGAATTTCTAGATCAATCTATGATGGATGAAATGCTTGTTCAATGATTAAGGGTATGTAATAAAAAGGATAGTGAAACATTGATCTCTTGAAAGTGATATCCTTGACAATGTTCCCTTGTTCCCAAATCTGTGATAGACTATGGTATATCAAATGTGAATTGTCGTATCAAATTGATGTGCTTATTATGATTTGGAATATTGGGTGAATCAATGAATATGAAGAAGAACTTGACATGGAATATCTCAATCTTTGAAATTTTGTTAATGCTGAAAAATATGCAATGATTATGAACTTATCAACAAATCATATTGATGAGCTCCTGTTCTGTTCTTCTTCTGTCTAAAGTCTTTAATCTTGACCTTTTATGCCTCTATCCATGTTCTACGAATTTAACTCATTATGGGCATAAAAATCAAGGTGAGGAACATATTTAGGGGGAGTAGCTGAATCAATCTTTGTGCTGAATGTATTCTTGCTACTTGAATATGCATCAAATGAAATTCTTACCATCTAATCAAGTATGCAGACAGAATAAATCATTGTTCTGGTTTAAGATTGAGTTCTGTTTTCTTCTGTTCAATCCTAACTGCATCCCCTACTCAATTTTGGACTAAATAATGATATTTCTAAAGGTTAAAATTTCTGCATCAGCTATTGAAAAGTTGCTAAATCTGCAACTTTGGAAATATAAGGAGAACCTTGACATCTTGAGGAGGAGTTAGTCAAATTGTTTGCTAATGAAGTAATTGTGTACACATTGACTCAGTTGGGTAGTGATCATTTATGGAATTTGATGAATCCATCTACCTCTTTCCTCTACAACTCTAGAAATTTCTCTTTACTCCTTTTTAGAGGAAATGTTAAAATAAAAAGAGAATGGGATAATAACTCTCTTGAAGTTTGAATTGAGAACGAAGAGCAAAGAAAAGCTTAAGTGAATTCTGGAATTATAAGCAACTTACTCTTTTCTCTCCTTCTTAAACTTAGTCTTTGATTCTTCTATTATTCTTGTTGAAGCATTTATCCCCGTCCATATCATATTGCTTTATCGGGAACTCTTGGGATCATTATTATAACCATCTGTGTGATCTATTATTGTATCATATTGCTCTTGGGAAATTAAGAATATCACTACATACTTGCTCAAAACCCTCTGTTGAGATCACCCATATGCTTGATAAGTGAAAATTATGTCTTTAGTACAGATGAAAATCAATATAAAGTGGTTATTTGATAGATTCTTATAAAGAAGAAGTTAAGAATTTGATGCTATGAATCTAATATATTTCTCCTTCCATCTTTTTCTTGATGCCAAAAGGGGGGAGAAATTGGAAAGAACAAAATCTATAAAATCTGCATCATCCTTGTTATAGTTTCTGAATCATGCTATGATATTATTGTTTGTATTGTTAAGCATGTATTCAAAATCTATAAAATCTACATCATCCTTGTTATAGTTTCTGAATCATGCTATGATATTATTGTTTGTATTGTTAAGCATGTATTCAGGGGGAGTTCAATTGAGTGGATCATACTATGAAATTTATAGACTCTCATCATCCCCTATATGTTATTATGCTATTATATAGGAAAATTTAATTTTGTTCAAATAGGTTTGTCATCATCAAAAAGGGGGAGATTGTTAGAGCAAAAACCCTATGAGATTTGGTTTAAATGACAACAAACCTTTTGATCAAACTTAATGTTTTCTGTTCTTGAAGTTACTGATGTTTTTGTCTGTGAGATCTTAAGAAAGACATGATTCTCATGAAGAACTCAGAAAGATCAACCACGACCAAGCTCAGATTGAGATTGAGAGGCAACACAGATTGAGACTGGCAGTAATCCTCAGACTTAAGATGAAGATAAAAGTCAGCCTAAGATTGAGCAATTAATGCAAGGCTTTCCTGAGATTCAGAAAGATCAGAATCCTAATGTTAAGAAGCATCAGACTTCAGAATCATTTATGGAGTACGGGCAAAGCTTAGAATGTTCTATATGCTGAAAGTAATTTCAGAAGAAGGCCTTAGGCATATTCTTTATCAGAAAGTCTTCAGAAGCTTAGAATGGTTTAATATGAAGTTAGCCTAAGTTGAGAGAGGGTACATCAGAATGAAGTCTTAGCTACAGTCAGAAAGAGTCTCTACTAGAAATGCCAATCATCAAGTCAAGTCAAGATGAGCTCAAACAGTGAACTAAGTTGCATCAAGAAGACCAATATTTGAGACTCAAGATGAGACGCAGACTCAAGCACATATGCTATCTCATGTTCAGATGCAGACTCAGTCTAAGAATCAGCTTGAGACAAATGCTCAAAGAAGAGACTCATTTACAAACTTAAAAGGAAGGATCAAAGGTCAGATGCAAGATCTTCCAAGAGATGAGACTCTAACTTAGCTTCAGAATCAAGAGATAAGATCAGAATAGAAGATGCTAAACAAAGAAGAGATTCAAAGTCAGCTTGAGACAAGCTCAAACTGTAAAGTCAGATTGAGACAGGCCCAAATTCATTGTAAGATCATACTCAATCCAAGCATGACAAAGAAGCACTTTGAAATATGAAGCTGAGCAAAGATGAAATCCAAAGTCAGACTTGAGATGCAGACTCAACTTGGGATGCAGAATTAGACTTGAGACGCAGAGATCAGATTCAAACATGAGACTCAAACTTGAGACGCAGAGATCAGATGCAAACATCAGACTCAGACTTGAGATGCAGAGATCAGATGCAAACATCAGATCAGACTTGAGACGCAAAGATCAGATGCAAACATAAGACTCAGACTTGAGACACAGAGATCAGATGCAGACATCGGACTCAGCTCAGACAGAGTCTTAGCAACAAAAGCAAATCAACACAAGTACATTGTCACAGCAGAGACTGCACCAGAAAAGCACTGATCTCATGTCAGAAAAGTGAAAAGCTTTCTCTCTCTCTTCCAATTGCTAGTATAACGGCTAGTTTTTCTGAAGACTATAAATTGAAGTCTCATTATGGTGAGACGTGTGAGAGACACAGGTGAAACACAACAGAGATGCTGCTGCACAACCAGAAAAATCCAAGTCTCAAGTGTATCTCAACCTACCTACCTATGTTATCTTAGCTAATATCATGTAGTAGGTTTAGCTCTTATTTTGTAATGTTTCATATACACTCTTTGAGTGATTTAGAGATCTACCATCTAGCTGAGCTCACGGTTTATCCATACTCTGTATGTAGTCTAAGCTAGATCAATCCCATCTCATCTCATATCACCAAGTCTCAACTAAGTCAGGAGGTGCCTGAGCTTAGTGTGAGCAACTGTAAAGCCTGGAGAGGCACTGTAACAAGAATACTCACTGAGTTGCCTGGAGAGGCAGTCGAAGACAAAGAATACTGCATGCGTTGCCTTGAGAGGCAGTTGAAAACAAAGAATACTGCATGAGTTACCTGAAGAGGCAGTTGAAAACAAAGAATACTTGAGACTCAACCAAGGTAGGAGTGCCTATGCTTGGTATGAGGGACGTTCTGAAGAGGCTGTAAGAATACTTGTAATTGGCTGTGATTGTCAATAGTGGAAATCTCACGAGTTGTGAGGACTAGACGTAGCCGAAGGTTGTGGGTGAACCAGTATAAATCTCAGTGTACATCTCTTCTCCCCATCTCTTTATTTATATTGCACATCTCATGTCTCAAATCTGTTTGTTAAAATAAATTAAATCTATTCAGAGAAAACCAAGTTGTAATAACTAAGATTTGTCTTTGCATCTCATCTTACATCTCATCTTACATCTCAAGTCTATCTTATCTTAGATCCCATCTTAACTTGAGATCAATCCGTAGTCTCACTCATTCTCTTTAAGGTCTTAACTTTGCTAAGATAAGCTTAACATTTGCTAAGGTAATTAAGCTTAACCTTTTGATGAGGTCAATCTTTCTTAATCCTAACCTTCTGCTGAGTTAAGATTCAATCTGAGTTCCAAATCACATACTTGAGATCCACCTTAGATTGAATCTGAATTTTCAGGTACAATATTTTCAAGTCTCTATTCAACCCCCCCTTCTAGAGACGTTCAGCCAACTTCACAACCTTTTAGAATTGATCAGACTCTCTGAAGAACAGAATCTGTGGAAGCTTCTGAAGCCAGAGACGTCATGCTACTCACCGAAGACTTAATGAGTCAATCTGAATAACACATTAAAAGACTCAAGTCTTGGCAAATCCTTAATGGTTAAGCTGAAGCAGTTACAAGGTAAAATCAAAAGCGTGCTGGCAAAGTTTCACTTCCTGACACCAAAAAAAGGAAACCTGCTGCAGTAAAGCGAACAGAGGTCAGAGATAGAGTCAGCGCTGCTGCACAACTACTCCTGTCTCTGTGATATGCTATCAGAAGCCCGCATCTCAACAAGGAGAAAAGATAACTCACAACGGGTTTCAAGAGAAGTCTAATGGATATTTACATCTCAATCTAAATACAGGACTTCTTGCAGAAGAAAGAGAGAGGAACATCAACCTGCTGAAGTATTAGAAATTCTCTCAAGAAAGATTAAGAGCCAAACTGCTGTGTGTCAGAACTAATTCAAACCTTCACACCTACTTTGCTCAAGACAAAAGCTAAACAAAGGAGAAGGTATTTCACAACGGCTCCAAGAGCGTTAATCATTCCTTCTCAACGGTAATCTAAGCAATCTTCAACGACTATATTTCCGGAGCATATAAATAGTCTTATGAAAGACTTTGAAGATTGGCGAACCTTTGGTGAACCCTAGGCTTGAATGAATCACTAGACAAACAATAGAAAAGCCCAAGAGAGAACTGGCAGAAGCTCAAAATGATATCTTATCAAGCCAAATCTCTGAAGAAGAAAAATTTGTTATAGAGATTAGGATGAGCTAAACGTATACACTTGTATCTTTGTATTTCCTTGTACTTAGATTTACCCTATGTATCCTAAGTTTTACTCAGTTATCCCTTTGTACAAGAAGAACCTGAGTTTAAGTTTCTCAGAAACTTAAACTTAGTTTACATTGTAAACACTGCAAAGTGTCTGAGAGCCTGGAGAGACTTGGTGAAACAAAGAATACTCGTTTGGGCTTGGAGAGGCCAGGTATGCAAAGAATACTTGTTGGGCCTGGAGAGGCCATGTGTTCAAAGAATACTCGTTAGGCCTGGAGAGGCCAGGTGTGCAAATAATACTCGGTTGAGCTTGGAGAGGCTATGTGAAAATAATACTTGTTTCTGAGTTCAGATAGTGGAAAATCTAGTGGTGTGTTTGTCCTAGGACTGGACGTAGCTCACTGTGTTGGTCGGTGAACCAGGATAAATCTCTGTGTTAAGTTCTCTCTACCCTTATTTCTTTACTTTTAGTTTAAACTAACAAAGAAGGGTTTAAGAAAAGTTGTTTTACTAATCGGAGCAGAAAACAATCTTTTCATTAAGAGAAAATAGTTTCAAAAAGGCTTTTGTTCAACCTTCTGAGTTCCATTAGCAAGTTTCTGAACTTCCCAGTTTTGAAAGGTTGATCAAATATTTTCAAATCAATGTTGCTTGTTTCAAAAGGTTTTCAAAAATCTGTAAAGATTATTAAAACACTATTCAACCCCCCTTCTAGTGTTTCCTGTGGTCCTAACAGTTGGTATCAGAGCTTCACCCTGGGTTAAGCATCTAACAAATGTTGAGTCTCAAAAATATCATAAGGAAGATTATGATAATTTAAGACAGCTCAATCCCTAAGTTTTAATGTTTAACAAATTCGGTTAAAAGAATTATCATGGATACATATGTTTTTAATGTTTTATCTATGATTTCAGCAAGCCACTTTAATCTTAATAAAGACTGTCTGAAGGTTCAACCTGTCTGAAATGTTGAAGTTGTCTGAAGGTTCAACCTGTCTAAAGAGTTGAAGCCGTCTGAAGGTTCAACCTGTTTGAAGTGTTGAAGCCGTCTGAAGTCGTATTTTATGATGTGGCACATCTTGCTGAAGTTGTGAGAAGACTTGTCTGAAGTTCTGAAGAGTCAAATCTCTCTCTGCTGCACGCAACTTTTCAAGGCTTATTTTGGCAAAGACACAGAGACCTTTCCTGGGTTGTTTGAATTTCATACACCATTTGGGAAATCTCTGCAGTGCAGTTTTTGCAAGAACAGCTGTGGGAACTTTTGTCAGCAGCAACCTTAGACGTTGTCAGAAAAGTTTCAGAACGCACAGAATGCTCAGAGCATGTCTCACAACGGATTAAAAAGCATTAAATGCTATCTCTAAACGGTGATTTTTCAACGGATTAAAGACAGGGTATAAATACCCTTCATATGAAGATCATTAAAAAGAAGAACAAGAGAGTACATTTCAAGAGAAACAAAACGCTGCTAGTTTTACTCTGTAAAACATACTCTAATAAAAATTCTTTGTACATCATTTCATATATTCTGAGTATACCTCAGTTATTTGTACATTGTAACAGTTTAAGCTTCAAACTGGTTTAGTTTTAGAGCTTAAACAATCTTTTCTCTGTAAAACTATTTTTGAGCCTGGAGAGGCTTGTTGTCTAAAGAATACTTGTTTGTAAGAGCCTGGAGAGGCTTGACTGAAAAAGAATACTTGGTTGTAGAGCCTGGAGAGGCTTGACTGAAAAAGAATACTTTGTTGTAGAGCTGGAAGAGGCTTGACTGAAAAATAATACTTCTTTGTAGAGCCTGAAGAGGCTTGACTGTAAAACAATACTTGTAATCTGGTTGAGATTAAGAGAAAATCCAAGTGCTTGTTGGCATTGGGACTGGACGTAGCTCACAGTTTAAAGATCCAGATGGAAGCACAACCAAATAGCAGCCACTACATCACAGAAGGAGCCTCTGTGACAAGGGCTCCAGCTTTTAATGGTGTAGACTACCATTACTGGAGAGATCGCATGAAGTTGTTCATTGAAAGCAGCAACATCAGTCTCTGGGATATAGTAACTGAAGGTGACTATATTCCCATGCGTGGTAATGAACCCATTCCTAGGTCTGAATGGTCCATGGAGCAGAGAGCTCAGGTTCAATTAAATGCTAAGGCAAAACTCTACCTGGTATGTTCGTTGAACAAAGTAGAGTATGAGAAAGTTCATGGATGCTTCTCTGCCAAGGAAATCTGGGACACATTGGCATCAGCTCATGAGGGAACTGATAATGTCAAACAATCCAAGATAAGCATGCTTGTTCATCAACATGAGATGTTCAAGATGCATGAGTCTGAAACTATTGACCAAATGTTTGGTAGGTTTCAGACAATAACAAATGGTCTGAGATCTATGGGAAGATCTTATGAATCTGTAGATAATAATCGAAAGATTCTGAGAAGCCTTCCCAAGGCTTGGAGACCCAAGGTTACTGCCATTCAAGAGGCTAAAGATTTAAACACCTTGAAAATGGAGGAACTATTGGGCTCTCTCAAAGTCCATGAGTTAGAACTTGGAGAGGATGAATCCAAAACTAAATCTCTGGCATTGAACACCAGGACCAGACAAACTAGGCATGGGAACATAAAAGCCATGCAAGCTGAGGAAACTTCAGAAGAAGATGAAGACTCTGAAGATAGCTCAGAAGAAGATGATGATCTTGCTCTTCTCAGCAGAAAGATCAAGAGGATGCTGCAGAACAAAGGAAAGTTCAAAAAGAACCAATCCTCTACCTCTATATCAGGTAAATCAGGTAAGGATTTACACAATGACAAAATTATATGTTTTGAGTGTAAACAACCAGGTCACATGAAAGCAGAATGCCCAAGACTAAAGAAGAATAACTTCAAGAAGAAGAAGTTCTTAAAAAAGAAGAAGGGTCTGATGGCAACATGGGAGGATCTTGATGAGTCTACCTCAGAAGAAGAGGAAGACACTTCAGAAGAGGCCAATCTATGTCTTATGGCCAGCCTGCCCTCATCAGACAGCTCAGAATCTGAGATGTGTTTAACAGGACAAAGGAAACCGCACAAATGGTACCTAGACAGTGGATGCTCCCGACACATGACAGGAGAAAGGTCTTTGTTCCAAAACCTTAGGCCCAGAGCAGGAGGTGTGGTCACTTTTGGTGGAAACCAGCAAGGGAAAATCACAGGAATAGGGACTGTAGGTATGTCTCCTCTCTCCCTCATTAAGAATGTTCTTCTGGTAGAGGGACTGCAACACAATTTACTGAGCATAAGTGAATTATGTGATAGTGGATATGTGGTCTCCTTTACTAAAGAAGGATGCATAGTCAAAGACTCTCTTGATCAAATCCTTTTTACTGCTAAAAGACACAGTAATGTGTACAAAATTGATCTAGAGGAGCTAGCAAGTCAAAATGTAAAATGTTTTATCTCTGTTGAAGATGAAAAATAGATTTGGCATCAAAGACTTGGGCATGCCAGCTTGAGATTAATCTCAAAGTTAGCAAAACACAACCTTGTTAAAGGACTGCCTAAGCTTTCTTACAAATCTGACATTTTATGTGAAAGATGTCTGAAAGGGAAACAAACAAGACACTCTTTTCAGAGTAAGAATGTTGTTTCCACTAGCAGACCTTTAGAACTGTTACATATTGACTTGTTTGGTCCTATTAGAACAGAAAACATTAGTGGTAAGAAATATGGTTTGGTCATTGTTGATGACTATTCTAGATTTACATGGATGTTATTCCTAAGAAGCAAGGATGAGACTTTCAGGAATTTCACAATATTCTGCAAGAAGGTACAGAATGAAAAAGGATTCTGTATATCTGTCATCAGAAGTGATCATGGTGGAGAGTTTGAGAATGCAAACTTCCAACTGTTCTGTGATGAGAATGGGATCTCACACAATTTCTCTGTAGCTAGAACACCTCAACAAAATGGGGTTGTTGAGAGAAAGAACAGAAGCTTGCAAGAAATGGGAAGAACCATGCTCAACTCTTGCAACCTACCAAGATCCTTCTGGGCAGAAGCTATTAATACAACTTGCTACCTTCAGAAAAGAATATTGGTAAGACCAATTCTGAAAAAGACTCCTTATGAATTGTGGAAAGGAAGAAAACCCAACATATCATATTTTCATCCTTTTGGATGTGAGTGTTTTATACTCAACACTAAGGATGATCTTGGTAAATTTGATGCAAAGTCTGATAAAGGATTTTTCATAGGATATTCTGAAACATCTAAAGCCTATAGAGTATTAAACTCTAGAACTTTAATTGTGGAAGAATCAATTCATGTAAAATTCAATGACAAGAACGAGACTAATAGGGAACTATTAGATCTAGAAGATGATTTTGCAGGTATGGAGCTGAATGATCATAACAACTTGAAGGATGAACAGGTGTCTGAAGCACCATCTGTCACTGATCCTCTTCAGACAAATGTTGAGTCTCAGACAGATCAGACAGTATCTCAGAAAACTAACTGGAGATATAAGTCACATCATCCTAAGGAGCAAATCATTGGCAGCACTTCAGAAGGAGTTAAGACTAGATCAAAATTCAAGAATCTGAATTTTCTTGCTCTCCTGTCTGAAATTGAGCCAAAGAACATTGATGAAGCTCTGCATGATAAAGGGTGGATCCTAGCCATGCAAGAAGAGCTAAATCAGTTTGATAGAAGTGATGTATGAACTCTTGTTCCTAAATCCCATGGGAAAACTATTATTGGAACCAAATGGTGTTCAGAAACAAGTTGTCTGAAGAAGGTAAAGTGGTCAGAAACAAGGCAAGATTGGTGGCTCAAGGATACAATCAACAAGAAGGTATTGACTTCACTGAAACCTTTGCTCCAGTTTCTAGGTTAGAAGCAATTAGAATGCTTCTATCTTATGCTGTAAATAATGGCATCAAACTATATCAAATGGACGTTAAAAGTGCCTTCCTCAATGGGTTCATTGAAGAAGAAGTTTTTGTTAGACAACCCCCTGGTTTTGAAGATACTGCTTTTCCTGATTATGTTTTCAAACTGAAAAAGGCTCTTTATGGTCTGAAACAAGCTCCCAGAGCATGGTATGACAGACTGAGCAGCTTTCTTATCAAAAATGGTTTTGAAAGAGGAAAAGTAGACACAACCCTTTTTCAGAAAACGGTCTAACAAAGACTTTATACTTGTTCAGATATATGTTGATGATATTATTTTGGTTCAACTGATTCTTCCCTATGTAAGGAATTTTTTGAGTTGATGCAATCAGAGTTTGAAATGAGTTTAATGGGAGAATTAAAATTTTTCTTAGGGCTTCAGATTAAGCAAGATTCTGATTGTATATGGATCCACCAGGAAAAGTACACAAAAGAAATGCTTAAGTTCAACATGAGTGATTGCAAACCTATGTCAACTCCTATGCATCCCTCTGCATCTTTAAGCAAAGATGAAAAGGAAGAACCAGTGAATCAAACTTTATACAGAGGAATGATTGGCTCTCTGTTGTATCTAACTGCAAGCAGACCTGACATAATGTTCAGTGTTTGTTTCTGTGCTAGATTTCAATCAGATCCAAGAATTACTCATTACAAAGCTGTAAAGAGAATTTTTAGGTATCTGAAAGATACTACTAATCTTGGTCTGTGCTATAAGAAGAGCAAAGATTGCAGGTTAATAGGATATTGTGATGCTGACTTTGCTGGAGATAGAATGGAAAGAAAGAGCACCAGTGGAGGATGTCATTTCTTTGGAAATAACATGATCAGCTGGTCAAGCAAAAGGCAAAGCACCATTGCTTTATCAACAGCAGAAGCAGAATACATCTCAGCAACCAGTTGTTGTTCACAACTGCTATGGGTGAAGTATCAGCTTGGGGATTTTAACATTCCTATCTCTGCTATACCTAGTCTTTGTGAGAATACAAGTGTTATTAATCTGTCCAAGAACCCCATCCAACATTCTAGGGCAAAGCATATAGAAATCAAGCATCATTTCATTAGAGACTATGTTCAGAAAGGTGTTTTTGATATTCAGTTCATTGACACAGAGCATCAATGGGCTGACATATTCACAAAACCCCTAGCTGAAGATAGATTTAAGTTCATACGCAATAATCTGAACATACATGCATTTTCTAAATGATTGTCTGAAATATGTTGTTGTCTAATATATTAAGTGTGTCTGAACTTATAGCTTGTCTGAAATTTGTGTGGGTGTCTGAAATTCTCATATGTCTGAAATAACTGCTGACGTGGCTATCTGAGACGGTTGATTTCCATTATTTTAAAGTTTTGTCTCTTCCACTTCGCACGTTACCCCGAAGTCTGCGCAGCCGGTACAGAGAATCATTGCATCGTGGGTCTATAAATACAACAGTAAGTGTGTCGAGGAAGTTTTTACAGCTCTCACACTATCTCTCTCTCTCTTCATTAGTCAAGAAAGTTCTCTCTCTCTCTCGAAGCTTTTTCTCTGCAACAACAATGGCACCTAAGGCATCTTCTGCAAGAAATGTGGTCAGAACCACGGGTGTTAACCTAGAGGAGCTTCAAGACCTTGGTATGGACTTGATTGGTGAGTTTGATGGAGCAGGATGGACTCCATTCTTTGAGAGCATCTACACTGCATGGCATGAACAAAGTGTGGTGGAGTTCTGGACTTATGCTAGAGGTATTCCCAACTCTAAGGGAGTATATACCAGCATCAAGTCTACTATTCTTGGTATCCCTGTGTTCGTTGATGAAGGGATTCTTTCCACCATTCTGGGTGTGAAAGCTGAAGGTGTTACCTTTACTCCAGGCTGGGAGGTGAAGAAAGGTGGGCACAAGGAGTTCACCAAGTTGCTGTATGGAACAGAAGAACCAGAGAGCATGAATGCAAAATACATGCTGGAGAAAGTCAGGGTTCTTCATGCTATCTTGGGGAACACCATAATCCCTAAGAGTGGAAGCAGGGATCATGTTTCAGAACTGGAGAGGTTCTGTCTGATAAACCTGATCAAGAAAAAGAAGATGAATCTTCCCAGCATCCTTCTGTTTCACATGCCAAAGAAGATCAGAGATTCTGCATCCAGTCTTGCCCACAACACTCTCATCACAAGAATCCTTCTGCACTTCAAGGTTCCCATAGAAAGTCTGTTTGATCACAAAGGCCCAGTTTTCTTTGGAGAGAACAACCTGAAGAGCATGTAGATAAAGTTGACTCCAAGGCCTCCATCTCCCTCTCTGAAGGAGAGCATTCTGTCTGAGAAAGCTGCAAGGAGGAGAACAACCTTAGAAGTCCTTGAGGATGAGCTTCAGGGAGATATAAGGAAGAAGGAGTTCAAGCCTTCCAAGCCTTCCCCCCAGCAGAAGAGAAAGAAACTCCCTGTGAGGAGCTCAGCAAAAGTTTCTCTGGAAGCTTTACAGACTCAGGGATCTGAACCTGTTCAGAAGACTCTGACAAAGTCGTCTGAAATTGTGGGTCAGATATCTGAAGCTGTTAAGCCTTTGTCTCCTAAGCCTACTTCTGAACCAGAAGGAAAAGCTCAAGAGATGGCTGAGATTGCTGACTCTGAGGCAGTACCAGCAGAACCCTTAGTTGCATGTCCATCAGATCCTGAATTGATTCAGGTAGCAGCTCTTGCTACTGCATTAGAGCAAGAAGAGTTGGAGAAGAAGGCAGAACAAGAAAAATCTGACTATACTATAGTTGTGGCCTCTTAGCTTGCTATTGCTGAAGATGATAGGCTAGCTACTATAGCCCAAGCATCTAAGAAAAGGAAAAGATCAAGTGCTCAACAAAGGAAGATTGCAAGGACAAAGTTGTTTCAAACAGCCCCTGCACCACCTGCCAGAGTAACAAGGAGCACTGCCAGCCAGCTTGAGGAAATGGATGAAGCTGGTAAGTACCAAAATTTCGTTAAAGCAAACCTCTTTTTCAAGAGGAGAAGAGAAGAAAAGAAAAGGAAGCTGTCAAAGAAAAGGAATCTGAGGTTGTGAAGCCTCCTGTAAAAAGGCTCAAGGTAAGGTTTGACAATGTTACACCATCTCCATCATCCTCACCTGAGAAGAATGATTCAGAGATTCAAGAAGAAGAATCTGCACCATCACCACCATCATCACCATCATCATCCCTATCATCTTCAGAAGGTACACAGTCTGAAGATTTCTTAGAAGATCAACATGAAGAAGGCCATTCTCAAGTCTGGAAGGGAGGTATGCTACCTGAGCAGCTGAGGTTAGGTCTTAAAAGTAGGGTTTTCTTCACAGAGCCTACTTTTGTCCCCTATGCATGGCCCCTTACTGATTGGCATTTTGAGTTAGCCTCTGAAGTTCTACACATCAGGTATAAAGGCCTGTTTACTGAAAGGGTCAAGGTTCCAAAATCCCCTAATCTATTTGAAGAGCTTCAATACTTCAGAGATGAGCCCCTTATCTCTCTGCATCAAGGTCTTATCAAGCTGACTACAGCTGAAGTAAGAGCAAAGTACCAAGGAAGTTCAGATGGAGCATATTATGGTCAGCTGGAGAAGATCAGAAAGGGTAAAGGCCTTGCTCATAAGTGGGCTCCTCTTAACCCTTTTTCTGCTGACTCTTTGAAGCTGTCCAATGAGGATTGGAGCTTTGTTAGGCGACTATCAACAGAGGCTGAGCTGTTTTGAAAGGGACTATCTGAAGCTGGTAGGCATGAGAGGGTACAGACCTCCAAGGGCATTTTCCATCTGGCCATCCACAGAGGTCTTAGTGCAACCTGATAGAATCATTCCCAGGTATCCCCTGAAGGAAGGCCCTGAAGACAAGTTTAAGGAGCTCAAGACTTATCCTAATTATCTGCAGATGTATGAGTTCTTGTCTGAAGCTGCCTGGAATAAGAAGTTCCCTGCAATGATCAAGAAACAAGGTGGAGGCTTAGATCATTCTTCCAGGGATTGGATGTGGTCATCCTACTGGAATATCAGAGAAGGTGCTGGATCTTCTTCTGGTACTTCAGGACAGGATGAAGACTCCATGACATATCCTGGTGCCTCTACTCTTGTAGATTATGAGTATGTCAGAGGCAGATTCCCTATGGCTTCTTTCACAGAGGATTGGCCTGTCATGATTCCAATTCATAAGTTCCACTTTGCTGTCAGCCATCCTGAAGACTATCATCTGCCACAAGGGTTCAGGGTTTTCAGATTCTATCATGAGAGCATCAAGATTGTGCTATATGAGGTTGAGAAGGACCCTGAAGAAGAGAACAGAAGACTGAAACTGCAAGTCAAGAGGTTAGAGAAGAAGAATGTTGATCTGGTTGCTAAACAGGATCAGATTCTCCAAGAACAGTTGCAGATCAGAAACTGGGCAAGAAGAACTGAAGGCTACTGTTATCTCTCAGATTGACAAGGCTAAAGAAGAGATTTCTGCTTTACTGATAGCAGCCTTGCTGAAGAAGAATAATGGATAGTCTATGATGTGTAGCCAGTGTGATGTTATTTCAATTTTGTGTTAATTTTCAGATTCTATATTTTTTTTGTGTTTGTCTGAACATTGCTTTAATACAATCAGTTGTTGGTATCATGTGTTTTTATAAGCTCTGATTGCTTTGATTATATTGTTTGATCTGATTGTTATTCTTGATCTTGATTTGTGATTATTGCTATGAAGTTCCCTTTTGATTGATGACAAAAGGGGGAGTATTAAAATCTAACAAATCTGAATCTGAAGTGGTTATAGGTCTCAAGGGGAGTATTTGAGAAATATCAAAAACTGTTAGACCTGAGAAGTATTTATCTGAGGGGGAGTTATACTTATATTTCAGAACGCACAGAATGCTCAGAGCATGTCTCACAACGGATTAAAAAGCATTAAATGCTATCTCTAAACGGTGATTTTTCAACAGATTAAAGACTGGGTATAAATACTCTTCATTTGAAGATCTTTAAAAAGATGAACAAGAGATTACATTTCAAGAGAAAAAAAACACTGCTAGTTTTACTCTGTAAAACATACTCTGATAAAAATTCTTTGTACATCATTTCATATATTCTGAGTATACCTCAGTTATTTGTACATTGTAACAGTTTAAGCTTCAAACTGGTTTAGTTTTAGAGCTTAAACAATCTTTTCTCTGTAAACCTGTTTTTGAGCCTGGAGAGGCTTGTTGTCTAAAGAATACTTGTTTGTAAGAGCCTGGAGAGGCTTGACTGAAAAAGAATACTTTGTTGTAGAGCTGGAAGAGGCTTGACTGAAAAAGAATACTTCTTTGTAGAGCCTGAAGAGGCTTGACTGTAAAAGAATACTTGTAATCTGGTTGAGATTAAGAGAAAATCCAAGTGCTCGTTGGCATTGGGACTGGACGTAGCTCACAGTGGTAGTGAGTGAACCAGGATAAATTCTGTGGCTAAGTTTTCTTACCCTTATCTCTTGTCAAATTCGTTTATTCTAATCAAAGGGTGTTGAAAAATTGTTCTGATAATTTATAAAAGCAACAAACGTTTTTTAAAACATATTTTCAGAACCTGTCTTAAGAAACTTCAGACAACCCCTTTAACCTGTCTGAAATTTCATTATAAAAGCTGTTTGCGAAAAGCTTTCATAAGTTATTTAAGAAACACTATTCAACCCCCCTTCTAGTGTTTCCCTATGTTTCTACAACAAATGCTGAGGAAGAAGATCCAGATGGAAACCAAAACAAGCTTTGAAGAGAACTTATGGAGCTGATCAACAAGAAGCAAAAGAGTGTCTTTGAAGACAATGTTGAGTCTAAGCAAATACAGATCTTCAAATACTTATGTATGCCGGTAACATCGTTTCATTTTATTACTTTAATATCTATGAATATTTGAATTTGTTTAAAAAATTATTTGCAATATTCTTTTATAAGTTTCTGATTTTCTGCAAGGTTGCCTCGTAAAAAATCATCTTGTCGTCTAGTGCTCACTTTTGAAAAATCATTCCTTTTAATTTTTATTTTTAAAAGAATTTGAAAAGCCAAGCTTTGAAATCTGAAATTAACATTGATGACTAGGTTCTTTATGACTGAGGCTCCTCACTTGTCCACTCAATGACGTACGTTGCATGACTTCCAAAGCCTGAAGTTGTCATCATTAATGCTATCTGAGCCAATATATGTTCCATGTAAGACCTTCCAAAAGATACAATCTCCTTTCTTCTCTCTGCTATCTCATGCCTCAAGTCCTTTAAATTCTCAAGATTTATCAAGACAAACTCATCACTTCCAAGCTCCTCTTAACTGTGGAAAGTATGAGATCAAAGTGCGATTTCTCTGAGGGACGATGAAGAGGCTAAAGAAGATGGAACAAGAAATCATTATCAACAATGATACTCTGGAAATAGTGCTGAATGCTGAAGAGGATATGACTACTCCAAATGAGGGAGATCAAGATGGAAGAACAGGAAAGTTGATTCTATTCCATCAAGCAGTAGATCCATCCTTTCCGAAGAAGGGTGTGAGTATCATGCTTCCAGAGTCGAAAGAATCATGCTTCACTCACCTTCTATGGGAAGAGAAGATCTCGTTGCATCACTAGTTACTCGTTGAAGAGCTGGTTGACCACTTTGTACCCAATCTTATGAGGGGATCCACTATAAATGTGACCCTGATGATTGATGTCAAGGGTGGTGGTCGAAATACTGTGTTAAATGATGCAACCCTCTTGTTCCAGTTGTTAGAAGGAGATTGCGTGCAGCATGCACGGTTGAGGAACAAGTACAGGCTCAAGAGGCACTGTTGAGGCTTCAAGCAGTAGTAGAAGCGGCAGCTGAGGCTGGACTCAGAAGAAGCTTTAGTCTTGTAGAAACCGTGTCTCACTGTTAAAAGCTTTGGTTTCTATTTTCATGTATTTGTAAAAGTTTTCACAAAATTTTAATACATGAGAATTCTCTGAAAAAGATTATGTGCATCTGTCTTTGAATCTGCTGTGTTTTGTTGCTCTGAATCAAGTCATCAGATAAAAGTAGTTTTTAAAATCTGAATCATATTTGATGGAGTTGTCATCTTACTGAAACCTGTTAAATGCTGTTATACTTCATCTACCCTTTTAAATAATGACAAAAGGGGGAGAAATACAACTAAAAAATAACTGAAGAAGAAAATACTTTTAGAAAATAAATAAGCATTTTTTTTCAGAAGAAAGTTCCCCCAGTTCAGGGGGAGTTAACAAAGACGTTTTCAAAAACTAAAAATCCTTTATTGAGGGGGAGTTTACATACTTAGTCTATTTTCATGAAAAATGACAACTTTGTCTCATAATCTGTTAATTAAATCTTGTTGATATTTGTTAGTCATATCTAATTTGTCATTATTAAAAAGGGGGAGAATGTTGAGTCTCAGAATTAATTTAATTAGATTCAAGACTCATTATCCTTTGTTTTAAAGATTAACAAATTAGACTGTATAGAAAAAGGTTATACTGTGAAAGGTATTTTTCTTTGTGTTTCAGAAACTTTGCAGAAGCAATTCTTTGAAGATGATCAATCTGCTGAGCTAAAGAAAGAAACCTGCGGAAGAAATTCAACATACTAAGGGGAAGGTATTTCACAACGGCTCCAAGAGCGTTAATCATTCCTTCTCAACGGTAATCTAAGCAATCTTCAACGACTATATTTCAGGAGCATATAAATAGTCTTATGAAAAACTTTGAAGATTGGCGAACCTTTGGTGAACCCTAGGCTTGAATGAATCACTAGAAAAACAATAGAAAAGCCCAAGAGAGAACTGGCAGAAGCTCAAAATGATATCTTTTCAAGCCAACTCTCTGAAGAAGAAAAATTTATTACAGAGATTAGGATGAGCTAAACGTATACACTTGTATCTTTGTATTTCCTTGTACTTAGATTTATCCTCTGTATCCTGAGTTTTACTCAGTTATCCCTTTGTACAAGAAGAACCTGAGTTTAAGTTTCTCAGAAACTTAAACTTAGTTTACATTGTAAATACTGCAAAGTGTTTGAGAGCCTGGAGAGGCTTGGAAGAACAAAGAATACTCGTTTGGGCCTGGAGAGGGCAGGTGAGCAAATAATACTCGTTGGGCCTGGAGAGGCCATGTTTGCAAAGAACACTCGTTGGGCCTGGAGAGCCCAGGTGTGAAAATAATACTCGGTTGAGCCTGAAGAGGCTATGTGAAATAATACTTGTATCTGAGTTCAGATAGTGGAAAATCCAATGGTGTGTTTGCCCTGGGACTGGACGTAGCTGTCTGTGTTGGTGGGTGAACTAGGATAATCTCTGTGTTAAGTTCTCTCTACCCTTATCTCTTTACTTTCAGTTTAAACTAACCAAGAAGGGTTTAAGAAAAGTTGTTTATTAATCGGAGCAGAAAACAATCTTTTCATTAAGAGAAAATAGTTTCAAAAAGGCTTTTGTTAAACCTTCTGAGTTCCATCAGCAAGTTGCTGAACTTCCCAGTTTCGGAAGGTTGATCAAATATTTTCAAATCAGTGTTGCTTGTTTCAAAAGGTTTTCAAAAATCTGTAAATATTATTAAAACACTATTCAACCCCCCTTCTAGTGTTTCCTGTGGTCCTAACAGATTTCGCTCATTCCCCTTCACTCTCCTCTACTACCACCTCCTCCCCACGCTCTCTCTCTCTGCACAACCTCATCTCTTTCCTTTCAGAAGCAACATCCCCACCCTTCTCCGTGCATGGATGTGTGCTGGTGGGTCGATGAAGTGTGGCCGAGATAAGAATGCCTTGGGTTGAACATATTCTTTGAAGATGATCAATCTGCTGAGCTAAAGAAACTCTTTGTGTTTCAGAAACTCTGCAGAAGCAATTCTTTGAAGATGATCAATCTGCTGAGCTAAAGAAAGGAACCTGCTGAAGAAATGCAACATACTAAGGGAAGAATATTGCAGCAACCATATGAAGAAAAGAGTACAACCTACTGAAGAACGAACTTGTTGAAGATGGTCAACTTTCTGGAATTGATCAGACTCTCTGAAGAATAGAATCTGTGGAAGCTTCTGTAGCCAGAGACGTCATGCTACTCTCCGAAGACTTAATGAGTCAATTTGAATAACACATTAAAAGACTCAAGTCTTGGTAAAGCCTTAATGGTTAAGCTGAAGCAGTTACAAGGTAAAATCAAAAGCGTGCTAGAAAAGTTTCACTTCCTGACACCAAAAAAAAGGAAACCTGCTGCAGTAAAGCGAACAGAGGTCAGAGATAGAGTCAGCGCTGCTGCACACCTACTCCTGTCTCTGTGATACTCTATCAGAAGCCCTCATCTCAACAAGAAGAAAAGATAACTCATAACGTGTTTCAAGAGATGTCTAATGGATATTTACATCTCAATCTAAATACAGGACTTCTTGTTGAAGAAAGAAAGAGGAACATCAACCTGCTGAAGTATTAGAAATTCTCTCAAGAAAGATTAAGAGCCAAACTGCTGTGTGTCAGAACTAATTCATACCTTCACACCTACTTTGCTCAAGACAAAAGCTAAACAAAGGAGAAGGTATTTCACAACGGCTCCAAGAGCGTTAATCATTCCTTCTCGACGGTAATCTAAGCAATCTTCAACGGCTATATTTCAAGAGCATATAAATAGTCTTATGAAAAACTTTGAAGATTGGTGAACCTTTTGTGAACCCTAGGCTTGAATGAATCACTAGACAAACAATATAAAAGCCCAAGAGAGAACTGGCAGAAGCTCAAAATGATATCTTATCAAGCCAACTCTCTGAAGAAGAAAATTTATTACAGAGATTAGGATGAGCTAAACGTATACACTTGTATCTTTGTATTTCCTTGTACTTAGATTTACCCTCTGTATCCTGAGTTTTACTCAGTTATCCCTTTGTACAAGAAGAACCTGAGTTTAAGTTTCTCAGAAACTTAAACTTAGTTTACATTGTAAACACTGCAAAGTGTTTGAGAGCCTGGAGAGGCTTGGAAGAACAAAGAATACTCGTTTGGGCCTGAAGAGGGCAGGTGAGCAAAGAATACTCGTTGGGCCTGGAGAGGCCATGTTTGCAAAGAACACTCGTTGGGCCTGGAGAGGCCAGGTGTGAAAATAATACTCGGTTGAGCCCGGAGAGGCTATGTGAAAATAATACTTGTATCTGAGTTCAGATAGTGGAAAATCCAATGGTGTGTTTGCCCTGGGACTGGACGTAGCTGTCTGTGTTGGTGGGTGAACCAGGATAAATCTCTGTGTTAAGTTCTCTCTACCCTTATCTCTTTACTTTCAGTTTAAAACTAACCAAGAAGGGTTTAAGAAAAGTTGTTTTATTAATCGGAGCAGAAAACAATATTTTCATTAAGATAAAATAGTTTCAAAAAGGCTTTTGTTCAACCTTCTGAGTTCCATCAGCAAGTTGTTGAACTTCCCAGTTTCGGAAGGTTGATCAAATATTTTCAAATCAGTGTTGCTTGTTTCAAAAGGTTTTCAAAAATCTGTAAATATTATTAAAACACTATTCAACCCCCCCTTCTAGTGTTTCCTGTGGTCCTAACAGATTTCGCTCATTCCCCTTCACTCTCCTCTACTACCACCTCCTCCCCACACTCTCTCTCTCTGCACAACCTCATCTCTTTCCTTTTCAGAAGCAACATCCCCACCCTTCTCCGTGCATGGATGTGTGCTGGTGGGTCGATGAAGTGTGGCCGAGATAAGAATGCCTTGGGTTGAACATATTGCATTGCTTCAATGGCCGCCAAAGTGGCGATTTGCAATGTTTTGCACAAACGTACAACTCACGTTAATTTTCTTAGTGACCCTTATTTGCAATTTTTTAAGTTATTAGGACTAATATGTAAAGTCTAAATTTTTATATATCTGGTTGAATGACCTATAATTCTAGGTTATTTTTATGAGGTATGGGTACATGACCCATAAGTATTGTGTACCATAGAAGCACCCAAAAAACTAAGCATGCAAGGTCAATTAGAGGATGTTTGAGCCTTGAGCTGGGGGTATCTATTATGAACATGGTCCAAAGATATTGGATCCATGTGCTTTGGCCCAATAAGTCGGACCAACACATTGGATGATCCCTCAAAAATACAAGTTGTACCTAATTCAGATACTTCGCTAATACAAGTTGGCCCAAGAATCTCTAAGTCAATTGTAACCACGTCACCAAGCTTATAAGAACCATGGTTACACTCACTACACATTAGATCACAACTTGGGGTTTCCTATGTTACACTTGATTGTGAATCATTTGTATTATAGCCCTATAAATACCCCATAATGTCAAATGTTTGGTATACATATATACTATATATTCATTTTATTGTTGTACGTCACTTGCTAGAGTTTCGACCGACTTGGACATCGGAGTATCCTTGCAACTACACCTCCTACTACACACGATGAAGATTCCACATCGGAGACGGAGAGTTTGAAATCAAATTCCACCCCAAATCTGACTTGTCTGTAGAACCACATCTGAGATCGAGTTCTTAGATTACACCCCGCTTAGATATCAATATTATAATGGAAGTAAACGTACTACATGCGTACAAATTTGAATAGTTATTACTTTAGTAATGACCGATTTGAATCACAAAGAAAATGTTAACAAATATTTAATTTTTCATTTATATTGTAATAACAAAAGGTAGTATAATATTTAGTGTTAGGAGAAGAATAACAGAATAAAGTAAGGACTAAATGAGATAAAAAAAACTCCTAAAAGATTTTATACGACATAAAGTAAGCTCTTCGACTTTAACAATCCTCACTTAAATGGATACTAACTTAAAAATAAGGAGATAAGTAAATCTTTATATATATATAGTAATTAATGAAGTTTGAAGGGCATTTTTTCCCGCTAAATGGGGTTAAAAATGTAATTGACCTTTGTAATTAATATGGAGCCAAATCTGGAGTGATGAGTATTAATGAGATACTCCTCTTTCCCATAATTTCCTATTTTGATTGCAATTATGATCAAATTATTTTAGAAAACCTGTGTCATATTTTTTTTAAATTATTTAGCAATCACATATCTTTTCACATTCTCTTCACGTGAGTTTCTCTCTTTATTATTCAACTCTCTACTTCTTATAAACCCCTCACTACTTTTTTTTCTCTATTCTTTCCACACATGGTTCTTCTCTCTCTTTTTTCCCCACCGACAACCCTTCATTTTCTCATTAACATCTTTAGCCATCTATTTGCCTTCATTTTCTCCTTTTTCTTTTGTCTCTCTATAACATCCCAAAGTTTGAAATCATGGTTTTAGAAGAAAATTAGAAGTGTAATAGGTTTTTATAAAAGAAAGTAGGAAAAATAGGGTTTAAAAAAATTAGAAAGGGTAAGTGCGGAGCTTGGTCGCTCAAGCGAGAGAAGGCTTTCGCTTGAGAGAATCTATCAGTAAAAATCAGTGTTTTTATTACTGATATTCTCGATTGAGCAAGAGGTTTCTCGCTCAAGCGAAATTGGTCCAAAATTAGGGGGTTGCTCTTTGTCTTGATCTCGCTCAAGCGAGAAGAGGCTCACTCAAGCGAAATTCTGAATTTCGCTCAAGCGAAAAGATTCTCACTTGAGCGTGACAAAGTCAGAGAAGGGTGGTTTTTCTTGAGCAATTTTGCTCAAGCGAAAAGGATCTCGCTTGAGCGAGAATGCGAGAACAGAATAATTTAAAACCTCTCGCTTGAGCGATAAAACGCTCGCATGAGTGAGAGATCGCAGAATTGGTTTCTTTAAAGCATATAATGAGTCATTTGACTCATAACCTCTAAATCCCTCTCTCACCCCTTTCTTGCCCTAGCACCCCTTGTGAGGAGGAGGAGGAGAAGGAGGAGGAGGAGAGGAAGAAGAAGAAGAAGAAGAAGTGGTTCACCTACTACTCTATTTCATATGTTTCCCTTAAATGCTGAAGAAGAAGAAGAAGAAGAAGTAGTGGTTCACCCACTACTCTATTTGATATGTCTCGCTTAAATGCTCCCTTCCCTATCTTCCTATTCTATCTTGCTTGTGGTTTCATTTATTGTTGAGGTATTTACTAAAATGCTTGCATGGATTGAAGGTTAGGGTTTTGTAAATGTTAGGGTTTGAGGGAAAAAGGAATATAAAGTGTTATACCCATGCTTATTACCCTTTCCCACTTTCTAGAACCCTTGAGGAATATGCATGACTTAAATCTACCCTAATATTATGAACTTAATGCATATAATTGTATAAGAGGAAAACTTATGGGTCTTTAGACCAAGAGGAAAATGGGTCTTTGACCTAAGAGGACTTATGTAAGTTTCAAATGAATACTTGATTGTTAAACTAAGATAGGACATTAAAAGGCCACAAGGAAGACATTCCTTGTATGAATATTGAGCTCAGTCTGGGACAGAGGATTAAGTGATAAGACCCCATTGTTGTTGTGTAATACACCAAAAGGTTGTTTGATATTTGGATTGTCTTAAGGTACTTAAATGTTATATGCTTCTTCCGTTGTGCATTTACATCTGTATGAATCCCTACACTACTTACATGATCACTCTCATTGGGACTTTTGTCTCACCACACGTCTGTGGTTTATTCTAGACGTGCAGGGCTCTCCACTAGGTGCTTGATTGGGGCGTTCAGGAGTCTTTTGTTGGGCCATGCTTGGCCTGTCATATTTTGATATTTTAGACTATTTTGTATAGGAATTTTTATTGTATTCTTTTGGCAGGATATCATGGTACATGTGATGCCTTTAGGGGGTTTTATTCCACCTTGTTAGGACTCATGTATGATAGTATCCCCCCATGCCTATGTTTATGTATTTGATTATGTTGTCCCACCCTTTGGCCATTGTAGACTGAATTATGTATGTAATTGTTATTATATTAAGGCTTAAGTGATGTTAGAACGCTTAAGTATTGATGTAATATGATTGTATGATGATACTCATAATCGCACGAAACAATTTCATAAACTTGGGAATGTCTTCAACAGACATTATTTCTAAGTCCACGGAATTAGGGCGTTACACTCTCCACCGCGCTATGGTGGGGGTAAGTTCTTCTTCTTTCCTCTCTTCTCTCTCTCTCTCTCCACCGCGCTGTGATCTAAAGACCTAAGAGCAATTTTCTCCAATCTCTGTTTCTGTTATAGTGTATGCAACACATGAACCAATGTAACCTCCTTCCTTAATATTATCAAGATTTAGCATGCTTTAATAACTCATACTTGAGCATAGGTTTGTTTGTTTCTGTTATAGTGTGAAGTTCATAGGTTTGTGTGTAACATCTGTAGAACCACAAGAAAGGGGGTTGAATAGTGGCAGTCAGTCTGAGAGGACCTGTTAAGACAAACTCACTCCTAAGGTTTTTAATGTAGTCAAACCATTAAGTTAAGATGTTCACAAAAGCAAGACTGAGATGCATCTTGTTATTTACTAACTGTGTGATCAAAATTGTGGCAGAATTTATAGACTTTAAATTTGTAGGAAATGATCAGAAAAGAAAGGTCAAAGATCATCTTTGAGGATATGAAGCACAAAATTCAGAATGAAGATCTGCCAAGACAAAAGGCTTAAATCAAAAGTGTTGAGCAAAGAAGAGATTCAAAGTCAGCTTGAGACACTAGCTCAAGATCAGATGCAGACTCAAGCTCGGATGATAACTCATGATCAGAAGCACACTCAGATGTAAACTCAACTTGAGACTCAGACTCAATTTTAGTTTAAGACATGAACTCAGACTAAGACTCAGCTTGAGACATATACTCAGACAAGAGACTGTAAAAACACAGGGAAACACTAGAAGGGGGGTTGAATAGTGTTTCTTAAATAACTTATGAAAGCTTTTCGCAAACAGCTTTTATAATGAAATTTCAGACATGTTAAAGGGGCTGTCTGAAGTTTCTTAAGACAGGTTCTGAAAATATGTTTTTTTAAAACGTTTCTTGCTTTTATAAATTATCAGAACAATTTTTCAACACCCTTTGATTAGAATAAACGAATTTGACAAGAGATAAGGGTAAGAAAACTTAGCCACAGAATTTATCCTGGTTCACTCACTACCACTGTGAGCTACGTCCAGTCCCAATGCCAAAGAGCAATTGGATTTTCTCTTAATCTCAACCAGATTACAAGTATTCTTTTACAGTCAAGCCTCTTCAGGCTCTACAATCAAGTATTCTTTTTCAGTCAAGCCTCTCTAGGCTCTTACGAACAAGTATTCTTTAGACAACAAGCCTCTCCAGGCTTTCACAAATAAGTATTCTTTAGACAACAAGCCTCTCCAGGCTCAAAAACAGTTTTACATAGAAGATATTGTTTAAGCTCTAAAACTACACCAGTTTGAAGCTTAAACTGTTACAATGTACAAATAACTGAGGTATACTCAGAATATATGAAATGATGTACAAAGAATTTTTATCAGAGTATGTTTTACAGAGTAAAACTAGCAGCGTTTTGTTTCTCTTGAAATATAATCTCTTGCTCTTGTTTTTAATGATCTTCAGATGAAGGGTATTTATACCCAGTCTTCAATCCGTTGAAAAATCACCGTTTAGAGATAGCATTTAAAGCTTTTTAATTCGTTGTGAAACATGCTCCTGAGCATTCTGTGCGTTCTGAAACTTTTCTGACAACGTCCAAGGTTGCTGCTGACAAAAGCTGCCACAGCTGTTGCTGTAAAAACTGCGCTGCAGAGATTTCCCAAATGGTGTATGAAATTCAAACAACCCAAGAAAGGTCTCTGTGTCTTTCCCAAAATAAGCCTTGAAAATTTGCGTGCAGCAGAGATATTTGACTCTTCAGAACTTCAGACAAGTCTTCTCACAACTTCAGCAAGATGTGCCACGTCATAAAATACGACTTCAGACGGCTTCAACACTTCAGACGGGTTGAACCTTCAGACGGCTTCAACACTTCAGACAGGTTGAACCTTCAGACAGCTTCAACACTTCAGACAGGTTGAACCTTCAGACAGTCTTTATTAAGATTAAAGTGACTTGCTGAAATCATAGATAAAACATTAAAAACATATGTATCCATGATAATTCTTTTAACCAAATTTGTTAAACATTAAAACTTAGGGATTGAGCTATCTTAAATCATCATAATCTTATGATATTTTTGAGACTCAACATTCTCCCCCTTTTTAATGATGACAAATTTTCTTAAAATAAATAAATCTAAAAGGAGTTTTAAATTATCATAAGTGTAATATAAGTATAACTCCCCCTCAGGTAAAAACTTCTCAGGTCTAACAGTTTCTGATATTTCTCAAATACTCCCCCTGAGACCTGTAACCACTTCAGATTCAGATTTGTTAGATTTTAATACTCCCCCTTTTGTCATCAATCAAAAGGGAACTTCAGAGCAATAATCACAAATCAAGATCAAGAATAACAATCAGATCAAACAATATAATCAAAGCAATCAGAGCTTATAAAAACATATGATACCAACAACTGATTGTATTAAAGCAATGTTCAGACAAAAAAAAGATATAGAATCTGAAAATTAACACAAAACTGAAATAACATCACACTGGCTACACATCATAGACTATCCATTATTCTTCTTCAGCAAGGCTGCTATCAGTAAAGCAGAAATCTCTTCTTTAGCCTTGTCAATCTGAGAGATAACAGTAGCCTTCAGTTCTTCTTGCCCAGTTCTGATCTGCAACTGTTCTTAGAGAATCTGATTCTGTTTAGCAACCAGATCAGCATTCTTCTTCTCTAACCTCTTGACTTGCAGTTTCAGTCTTCTGTTCTCTTCTTCAGGGTCCTTCTCAACCTTATATAGCACAATCTTGATGCTCTCATGATAGAATCTGAAAACCCTGAACTCTTGTGGTAGATGATAGTCTTCAGGATGGCTGACAGCAAAGTGGAACTTATGAATTGGAATCATGACAGGCCAATCCTCTGTGAAAGAAGCCATAGGGAATCTGCCTCTCACATACTGATAATCTACAAGAGTAGAGGCACCAGGATATGTCATAGAGTCTTCATCCTGTCCTGAAGTACCAGAAGAAGATCCAGCACCTTCTCTGATATTCCAGTAGGATGACCACATCCAATCCCTGGAAGAATGATCTAAGCCTCCACCTTGTTTCTTGATCATTGCAGGGAACTTCTTATTCCAGGCAGCTTCAGACAAGAACTCATACATCTGCAGATAATTAGGATAAGTCTTGGGCTCCTTAAACTTGTCTTCAGGGCCTTCCTCCAGGGGATGCCTGGGAATGATTCTATCAGGTTGCACTAAGATCTTTGTGGATGGCCTGATGGAAATTGCCCTTGGGGGCCTGTACCCCAGATAGTCCCTTTCAAACAGCACAGCCTCTGTTGATAGTCGCCTAGCAAAGCTCCAATCCTCATTGGACAATTTCAATGAGTCAGCAGAAAAAGGATTAAGAAGAGCCCACCTATGAGCAGGGCCTTTACCCTTTCTGATCTTCTCCAGCTGACCATAGTATGCCTTATCTGAACTTCCTAGGTACTTTGCTCTTACTTCAGCTGCAGTCTGCTTGATAAGACCTTGATGCAGAGAGATAGGGGGCTCATCTCTAAAGTACTGAAGCTCTTCAAATAGATTAGGGAATTTGGGAACCCTGAGCCTTTCAGTAAACAGGCCTTCATACCTGATGTGTGGAACTTCAGAGGCTAACTCAAAATGCCAATCAGTAAGGGGCCATGCATAGGGGTTAAAAGTAGGCTCTGTGAAGAAATCCCTACTTTTAGGACCTAACCTCAGCTGCTCAGGCAGCATACCTCCCTTCCATACTTGAGAATGGCCTTCTTCATGTTGATCTTCTAAGAAATCTTTAGACTTTGTAGCTTCTGAAGATGATAGGGATGATGATGGTGATGATGGTGGTGAAGGTGCAGATTCTTCTTCTTGAATCTCTGAATCCTTCTTCTCAGGTTCAGTTACAACCTTCTCTTCTTCCTTCTTCTCCTCTTTCTTCTCAGGTGAGGATGGTGGAGATGGTGTAAAATTATCAAACCTTACCTTGAGCCTTTTTACAGGAGGCTTCACAACCACAGGTTCCTTTTCTTTGACAACTTCCTTTTCTTTTTCTTCTCTTCTCTTCTTGAAAAAGAGGTTTGCTTTAACGAAATTTTGGTACTTACCAGCTTCATCCATTTCCTCAAGCTGCCTGGCAGTGCTCCTTGTTACTCTGGCAGGTGGTGCAGGGGCTATCTGAAACAGCTTTGTCCTTGCACTCTTCCTTTGCTGAGAACTTGTTCTTTTCCTTTTCTTAGATGCTTGGGCTATAGTAGCTAGCCTATCATCTTCAGAAATAGCAAGCTAAGAGGCCACAACTATAGTATAGTCAGATTTTTCTTGTTCTGCCTTCTTCTCCAACTCTTCTTGCTCTAATGCAGTAGCAAGAGCTGCTACCTGAATCAGTTCAGGATCTGATGGACATGCAACTAAGGGTTCTGCTGGTACTGCCTCAGAGTCAGCAATCTCAGCCATCTCTTGAGCTTTTCCTTCTGGTTCAGAAGTAGGCTTAGGAGACAAAGGCTTAACAGCTTCAGATATCTGACCCACAATTTCAGACGACTTTGTCAGAGTCTTCTGAACAGGTTCAGATCCCTGAGTCTGTAAAGCTTCCAGAGAAACTTTTGCTGAGCTCCTCACAGGGAGTTTCTTTCTCTTCTGCTGGGGGGAAGGCTTGGAAGGCTTGAACTCCTTCTTCCTTATATCTCCCTGAAGCTCATCCTCAAGGACTTCTAAGGTTGTTCTCCTCCTTGCAGCTTTCTCAGACAGAATGCTCTCCTTCAGAGAGGGAGATGGAGGCCTTGGAGTTAACTTTATCTACATGCTCTTCAGGTTGTTCTCTCCAAAGAAAACTGGGCCTTTGTGATCAAACAGACTTTCTATGGGAACCTTGAAGTGCAGAAGGATTCTTGTGGGGAAGACTGGATGCAGAATCTCTGATCTTCTTTTGCATGTGAAACAGAAGGATGCTGGGAAGATTCATCTTCTTTTTCTTGATCAGGTTTATCAGACAGAACCTCTCCAGTTCTGAAACATGATCCCTGCTTCCACTCTTAGGGATTATGGTGTTCCCCAAGATAGCATGAAGAACCCTGACTTTCTCCAGCATGTATTTTGCATTCATGCTCTCTGGTTCTTCTGTTCCATACAACAACTTGGTGAACTCCTTGTGCCCACCTTTCTTCACCTCCCAGCCTGGAGTAAAGGTAACACCTTCAGCTTTCACACCCAGAATGGTGGAAAGAATCCCTTCATCAACGAACATAAGGATACCAAGAATAGTAGACTTGATGCTGGTATATACTCCCTTAGAGTTGGGAATACCTCTAGCATAAGTCCAGAACTCCACCACACTTTGTTCATGCCATGTAGTGTAGATGTTCTCAAAGAATGGAGTCCATCCTGCTCCATCAAACTCACCAATCAAGTCCATACCAAGGTCTTGAAGCTCCTCTAGGTTAACACCCTTGGTTCTGATCACATTTCTTGCAGATGATGCCTTAGGTACCATTGTTGTTGCAGAGAAAAAGCTTTGAGAGAGAGAGAGAACTTTCTTGACTGTTGAAGAGAGAGAGATAGTGTGAGAGTTGTAAAAACTTCCTCGACACACTTACTGTTGTATTTATAGACCCACGATGCAATGATTCTCTGTACCGGCTGCGCAGACTTCGGGTAACGTGCGAAGTGGAAGAGACAAAACTTTAAAATAATGGAAATCAACCGTCTCAGATAGCCACGTCAGCAGTTATTTCAGACATATGAGAATTTCAGACACCCACACAAAGTTCAAACAAGCTATAAGTTCAGACACACTTAATATATCAGACAACAACATATTTCAGACAATCATTTAGAAAATGCATGTATGTTCAGATTATTGCGTATGAACTTAAATCTATCTTCAGCTAGGGGTTTTGTGAATATGTCAGCCCATTGATGCTCTGTGTCAATGAACTGAATATCAAAAACACCTTTCTGAACATAGTCTATAATGAAATGATGCTTGATTTCTATATGCTTTGCCCTAGAATGTTGGATGGGGTTCTTGGACAGATTAATAGCACTTGTATTATCACAAAGAACAGGTATAACAGAGATAGGAATGTTAAAATCCTCAAGCTGATACTTCACCCATAGCAGTTGTGAACAACAACTGGCTGCTGATATGTATTCTGCTTCTGCTATTGATAAAGCAATGATGCTCTGCCTTTTGCTTGACCAGCTGATCATATTATTTCCAAAGAAATGACATCCTCCACTGGTGCTCTTTCTTTCCATTCTATCTCCAACAAAGTCAGCATCACAATATCCTATTAACCTGCAATCTTTACTCTTCTTATAGCACAGACCAAGATTAGTTGTATCTTTCAGATACCTAAAAATTATCTTTACAGCTTTGTAATGAGTAATTCTTGGATTTGATTGAAATCTAGCACAGAGACAAACACTGAACATTATGTCAGGTCTGCTTGCAGTTAGATACAACAGAGAGCCAATCATTCCTCTGTATAAAGTTTGATTCACTGGTTCTTCCTTTTCATCTTTGCTCAAAGATGCAGAGGGATGCATAGGAGTTGACATGGGTTTGCAATCACTCATGTTGAACTTCTTAAGCATTTCTTTTGTATACTTTTCCTGGTGGATCCATATACAATCAGAATCTTGCTTAATCTGAGGCCCTAAGAAAAATTTTAATTCCCCCATTAAACTCATTTCAAACTCTGATTGCATCAACACAGAAAACTCCTTACATAGGGAAGAATCAGTTGAACCAAAAATAATATCAACAACATATATCTGAACAAGTATAAAATCTTTGTTAGACTATTTTCTGAAAATGGTTGTGTCTACTTTTCCTCTTTCAAAACCATTTTTGATAAGAAAGCTGCTCAGTCTGTCATACCATGCTCTGGGAGCTTGTTTCAGACCATAAAGATCCTTTTTCAGTTTGAAAACATAATCAGGAAAGGCATTATCTTCAAAACCAGGGTGTTCTCTAAGAAAAACTTCTTCTTCAATGAACCCATTGAGGAAGGCACTTTTAACGTCCATTTGATATAGTTTGATGTCATTATTTATAGCATAAGATAGAAGAATTCTAATTGCTTCTAACCTGGAAACTGGAGCAAAGGTTTCAGTGAAGTCAATACCTTCTTGTTGATTGTATCCTTAAGCCACCAATCTTGCCTTGTTTCTGACCACTTTACCTTCTTCAAACAACTTGTTTCTGAACACACATTTGGTTCCAATAATAGTTTTCCCATGGGGTTTAGGAACAAGAGTCCATACATCACTTCTAGCAAACTGATTTAGCTCTTCTTGCATGGCTAGGATGCACCCTTCATCATGCAGAGCTTCATCAATGTTCTTTGGCTCAATTTCAGATAGGAGAGCAAGAAAATTCAGACTCTTGAATTTTGATCTTGTCTTAACTCCTTCTGAAGTGCTGCCAATGATTTGCTCCCTAGGATGATGTGACTTGTATCTCCAGTTAGTTTTCTGAGATATTGTCTGATCTGTCTGAGACTCAACATTTGTCTGAAGAAGTTCAGTGACAGATGGTACTTCAGACACCTGTTCATCCTTCAAGCTGTTATGATCATTCAGCTCCATACCTGCAAAATCATCTTCTAGATCTGATAGTTCCCTATCAGTCTCTTTCTTGTCATTGAATTTTACATGAATTGATTCTTCCACAATTATACTCTATAGGCTTTAGATGTTTCAAAATATCCTATGAAAATTCCCTTATCAGACTTTGCATCAAATTTACCAAGATCATCCTTAGTGTTGAGTATAAAACACTCACATCCAAAAGGATGAAAATATGATATGTTGGGTTTTCTTCCTTTCCACAATTCATAAGGAGTCTTTTTCAGAATTGGTCTTACCAATATTCTGTTCTTAAGGTAGCAACCTGTATTAATAGCTTCTGCCCAGAAGGATCTTGGTAGGTTGCAAGAGTTGAGCATGGTTCTTCCCATTTCTTGCAAGCTTCTGTTCTTTCTCTCAACATCCCCATTTTGCTGAGGTGTTCTAGCCACAGAGAAATTGTGTGAGATCCCATTCTCATCACAGAACAGTTGGAAGTTTGCATTCTCAAACTCTCCACCATGATCACTTCTGATGACAGATATACAGAATCCTTTTTCATTCTGTACCTTCTTGCAGAATATTGTGAAATTCCTGAAAGTCTCATCCTTGCTTCTTAGGAATAACACCCATGTAAATCTAGAATAGTCATCAACAATGACCAAACCATATTTCTTACCACTAATGCTTTCTGTTCTAATAGGACCAAAAAAGTCAATATGTAACAGTTCTAAATGTCTGCTAGTGGAAACAACATTCTTACTCTGAAAAGAGTGTCTTGTTTGTTTCCCTTTCAGACAGTTTTCACATAAAATGTCAGATTTGTAAGAAAGCTTAGGCAGTCCTTTAACAAGGTTGTGTTTTGCTAACTTTGAGATTAATCTCAAGCTGGAATGCCCAAGTCTTTGATGCCAAATCTGTTTTTCATCTTCAACAGAGATAAAACATTTTACATTTTGACTTGCTAGATCCTCTAGATCAATTTTGTACACATTAATGTGTCTTTTAGCAGTAAAAAGGATTTGATCAAGAGAGTCTTTGACTATGCATCCTTCTTTAGTAAAGGAGACCACATATCCACTGTCACATAATTGACTTATGCTCAGTAAATTGTGTTGCAGTCCCTCTACCAGAAGAACATTCTTAATGATGGAGAGAGGAGACATACCTACAGTCCCTATTCCTGTGATCTTCCCTTGCTGGTTTCCACCAAAGGTGACCACACCTCCTGCTCCGGGCCTAAGGTTTTGGAACAAATACCTTTCTCCTGTCATGTGTCGCGAGCATCCACTGTCCAGGGTACCATTTGTGGGGTTTCTTTTATCCTGTTAAACACATCTGCAACAAGAATGATCAAGTTTTTAGGTACCCATATTCTTTTGGGTCCTTTCTTGTTAGCTTTGGGCCTAGCTTTTCTCTTGTGTTTGCACTGAGCCACATTGTGTCCAGGCTTGCCACAGTGAGAAAACCCAATAACCTTCTTTTTGCCTTTAGTAAAATTTAAGACAGTAGGAGGTTCAGAGATGTTGTGATCACAAAAGCCTAAACCACTTTTGTCAAGGGAATGCCTTTCATTTCCAAGCATTATATTAAGATTTTTTGTTTCTTTGACAAATTTGGCTAAGTCTCTTGTTAGTTCCTCAACCCGTTTCTGAAGTTTTTGATTTTCTTCAGACACAGTTTGTGAACTACTATTTTCAGATACAAGGATCTTCTCCTTGAGCATAATATTTTCTATCTCAAGAGCCTCATATTTACTACACATTTCTGTGTGGGCTTTGGACAGATTCTTATACTCTTTGAAGAGTTCCTTGGAACTTTCCTTCAGGTCATCATACATCTCTTGAAGGGTTAAAGGAAATATCTCAGATTCTGAGCTGTCTGATGAGGGCAGGCTGGCCATAAGACATAGATTGGCCTCCTCTGAAGTGTCTTCCTCTTCTTCTGAAGTAGACTCATCAAGATCCTCCCATGTTGCCATCAGACCCTTCTTCTTTTTTAAGAACTTCTTCTTCTTGAAGTTATTCTTCTTTAGTCTTGGGCATTCTGCCTTCATGTGACCTGGTTGTTTACACTCAAAACTTATAATTTTGTCATTGTGTAAATCCTTACCTGATTTACCTGATTTAGAGGTAGAGGATTGGTTTTTTCTGAACTTTCCTCTGTTCTGCAGCATCCTCTTGATCTTTCTGCTATGAAGAGCAAGATCATCATCTTCTTCTGAGCTATCTTCAGAGTCTTCATCTGCTTCTGAAGTTTCCTCAGCTTGCATGGCTTTTATGTTCCCATGCCTAGTCTTTCTGGTCCTGGTGTTCAATGCCAGAGATTTAGTTTTGGATTCATCCTCTCCAAGTTTTAACTCATGGACTTTGAGAGAGCCCAATAGTTCCTCCATTTTCAAGGTGTTTAAATCTTTAGCCTCTTGAATGGCAGTAACCTTGGGTCTCCAAGCCTTGGGAAGACTTCTTAGAATCTTTCGATTATTATCTCCAGATTCATAAGATCTTCCCGCAGATCTCAATCCATTTGTTATTGTCTGAAACCTACCAAACATTTGGTCAATAGTTTCAGACTCATGCATCTTGAACATTTCATATTGATGAACAAGCATGCTTATCTTGGATTGTTTGACATTATCAGTTCCCTCATGGGCTGAAGCCAATGTATCCCAGATTTCCTTGGCAAAGGAGCATCCATGAACTTTCTCATACTCTACTTTATTCAATGAACATACCAAGTAGAGTTTTGCCTTAGCATTTAATTGAACCTGAGCTCTCTGCTCCATGGGCCATTCAGACTTAGGAATGGGTTTATTACCACGCATGGGAATATAGTCACCTTCAGTTACTATATCCCAGAGACTGATGTTGCTACTTTCAATGAACAACTTCATGCGATCTCTCCAGTAGTGGTAGTCTACACCATTAAAAGCTGGAGGCCTTATCACAGAGGCTCCTTCTGTGATGTAGTGGCTGCTGTTTGGTTGTGCTTCCATCTGGATCTTTAAACCTCAACACTTGTTAGGTGCTCAACCCTGAGTTAAGCTCTGGTACCAACTGTAGAAACACAAGGAAACACTAGAAGGGGGGTTGAATAGTGTTTCTTAAATAACTTATGAAAGCTTTTCGCAAACAGATTTTATAATGAAATTTCAAACAGGTTAAAGGGACTGTCTGAAGTTTCTTAAGACAGGTTCTGAAAATATGTTTTTTTAAAACGTTTCTTGCTTTTATAAATTATCAGAACAGTTTTTCAACACCCTTTGATTAGAATAAACGAATTTGACAAGAGATAAGGGTAAGAAAACTTAGCCACAGAATTTATCCTGGTTCACTCACTACCACTGTGAGCTACGTCCAGTCCCAATGCCAACGAGCACTTGGATTTTCTCTTAATCTCAACCAGATTACAAGTATTCTTTTACAGTCAATTCTCTTCAGGCTCTACAATCAAGTATTCTTTTTCAGTCAAGCCTCTCCAGGCTCTTACAAACAAGTATTCTTTAGACAACAAGCCTCTCCAGGATCAAAAACAGTTTTACAGAGAAAAGATTGTTTAAGCTCTAAAACTAAACCAGTTTGAAGCTTAAACTGTTACAATGTACAAATAACTGAGGTATACTCAGAATATATGAAATTATGTACAAAGAATTTTTATCAGAGTATCTTTTACAGAGTAAAACTACCAGCGTTTTGTTTCTCTAAAAATGTAATCTCTTGTTCTTGTTTTTAATGATCTTCAGATGAAGGGTATTTATACCCAGTCTTCAATCCGTTGAAAAATCACCGTTTAGAGGTAGCATTTAATGTTTTTTAATCTGTTGTGAGACATGCTCCTGAGCATTTTGTGCGTTCTGAAACTTTTCTGACAACGTCCAAGGTTGCTGCTGACAAAAGCTGCCACAGCTGTTGCTGCAAAAACTGCGCTGCAGAGATTTCCCAAATGGCGTATGAAATTCAAACAACCCAGGAAAGGTCTCTGTGTCTTTGCCAAAATAAGCCTTGAAAAGTTGTGTGCAGCAGAGAGAGATTTGACTCTTCAGAACTTCAGACAAGTCTTCTCACAACTTCAGCAAGATGTGCCACGTCATAAAATACGACTTCAGACGACTTCAACACTTCAGACAGGTTGAACCTTCAGACGACTTCAACACTTCAGACAGGTTGAACCTTCAGACAGCTTCAACACTTCAGACAGGTTGAACCTTCAGACAGTCTTTATTAAGATTAAAGTGACTTGCTGAAATCATAGATAAAACATTAAAAACATATGTATCCATGATAATTCTTTTAACCAAATTTGTTAAACATTAAAACTTAGGGATTGAGTTGTCTTAAATCATCATAATCTTCCTTATGATATTTTTGAGACTCAACAGAGACTTATATGCAAGCTTGAAAAGAAGGATCAAAAGTCAGATGCAAGATCTTCCAAAAGATGAGACTCAGACTTAGCTTCAGAACCAAGAGAAAAGATTAGAATAGAAGATACTAAACAAAGAAGAGACTCTAAGTCAGCTTGAGACGCAAGCTCAGAGATCAGATGTAGACATCAGACTCAGAAGGATACTCAATACATTAACACAAGACTCATATTTAGATTTAGCTGAAAAATGCAAGTCACAAGGAGTCAACAAGAGTCAAAGAAAAAAGGACACTGTACGCTGACACAGTAACAGGGAACACAGAAGACAGTGTACCTCTTAGCAGAAAGCTTTTCTCTTTCTCTCCAACGGCTCTTAACGGTCATAAACGGCTAGTTCTCATTTGAATTAAATTCTGGAAGCCAACAGTGAAGAAGAGAGAGACTACATTGCATATTGAATACCTTCTACATCTCATTGTATATCTTAAGTTCACATCTCAGATCCCATCTCAGCTTGAGATCAATCAGAAGTCTCACCATCCTCTCTTTTAGATCTTAAATCTTCATCCTTGTAAGAGAGAAAATTTACCTAGTTGTACTCACTGTCTATTCATACATTGTATGTTGTAAGCTAGATTTCTCAAAATCATTCAAACCTTGTAACCAATCTCAATTGAGATAGGAAGGAGCCTAGTTTCAGTATGAGTGAGAGACGTCCTGAAGAGGCTGTAAGAATACTTGTAACTCAGTCAAGGTAGGGGTTCCTAAGCTTGGTGTGAGAGACGTCCTGAAGAGGCTGTAAGAATACTTGTAATTGAAAGGGTTATCAATAGTGGAAATCTCACAAGTTATGGGGACTGGATGTAGCCTAAGGTGTGGGTGAACCAGGATAAGATCTGTGTGCATCTCTTTCCCTTATCTCTTTTACATTGTACATCTTACATCTCAAATCTGTTTGCTAAAATAAATTAAATCTGTTCAGAGAAAATCAAGTCATAATAATTAAAGAATCATCTCTTCTTGATTATAAAACTATTATTGACTAAAAGTTGAAGCTACATCTCATCTAACCTATTTGAGACTCCAAGTTATCAGACTTGAGATCATGTCTCAGTTTGAATTTAAGTGTGTACTTTTCAGGAACAAAATTTTAAAGTCTCTATTCAACCCCCCTTCTAGAGACATCCAGTCAACTTCAGTTGGTATCAAAGCTCGGCAACTTTGGGGTTGAGCACATCTACGTGTGAAGAGGAAAAGATCCATGGCTGGACCAAGCACAAGTTTGTTCATTCCTAAAGGAGCATCCACCAACAGGCCTCCTGCCTTTGATGGAATAGATTACTATTACTGGAAGGACAGAATGAGATTGTTTATTGAATTTGAACATACTGACCTATGGGAAATTATTGAGTTGGGTCCTTATGTACCCTACATCACAGATGAACTAGGTCTGAGAGCAGCAAAGCCTAGAGAATCATGGACAGATGCTGAAAAGGCCAGATACGTTCTCAACTCAAGAGCCAAATACCTACTCACCTGTGCACTAAGTCATAGTGAGTGTGATAAGGTAGCTGGCTGTGCATCAGCAAAAGAGATATGGGATGCACTTGAAGTAGAACATGAAGGCATAAACCAAGTAAAGGAAGCCAAAATTAACATACTGGTCAGACAGTATGAGCTCTTCAAGATGAATGAAGATGAAGGCATGGTGAGATGGTTCACAGTCATTACCAATGACCTTAAATCCTTGGGAATGACCTACTCAAATCAAGATATGGTGAGGAAGATCTTAAGGAGTCTGCTCAAGCCTTGGAGACCTAAGGTCACTGCAATCCAGGAAGCCAAGGATCTCAACACCCTCAGATTAGATGAGCTCCTTGGATCTCTCAAATGAATTTGGCTGAATGTCTCTAGAAGGGGGGTTGAATAGAGACTTTTTAAAATTGTTCCTGAAAATTTATATACTGAAATTGAATGTTGAGACGTGATCTCAAGTTTGCTGACTTGGGGTCTCTGTTAAGACAGGATATAACCAATTTCAATTTCAGTTGTTTAATTTAAGCTTGGGTTGTCTTAGACTTTTAATTCAAACTCAGTTATATTATAAGTTAATAACTTAATAGTTAACAGTATTGAGGTGAGTCAAGTATAAAGAAAAATGACGAGATAAGTAAGAGAGAGATGGCACATGGAACTTATCCTGGTTCACCCACGCCTTGGGCTACGTCCAGTCGTCACAACACGTGAGATTTCCACTATTGACAATCCGTCAATTACAAGTATTCTTACAGCCTCTTCAGGACGTCTCTCACACCAAGCCTAGGAACTCTCTATCTTGGCTGAGCCACAAGTATTCTTACAGCCTCTTCAGGACACACACACCTCACTCTAAGACTAGGCACACTCGTATCTTAGATGAGACAGGTTATAAGAATAGGATGTTGTGATGAGTCTAGCTTACAAACATACAATGTATGGATAGGCAGTAGGCTTAGCTAGTGATTCTCTCTTCTAAAAGAAATAATAGTATTACAATCAAAGAAGAGATGGATGGAGACTAATAGTGTTCTCAAGTTGAGATCAGGTTTGGATATGAGCTAGTTGAGACGTGCACTTGAGACGTGTAATGAGATGCAGTATATGTTCAATGAACAACGTAATCTCTCATTTTTCTCCACTGTAGCTCTTAGGATTTATATCAAAGGGTAGTTAGCCGTTTCTGACCGTTTATAGTCGTTGAGAGTCGTTGGAACAGTGTCAGGCCTTGCTTGCTGGATGAGTGTAGTTGTTGTTCAAGTACAAACGTCACTGTGTCAGTTGCACAGTGTACTAGATTAGAGAGATGAAGATTCATCTTCTTGTTGAAATCATTTGAAGTGCGAATAGCTTGAAGGACTGTGTCAAGTCCATCAAGGATAGCCTCTTGCCTCTTCTTCTAATGTTTTAGCTTCTTGAGGATCTTCTTTTGATTTTGCTCAATTCTGGAGTGGAGATCTTTATGATGTTGTTTTCTTCATGGAGCTGATTCAGAAAGGTATTGATGGAGTTGGAGATATGAGTGGGAATAGATGGTTCAAATGTTGGAGCTTGAGGGTGTTCAGGTGGAGGTGCAGATTGGTCATATTTTGGTTGAGGAGAGCTGAGCAGAATTGAGTCCACAAAGAACTTTCCAGGTGTAGGAAAAGAGGTTTGAAATGAGTGAGATGACTCATACTTAGCTGGAGTCCTTTGTTGAGCAGTGGGTATCTCTTCAGTCTCATCAACATCAATTGGAGTCTCTTGTATGGCCTCAGGAACTGAGGTAGTATTTTCCTTTTCTAAACTTACAAGAGTCTCAACAACAATTTTTGTGATGGGAGAGACATCAGATTGATTGCTTGCTTGCTGAGGAGATGGAGGTGATGTCTGATGATGTGGAGACTGAGATTGAGGATCAGGTGCTGGTTCTTGCATCTCAGGTGCTGGCTCTTCCACAGCAGGTGCTTCTGTGTTAATTGGCTGAGGCTCTGGTTGAGTCAGAGCAGACGAGACGTGCTCTGATCTTGTCTTCTTCTTCTTCTTTCTCTTAGTCTTAGTCTCAGTAGAGACAGAGGGTTGAGACTTTCTCTTCTTCTGTTCTCTAGGGATCTCACAATCTTCTTGAGATCCCTCAGCAGCCTCCTTAACCACTTTCTTCTTTTTTTTCTTTTTATGGGTCTCATATAATTTTGATGATGGAGAAGCTTGAGTAGTGGGAGGAATAGGAGCAAGATTTTCAAGTGGAAAAGTGGGAGGAGGAACTGACTTACCATCTAAACTCAGAGACTTGAGATTTGATTCCCCAATCAGTCCGGGCTTTTCAGACGTCTCTTCACAGCCACTGAGGTCAACTTTGAAATGCTTCATGATTTTCGTAGTGAGCATTCGTAATGGTAAAGAGGAAGTGACTTTGGAGTTGTAGAAGGCATGTTCCATGTGCCTTAGAATTAGAAAGGGAAGATTTAGAGGGATACCGTGCTTGAGATGATACATGGCCATCAAGTCTTGAGTGTAGATTTTGTTGAATGTGCCAGCTCTGGGCATGATGCATTTGGCTACCAGGTGAAAGAGGAATTTCCCAAAATGATTGAGAGAGGAGAAGGAGTCTGTGACCTTTGCTTCTTTAAATAGAGAAGTTCCCACGCTTGTAACTGGGACTCCTATTTGATTCCACCAGTCTTCTTCATTGTAGAGCCTATTTACAGTCACTAGGGCTTGAATGATGGCCCCCAGGGATTCTTCAGCGAGTTCAATATGAACTCCTTTGAGATTGACTATCACATGGGGTAACCCCTGAGAAGCACCCTTAGCCTTGGTGCAAGCAACATAAAAGGCCATTGTCATCTTTGGAAAGACTGGCTCTGTCATAGACAGATAGTCTTCCCAGCCCTGCTGTTAGGAATATGCACTAGAGACTTATATATTTATGAACATTCATCACTTGTATCATGTTATTTTATAAAGGCAAACTTATTCTTTTAGAATATAATTATTGTCCTTAGAATAGTAAGCTTAAACTTCATAAGAAATCAAGTAGATGACTTGATCGTGAGATCTTATGAAGAACTATTCTTAAATAGTCCCTAGTCAAGTATCATCTTAGGACAAAGATGCATTTAGACTAGTATGTGAGTTCATTAATGATCACATCTCACAGATCATGAATATGAGATATCATGTGCTTACATAGGTACACATTAAGAGTAATGGTGTACTGGACAGACCCACCTTAAGAACGTTGCATGGATTGTTACATAAGTGTCATGAACGTTTCTTAAATTGATAAGTGTTATATATGAAGTCCTTTGACCTGAAATCACTACGATTCCTACATAAGGAATTATATGTTTTAATTATCATCAAATGTTACCTGTAACAGGGTAATCATAAAGTTGGTTTTTGGACATATAATAAATTATGTGGTGGGATGTGAGTGACCTAGATGGGATTTGTCCCTCCTATGTAACAGGAGTTATATCTGTAGGCCTCTTGATAAAGTGAGACTGCAAAATGCATGGCCATGCTCAGGAGTATAAACATGAGATGTTTATTTTCTGTACAGTCTACTTGGGGATCAAGAAAACATAAATTGAACTCTACAAGGTTGACACAATCCATGCCCTTGTGTTCAATTAGATATTTGGACAAAGGGACAAATCATATAAATTATTATCATAAAATAGGATTTATCAAAGTTATTGATAATCTCAATATTTGGATAATGATGTGTTGCTAGATACCACTCACTATATATGATATTAAATATAAAAGGGTTTTATTTTAATATTATAACCAAATATTAAAAGCCTATTGGGTCACACGCATACAACAAGCCACTAGGAGAGGATAATAATTCTAATTTAATTTAATTAGAATTATAACATAATGGGTCAGGCCCATAAGTGTGAGGGTTAAGTGAGTGAAGGGGTAAAACCCTAGCCACCAGTCTATAAATAGAGCATAAGATGCACTACCCCATATACACATGAGCAATCGCTTCTTACTTTCTAACGCTACTAGAAGAGCTGAGGAGGGTTTCCTAGTCCAGCTGTTGGCGTGGATACCAATAGATACATGGCTACTCTTGCCTCGTTCTTAATCCTAATAAGGTACGACCTTTCGTTTTAATACCTTTTGTGTCTTGATTCGTGTTTTTGAAAAACGATTATAACAAGGGAGGGAATCCATTTATTTCCGCTGCACCCTGACCACATGCTTGATTCCCTTCAATTGGTATCAGAGCTTTGGTTTGCGATAAACACATTTTAGGCTTTTAATCTTGTGAAGATTATGATTTTTTTGTTGTTTTTCTGCTGAAAAACGTAGCGCTGATATCTGGGCTGCAACCTGTGCTGCAACGCAGACTGAAGCGCAGATCTGCGCTGCAGTGAAGCCCAGTTTACGTATTTTGATTCTGATATTTGCGCTTCACCTACGCTGTAGCGCAGGTGAAGCGCATGTAAAGCGCAAGTGAAGCGTAACTTTCAAAATCAGTTTATTTTGTTCCCTTTATTGATTGTTTTATGTGCGATGTATATATATGTTTATATGTTCTAATGTTAGAGGATCCCAAGGAACATGAAAGAGTTCATGTCTTGGGCATCAAAGGGTTCAATTGTTGAAACCTTGTCTTGACTCAAATATTAGTTGCGATAAACATGCTACTTATCAATTTGCTGACAAGAACGTATTCAAATGATACGAGGGACTTACTCGTTTATCTGTTCGTGAAGTATTCGTTTGATGCGAGACAGTTATTGATGATTGGTTGAGTGTTTATCAAATCCAATTTTTGTTTTGAGACACTGCGTAATGGGTTATTTTGTATGCGCATAATCAAACCTCACTTAATATATATACATCTTATTATATCACTCGTTTTACAATCATTGGATGTTGAGTTTGCATGATGATTGGTTATGGCCTTAGTTGTTTTAATTTAAATACGACCTGCGTGTCGTGCCTTACCTCCTATATTCCTTTTGTAATTCTTTTCTCATCTCTATCCCCTCGTATGTTAAACGAGGTTACTTCTTGTTAAGTAATGAAACTTGGAGGACATGGAGCATGGATTCAGTGGGAGATTTGGAGAGCTCAAGATTATGTATAAGATTATATAATTGATGTAATTTTGTATTTGGTTTTAGGAGGCCATAACCATATCATGTGTGTTTGTATGAGATGCATGCTTGTATGTTAAATGGTTTAACAACGAATAAAATTAAAGCGATCAAATCCCTCAATGCTTATTATGCTTTCCAATGAATGACGCTCGTCAAGTCTAGAATCGATGAAGTTTGGGTCTGCTAAAGCAGGGTACCTTTATCTATTTTAGTGAGGCGTGATAGGATAAAAGTAATATCCGATTGTCAACCATTGGGTTATGTTTGGGTATATTCAATAGGATTGAAAAACTTAAAGGCACTAATATTAAGTCATGTTTTGCCTTCCAATGTATGGCACTCGTCAAGGCTAGAATCGATTAAATATGGGTCTGCTAAAGCAGGGTGCATTTATCTACTTTAGTGAGGCGCGATGGGATAAAAGTAATATCCAACTATCAGCCATTGGGTTTTGACTTAACTAGGTACATTCAATAGGATTGAAAAACCTAGAGGCACTAAGTTAGGCATTAATTCATAAGATGAATTAGAATAAGAGTTATTCACCTAACTATCCAAGAGTTGTATGAGATACAATTGGAAAGCGTGTTCCTACCTAAATAACCTTTTCTTAAGCGATCAACTAAAGCTGACTTAAAATTAGGTGAAATATGGATCTTGACCCACTAGAAAATCTGGTGATGGGATTTTCTGATTCTTTATATTAAGGGTACTTGTTTGTAATCAAAATAGTGGGAGACATATTTATTTAATGACCTAATTAAATATGTTTGTTTTATGATACTTATGTGTATAATTTTGAACACAACAAAAAATCTTTTACTGCAATCTGTCCTTGGGAAGGACAAACTGTCTGGAACTAACTTTCTAGACTGGTATAGAAACCTAAGGATTGTCCTTAGGCATGAGAAAAGGTTGCATGTCCTGGAAGGGCCTATTCCTGAAACACCTGTCGCAAATGCTTCGAAAGCTGACAAGGATGCTTTTAGAAAGCATCTGGATGTTGCTTTCGATGTAGGTTGCCTTGTGCTTGCTACCATGAATGTTGAAAACAACATGAGAACATGGAGGTGTACAATATAATTGTACACTTAAAGAGACCTTATCAAGGACAAGCTAGGCTTGAACGATTTGAAGTCTCATAAGCACTTTATCAATGTAGACTGGAAGAGGGAACCCCTGTTGCTGCTCATGTACTCAAAACAATTGGGTACATTGAAAAACCTAGAAAGGCTTGGATTCCCATTAGGCCAAGAGTTGGCCACTGATCTTGTCCTGCAATCGTTGCTGGACAACTATAGTCGATTCATCATGAACTATAACATGAATGAATTTGACAAACCACTTCCAGAATTGCTAAGAATGTTAAGAACAGCTGAGCAAAACATTAATAAAGGTAAAGGGAAGGCCATATTGATGATCCAACCTAGAAAAGGCAAAGGGCAAGAAGAAGTTCAAGAAGCCCTATTTCAAACCAAAGGACAAAGGCAAGGATAAGCCTAGTACCTTTGTTTTGAAGCCTATGGGTAGGATAGCTAAGGAAGGAAAATTGTTTCCACTGTGGCTAATCAGGACATTGGAGACTATGTAAAGTACCTGGAGGAGATCAAGAAAAAGGGAAGTGAGACTTCCGCTTCAGAGATATATGTTATAGAAGTCAACTTACCTACTTCTGTATCTTGGGTATAGGATACCGAATGTGAATCTCACATTAATGTGAATGTGAAGGATCTAAATGAAGTAGGTCATTGGCTAAAGGAGAAGTCGACCTACGTGTGGGAAAAGGAGCAAGAGTTGCTGCCTTAGCCGTAGGAACCTATTATTTAACTTTGCCAACTGGACTAGTTATTGAATTAAATAATTGTTATTTTGTGCCTACCATTAGTGGGAATTTTAATTCTTTTTCTTGTTTAGAAAATAGTGTTTTTATAAAGAACAATTCAATTTATTTGAATGATATGGTTGTGAAAAGTTGAACAATATGTTCTTGACATGGAAGTGTCTATCTATAACATAAGGGTCAAAATAAATGGTTTGAACCTGACTTATCTTTGGCATTGTTGCTTAGACCACATAAATGAGAAATGCATATCCAAACTCCACCAAGATGGTTATTTTGACTCATTTGATTTTAAATCAATTGAGACATGTGAATCTTATTTATTTGGGAAGATGACCAAAACACCATTCACCGAAAAGGGTGAAAGGGCCGGTGATCTTCTTTGCCTCATACATAGTGATGTATATGGGTCCATGGGCACAATGGCTAGAGGAGGTTTTCAATACTTCATCACTTTTACTGATGATTTCAGTACATATGGATTTGTGTATCTGATGGAACACAAATCTGAATCCTTTGAAGAGTTCAAGGAATTTAAGAATGAAGTATAAAACCAACTTGGAAAGACCATTAAAACACTTCAATGAGATCGAGGTGGAGAATACTCAAGCCAACAATTTGATGACTATCTAAGAGAGTGTGGGATAACATCTCAACTCACTCCTCCTGGAACACCTCAATGGAATGGAGTTTCAGAAAGGAGAAATCGAACTCTATTATATTGGTTCAATCTATGATGAGTCATACTGATCTGCCCGACTCCTTTTGGGGTCATGTTTTGTTAACAGTAGCCTTCACACTAAACCTTTTTTCATCTAAGGTTGTCATAAAGACACCATATGAGATATGGATTGGGAAACGACCTAGTATGTCTTTTATGAAGATTTGGGGTTCTGAAGCTTATGTGAAACTCCAAGTTTCAGATAAGCTAGGACCCAAATCAGTTAAGTGCTTATTTGTGGGATACCCAAAAGAAACTGAGGGTTACTACTTCCATAATCCTAGCAAAGGCAGAGTGGTTGTCGCTAGGACAATTGTATTCTTAGAGAAGGAATCTGTCTAAGAAAATAAGTGGGAGGAAAGTAGAACTTGAAGAAATTCAAGTACCATAAAGTAGCAATGAGCCAATGATGGAGCAAGAGCAGATATCACAAAGTGTTGTGGAGCCACCTGCTCAAGTAGCGCAAGACTTGCGTAGATCAGATAGAGTACGTCACCAACCTGAGAGATATGGTTTCCTTGTGTCTCAGGAAGGGGATGTATTGCTAATGGATCAAGGTGAACCAGTGATCTACCAAGAAGCTCTTTTGAGTCCAGAATCTGAGAAATGGCTTGATGCCATGAGATCTGAAATGGATTCCATGTACACTAACAAGGTATGGACCTTGATTGAGCCACCCGAAGGGATAAAACCCATAGGGTGCAAGTGGGTTTTCAAAAGGAAACTGGCATGGATGGTAATGTAAGTACCTTTAAAGCACGATTGGAGGCTAAAGGGTTTCACACAAATTCATAGTGTAGACTATGATGAAACCTTCTACCCAGTTGTCATGTTTAAATCTGTTCGGATCTTGCTTGCTGTTGCAACTTACCATGATTATGAAATCTGGAAAGTGGATGTCAAGACAGCCTTCCTAAATGGAAGCCTTCTTGAATATATGTATGTGATACAACCTGAAGGTTTTGTTATACCTAAAGGTATATAAGTTGCAATGATCCATTTATGGATTAAAGCAAGCCTCTAGAAGCTGGAATCTTCATTTTTTATTATGCTAAAAAGCAGTTTGGTTTCATTAAAATGAAGATGAACCTTGTGTCTACAAAATGGTTAATGACAACATTTTTTATTTTTCTGGGTTTGTATCTAGATGACATACTCATCATAAGAAATGACATTCCTACCCTTTAGTTTGTAAAGACTTGGTTAGGAAATTGTTTTTCTATGAAAGATTTGGGCAAAGCGACCTATGTGTTAGGTATCGGGATCTATAGAGATAGATCTCGAAGATTACTAGGCCTAAGTCAAAGTACATACATAGACAAAGTGTTAAAACGGTTTAACATGCAAGATTCTAAGAAGGGATCTTTACCTATGTCACAGGGTATAAGCCTATCTAAGGCTCATTCTCCTTCTAGTGAAGAAGAGAGAGGTCGCATGAGTAAGATTCCTTATGCATCTGCTATAGGGTCTATCATGTTTACCATGTTATGTACTCGACAAGAAATATCATATGCTTTATGCATGACTAGCAGATACCAGTCTGATCTTGATGAAGATCACTAGATAACAGTCAAGAACATCCTTAAGTACTTGAGAAGAACTGAGGATTCATTCTTGATATATGGAGGTGAGGAAGAGCTACTTGTAAAGGGTTACACTGATGCTAGCTTCCAAACCGACAAAGATGATTGAAGATCGCAATCAGGTTATGTGTTTTGTTTGAATGGTGGAACTCTGAGCTAGAAAAGTTCGAAACATGAAACAGTCGCTGTTACAAACCCATTAAACCCCTTGTGCAGCAGAAGCATGAAGGGCACACTAGATCATTAGGCATAATAATTATGTCTAAATGTCTCTAATGCAAGTGGGAGATTGTTAGGAATATGCACTAGAGACTTATATATTTATGAATATCCATCACTTGTATCATGTTATTTTATAAAGGCAAACTTATTCTTTTAGAATATAATTATTGTCCTTAGAATACTAAGCCTAAACTTCATAAGAAATCAAGTAGATGACTTGATCGTGAGATCTTATGAAGAACTATTCTTAAATAGTCCCTAGTCAAGTATCATCTTAGGACAAGGATGCATTTAGACTAGTATGTGAGTTCATTGATGATCACATCTCACAGATCATGGATATGAGATATCATGTGCTCACATAGGTACACATTAAGAGTAATGGTGTACTGGACAAACCCACCTTAAGAACGTTGCATGGATTGTTACATAAGTGTCATGAACGTTTCTTAAATTGATAAGTGTTATATATGAAGTCCTTTGACCTGAAATCACTACGATTCCTACATAAGGAATTATATGTTTTAATTATCATCAAACGTTACCTGTAACAGGGTAATCATAAAGTTGGTTTTTGGACATATAATAAATTATGTGGTGGGATGTGAGTGACCTAGATGGGATTTGTCCCTCCTATGTAACATGAGTTATATCTGTAGGCCTCTTGATAAAGTGAGACTACAAAATGCATGGCCATGCTCAGGAGGATAAACATGAGATGTTTATTTTCTGTACAGTATACTTGGGGATCAAGAAAACATAAATTGAGCTATACAAGGTTGACACAATCCACGCCCTTGTGTTCAATTAGATATTTGGACAAAGGGACAGGTCATATAAATTATTATCATAAAATAGGATTTATCAAAGTTATTGATAATCTCAATATTTGGATAGTGATGTGTTGCTAGATACCGCTCACTATTTATGATATTAAATATAAAAGGGTTTTATTTTAGTATTGTAACCAAATATTAAAAGCCTATTGGGTCACACGAATACAACAAGCCATTAGGAGAGGATAATAATTCTAATTTAATTTAATTAGAATTATAACATAATGGGCCAGGCCCATAAGTGTGAGGGTTAAGTGAGTGAAGGGGTAAAACCCTAGCCACCAGTCTATAAATAGAGCATAAGATGCACTACCCCATATACACATGAGCAATCGCTTCTTACTTTCTAAGGCTACTAGTAGAGCTGAGGAGGGTTTCCTAGTCCGGCTGTTGGCGTGGATACCAATAGAGACATGGCTATTCTTGCCTTGTTTGTAATCCTAATAAGATACGACCTTTCATTTTAATACCTTTTGTGCCTTGATTCGTGTTTTCGCAAAACGATTATAACAAGGTAGGGAATCCATTTATTTCCGCTCCACCCTGACCACATGCTTGATTCCTGAGATAAGGAATAATATCCCAATTTTCTTCTTTCAATTCCTTAAAGTCAGTAAGTCTCCCAATCACTATCTTCTTTTCAGCAAACTTTTTGATAAACTTTTCTTCCACTTCTGCATTTTCAAAGAGATTAGACTGAAATGAGAGCTTCTTTCCTTCAACAGCCTTGCCCTTTTTCTTTGAAGCTTCAGGCTAGGTGAGGTCTATATGGACAGGAGATTTGGGAGCTTGGTGTGTTGTAGTCTGAGTTACGTTTGAAGCAATCCTTTGGGACTTCATTCTTCGAGGAAGGGGTGTACTTTTCTTTGAAGAAGTGGACTTAGAGGAAGGTGAGGGTTGAGACTGAGTTTGTGAGGGCTCAGACTCTGTACTGGGTTGTGGAGATGGAGAACGGCTGAGGCGTTCTTGACTTGAATGAACGTTGATGGATTGTGATTGTTCAGATGAAGACATCTTGATTTCAGGGGATGAGGACGAAGAAGATTTATCAGAGTAGGGAAGTTTGATAGCTTTGATCTTGATGCGCATCTGAGAGAGAGGAAAAAGATGAGGTGTGGGTTTTGAGTTTGTCTTAAATAGAGGGAGGAGCTGAGAGAGAGAGAATGAGTGCGCAAATGATGAGGGAGCAGTTAATGAACGGTTGAGAAGTGGTTGGCTCTCCTTTTTATATAGTAACGGCTAGTTTACTAATGAGTGGGGAGTTACTAGCCGTTAGTTAACGACTCCTTTTTACCCTCTATAACGTCTCAGTGAATAATGAGACATGAGTTGAGACTCATCATGAGACGCTTCTCGTCTAATACTTTCCTGAGACCTCATCTTGTCTCAGATGATACTTTCAGTCTCACTTTTATGATTCCTAACTAAGAGCTGATCTCATCTCATGAAACAATTCCTAAATTGAAATTCCTAACCAAGAGCACACATATTTAATAATTTTAGATTCTCAACAGATCTTTCCTCCACTATGGGTTTAGTGATGATGTCAGCAAGTTGGTTTTTAGTATCAACAAAAATAATTTCAATATTCCCTTTCTACACATGGTCTCTTATAAAGTGATGCTTAATATCTATATGTTTAGACCTTGAATGATGAATAGGATTTTTAGCAAGGTTTATAGCACTTGTGTTATCACAATAAATGGGGATTTTGGAGTACCTGAGTGCATAGTCTTGCATTTGAGACTCGATCCACAATATCTGAGTACAGCAGGCAGCTGCTGAGACATATTCAACTTCAGTTGTGGACAAGGCTATTGTATTTTTGTTTCTTACAAGACCAAGAGATAAGAAATTTTCCAAGGAATTGACAAGAACCACTTGTGTTTTTCCTATCCACTTTGTCTCCAGTAAGTCAGCATCACTGTATCCTATAAGATTAAAACTTGAACCTTTCTCATACCAGAGACCAAGATTAGTGGTTCCTATTAAATATCTAAAAATTCTTTTGACAACAGTAAGATGAGATTCCTTAGGACCTGATTGGTACCTTGCACAAATGCCTACAGCATACTGAATATCAGGTCTACTTGCAGTTAGGTACATGAGAGATCCAATCATACCTCTGTAATTCTTGTCTGAGACAGCTTTACCAGTCTCATATTTGTCAAGCTAAGTTGAGGGGTGTATTGGAGTCTTCATTGGCTTGGCATCACTCATTTTGAACTTTGTCAGCAGATTTCTTGCATACTTCTCTTGACTGATGAAGATGCCTTCTGACAATTACTTTATTGCAGCCCAAGGAAGAATCTTAGTTCACCCATCATGCTCATTTCAAATTCTCCCTGCATAAGACTTGAGAATTCTTGACAAAGAGACTCATTAGTGGACCCAAAGATAATGTCATCCACATAAATTTGAACAATCAGTAAATCTTTGTTAACTTCCCTTTTGAATAGTGTAGTATCAATTTGACCTCTGGTAAAACCATTTTTAATTGAAAAAGAACTTAACCTGTCATACCAAGCTCTTGGAGCTTGCTTGAGACCATACAAGGCCTTTTTGAGTCTGAGGACATACTCTGGATGATGAGGATCTTCAAAGCCTGGAGTTTGTCTTACATAGACTTCTTCTTCAATGATTCCATTTAGGAATGCACTCTTCACATCCATCTGATACAGTTTGAAATCCTTGTGAGCAGCATAAGCCAACAAAATTCTGATGGCTTCAAGTCTGGCAACAGGAGCAAAGGTCTCATCATAATCAATTCCTTCCTGCTGATTGTACCCTTGTGCCACAAGTCTTGCTTTGTTTCTCATGACCTTTCCTTTTTCATTTAACTTGTTTCTGAATACCCATCTGGTTCCAATTATGGATTGATAAGAGGGAGGTGGAACCAGATCCCAAACTTTACTCTTTTCAAACTGGTTCAGCTCTTCTTCCATAGCCTTAATCCAGGACTCATCATTGAGAGCTTCTTGTATGTCTTTAGGTTCTATCTCAGATAGAAGAGCCATCAAGTTCTCAGCATCTCTGAAGGAAGATCTGGTCCTGACTCTATCTGAGGTTTCTCCAATTATTTGATCTCTGGGATGAGATCTCACTAATCTCCAGCTTTTGAGTAATTGAGATGCATGCTCATTCTGGATCTCTAGAATTTCTTGTCTTGGTTTCCTAATCTCAGGTTGTTCATCTGGTTTATCTTCTTCTTCTTGAAGTACATGAGATGGGTTAGGATTGATGTTTCTGTGAGACATCATCTCATATTGAGCTTCTCTTCTTTGTTCAGGTTGAGATGATCTCATTAGTTTCTATTCAGGTGAGGATTTCTCTTCAGCTTCCTAAGTTGAGATTCTCAGTTCTCCCATCATCTCTTCAATTTCTTCATCTACTTCTTTCTGAGAGTTGCCCTGTATCTCATTAAAGACTACATGGATAGATTCTTCAGTAGATTTAGTTTTTAGATTGTATACTCTATAAGTTTTTGAAGTTTGGGAGTATCCAAGAAAATTCCTTTGTCAGATTTTGTATCAAACTTGCCTAGTTGATCTTTAGTGTTCAGGATATAGCAATCACATCCAAATATATGAAAATATGAAATTGAGGGTTTTCTCCCTTTCCATAGCTCATATGGAGTTTTGTTTAAGATCTTTCTTATAGTTAATCTGTTTATAATATAGCAGGAAGTATTAACTGCTTCTGCCCAAAAATATTTTTCAATTCCAGAGTCACATAACAAAGTTCTTGCCATCTCTTGAAGGGTCCTGTTCTTTCTCTCAACTACTCCATTCTCTTGAGGAGTTCTTGGACATGAGAAGTTATGAGTAAAGCCATTTTTATAAAAAATCTTTGAAACTTGGCATTCTCAAACTCTCCTCCATGATCACTCCTCACAGCACCAATTCCATACCCTTTCTCAGACTGGATCTTTTTTCAAAAAGTTTTGAAGGAATCATAAGATTCATCCTTCTGAGAGAGGAATAGAACCCAGGTGAACCTAGAGAAATCATCCATAATTACAAAACCATACTTTTTACCACTGAGGCTTGCAGTTTTAGTTGGTCCAAATAGATTAATGTGGAGGATTTCAAGAGGTCTAATGGTTGAGACATGAGACTTGGACTTGAAACTTGATTTGTTGTGCTTGCTTTTCACACAGGACTCACATATCATGTCTTTGTCAAAATTTACTTTAGGTAATCCTTTGACAAGAGACTGACTTGCCAGCTGACTTATGGTCCTCATGTTAATATGTCAACTCTCTTATGCCAAAGCCACTTCTCATGATCATGAGACATGAGACATGTGAGATCAGATAGGCGCTCAAGTGAGACTGAGTAGAGATTTTTTGTTTCTTTTTCCAGAAAAGGTTGTTTTCCCAGTTTTAGAGTCTATGATCTCAGAGTAAGTGGGTTGGAAATTAACATGATAACCATTGTCACACAACTGGCTTATACTCAGTAAATTATGTTTCGACCCTTCAACAAAGTAGGCATTTTCAATTTAAGCTGAGTTCGTCTTACCAATTTTACCTATGCCCTTGATTTGGGCCTTGCTGTTGTCTCCAAAGGAGACAACTCCTGTTGCTTTCTCTTCAAGTGACAGGAACTTGCTTTTGTCCCCTGTCATGTGCTTTGAACATCCACTATCTAGCACCCACATTTTCTTTGACTTTGCTGCTGCTAGGCACATCTGTTACAACACAAGATTTAGCTTTAGGTACCCACTTATATTTGGGTCCTTCATGGTTAGTTACCCTTCTCTTGGATGCTATATGTCTCAAGTAGCATTCAGTGGCCTTGTGGCTAAATTCGCTACAGCAAAAGCATCTTTCCTTCTTCCTTTTTCTTACAGGAATAAAGAAATCTTTGTACCAGATCTCACTTGAGGATTTTTCATAGCCTAATCCAGCTTTGTCAAAAATTCCTTTCTGAGACCCAATGAGTCTCTCAAGGTTTTTTGTACCTTTTACAAATTTGCTAGATCATCTATGAGAATTCTGTTTGCCTTTTGAGCTTCTGGTTTTCTTCAGAAAGATTTTTTAGCTCTTGCTCATCATGAGCTTGAGTCTTTGCTTTCACAAGTTCAGACAGTCTCATGTGAGACAACATGGGACTACTGTTTTTTATGATTCAAACTTTCATTCTCTTTTTCAAGAAATTTTACCTTTTCAAGAGTCGTGTCTAATTCTGATTTTAATAAAGAGCTCTTTGAGACAAGAAGGTTTGAATCATATAGAAGATTTTCAAAAGCAGACTTAAGCTCACTAAAGGAGAGTTCTGAATCAGATTCATATACCTCTTCATCAGATGTGTCACCATTTGCCATGAGACACAGATTAGCAGATTCTTCATCTTGACTCTCATCTCCTTCCGTGTCATCCCAAGTGGCCATCATTGCCTTCTTTCTAGGGCTCTTTTTCATCTCCTTTTTGAGTAATGGACATTCAGACTTGATATGTCCATGTTTCCTGCATTCAAAACAGATGAATTGTCCCTTTCTGTCAGATTTTACTTCTCCTCTTCTTGAGGGAAAGCTTCTTCTTCCACTTCCTCTTGCTCTCCACATGTGTCTGATCTTTCTTGAGATGTAGGCTACCTCATCATCCATCCCACTTTCATCATCTCCTTCATCTTCTTCAGTTTCTGTGTTATGAGATGAGTTTAGTGAAGTCTGTTGAGATGAGCTTACCTTTTTACATTTGGAGCAGGTGGATGATGCCTTCAAGGCTATTGTCTTTAGGGCGTCTGATGAGATCTTCCTCCATCAGCTCCTGCTCATGAACCTTCAAAGATCCAAGGAGTTCATCCAATCTGAGAGTGCTCAGATCCTTGGCTTCTTGAATAGCTGTGACTTTAGGTCTCCAAGGTTTGGGAAGGCTCCTCAGGATTTTTTCTTACCATGTCTTGATTTGAGTAGGTTCTTCCTAAGGACTTGAGGTCATTTGTAATGATAGTGAACCTTCTCACCATGTCCTCAATACCTTCATCTTCATTCATTTTGTAGAGCTCATACTGTCTGACCAGTATGTTGATTTTAGCTTCTTTACTTAATTGTCCCTTCATGCTCTATCTCAGGAGCATTCCATATTTCTTTAGTTGTAGCACATCCAGCCACCTTGTCATATTCACTTCTGCTTAAAGCACAGGTGAGTAAGTATTTTGCTCTTGAATTCAGTACATATCTTGCTTTCTCAGTATCTGTCCATGTCTCTCTAGGCTTAACTGCCCTGACCCCAAGCTCATCTGTGATATGGGGCATGTAAGGTCCTATCTCAATGATTTCCCATAGATCAGCATGTTGAGATTCAATAAATAATCTCATCCTGTCCTTCCAGTAGTAGTAGTCAGTTCCATCAAAGGCAGGTGGTCTGTTGGTAGATGCTCCTTCAGGAATAAATAGGCTTGCACTTGGTCCAGCCATTGGATCTTTTCCTTTTCACACGTAGGTGTGCTCAACCCCAAAGAGGCCGAGCTCTGATACCAACTGAAGTTGACTGAATGTCTCTAGAAGGGGGGGGGGTTGAATAGAGACTCTTTAAAATTGTTCCTGAAAATTTATCCACTGAAATTGAATGTTGTTACGTGATCTCAAGTTTGCTGACTTGGGGTCGTCTGTTAAGACAGGATATAAGCAATTCCAATTTCATTTGTTTACTTTAAGCTTGGGTTGTCTTAGACTTTAATTCAAAATCACTTATATTCTAAGTTAATAACTTAATAGTTAACAATATTGAGGTGAGTCAAGTATAAAGCAAAATGACGAGATAAGTAAGAGAGAGATGGCACAGGGATCTTATCCTGGTTCACCCACACCTTGGGCTACGTCCAGTCCTCACAACACGTGAGATTTCCACTATTGACAACCCGTCAATTACAAGTATTCTACAGCCTCTTCAGGACGTCTCTCACACCAAGCCTAGGCACTCCCTATCTTGGCTGAGCCACAAGTATTCTTACAGCCTCTTCAGGACGCACACACTCACTCTAAGACTAGGCACACTCCTATCTTAGATGAGACAGGTTACAAGAATAGGATGTTGTGATCAGTCTAGCTTACAAACATACAATGTATGGATAGGCAGTAGGCTTAACTAGTGATTCTCTCTTCTAAAAGAAATAATAGTATTACAATCAAAGAAGAGATGGATGGAGACTAATAGTGTTCTCAAGTTGAGATCAGGTCTGGATATGAGCTAGTTGAGACGTGCACTTGAGATGTCACTTGAGACGTGTAATGAGATGCAGTATATGTTCAACGATCAACGTAGTCTCTCATTTTTCTCCACTGTAGCTCTTAGGATTTATAACAAAGGGTAGTTAGCCGTTTTTTTACCGTTTATAGCCGTTGAGAGCCGTTGGAACAGTGTCAGGCCTTGCCTTCTGGATGAGTGTAGCTGTTGTTCAAGTACAAACGTCACTGTGTCAGTTGCACAGTGTACTGGATCTCTTTTATTCTGACTTGATGACCTGTCCAGTTGAACTGTACTTGAGTCTCTTCTGAGTCTGTCTCTCTTCTCTTACATCTCTCACTTATGATCTCTTCTCTTGCGTCTAACCATGAGATAGCGTCTCAAGCTTATCTCACATCTCTTCTAACTTATGCTGATCTCTTGCTCAATTAGAAACTTAGTCTCATCCTTTTACTGTCTTGATCAATGAAGCTTATGATGCACTTATGGATCTGTCTCTTTCTCTTGAGATGATCTCTTAACTCTGCATCTATTCTTGAGACGCCGTCTCAAGCTGTTTCTGAGTCTCTTCTAGTTTGATGCTTCAAGCTTCTTGAAGCTTCCTTGTTTTCTTGTTTTGACATATATGAATCTTTGAATTCTTCAAAACAGATTCTAACATTGTTCTGCCAACATGCTTGAGCACACAGTTAGTAATAACAAGATTACTGTTGAGTCCTCAAAAATATCATAAGAGAAAATATGATGTTTTAAGACAACTCAATTCCCAAGTTTAATGCTTAACAAATTTGAGTTAAAATATTTATCATAGATACATATATGTTTTAATGATTTATCTATGATTTTCAGCAAGCCACTATAAGCTTATATAAAAGACAATATGAAGTGTTTTCAACCTGTCTGAGGAGTTAAGCCTTCTGAAGGTTTAACAACGTCTGAAGCGTTGAAGCCGTCTGAAGTGCACTACCCGTCTGAAGTGTTGAAGCTGTCTGAAGTCTCATTAATGACATGGCACCCTTTGCTGAAGCTTGTGAAGACTTTTCTGAACCTCTGCTGCACATAACACGTTTTTAGCAAGGAACATAGAGACCTTTCCTGGTATTTTTGAATTTCATACCCACTGAGGAAATCTCTGCAACGCAAACCTCTGCAGCAACATATGTAGCAAAAAGATCTCATGGCAGGGGGCACAAACCCTTGTACCCAGAAAAGTGTCAGAAATATCAAGAGCTCTCATAAGCATGTCTCACAGACGGATCAAATAGCATTAATGCTATCTCTAAAACGGTGGTATTATTCAACAGAATTGAAATGATTGGGGGGGTTGGGTTACAAATAGCCCCTCAATGAAGACCATAAAGATAGAGACTATATAGGAGAATTATTTACAAGAAAGCCTAAGAGATATTCCGCTGCGAGCTTTACTTAGAAAAACTCTCTGATTCATCGTCATCTTCATTGGCACCTCATCTGTGAAGCCTGAGTATAAACCCCAATTATTATTGGTGCAATTGGGTCTGCTTAAGCTTGAAACTTGTGTAGTTCGAAAAGCTTAGACCACATTTCCGTTGTAATACTGCATATTGAGCTTGGAGAGGCTTTCCTGAAACACAAGATACTTAGTTGAAGAGCCTGGAGAGGCTAGACAGAAAAAAGAATACTTAGTTGAAGAGCCTAGAGAGGCTAGACTGATAAAGAATACTTAGTTTAAGAGCCTGGAGAGGCTAGACAGAAAAAGAATACTTAGTTGAAGAGCCTGGAGAGGCTAGACTGATAAAGAATATTAGTTGAAGACCTGGAGAGGCTAGACGGAAAAAGAAGACTTGGTGGTTCTGGAGAGACTGTACTCGTTGTGTCTGGAGAGACTGTACTCGTGGTGTCTGGAGAGACGTACTCGGTGGTGTCTGGAGAGACTGTACTCGTTGTGTCTGGAGAGACTGTACTCGTTGTGTCCTGAGAGACTGTACTCGTTGTTTCTGGAGAGACTGTACTCGTTGTGTCTGGAGAGACTATACTCGTTGTGTCTGGAAGAGACTGTACTCATATTTGAGCTGTAATCTGAATATTACATATAGTGGAAATCCGTGGTTGTTTGCCATTGGGACTGGATGTAGCTCACTGTGTTAGTGGGTGAACCAGGATAAATTTCTTGGCTAAGTTTTCTATCCCTTATCTCTTGTCATTTATTTAATACTAACCAAGGGTTATTGAAGATTGTTTCAATAATTTTAAAAGAAGCAAGAAACATATTTAAAATTACCTTCAGAAGTCTTTTTAACTTCAGACAGCTTTCTAAACCTGTCTGAAACAGCTTTGAACTTAATCGTTTGTGAAAAAGCTTCCATAAATTATTAAGAAACACTATTCAACCCCCCCTTTAGTGTTCCCTGTGTTTCTACAGATACATCTCATATATTTAAACATAGTGGTTTGGCATATTAAAAAACTCTTGGAGGTAGGTTTGTCTCAACATCAAAGTCCATGAGCAGAAGCTGATGGAGAAGATCTCATCAGAGTCCAAAGTCAATTGCTCTGAAAGCCTCATCAAGCAATACCAAAGGTAAGAAGGTAGGTCATCTCAATAGGTATCACTAAGTTCATCTCATGACACAGATAATGAAGAAGAAGATGAAGATGATGATGAGACTGAGATGGGTGATGAGCTGGCTTTCATCTCAAGAAAGATCAGAACGCATGTGGAGAGAAAGAGGAAGTGGAAGATGAAGGTCCCTTCCAGAAAAGGAGAATTCAAAATGAAAAGAAAGGACAGATCATCTGTTATGAGTGTAACAAGCCTGGGCACATCAAGTCTGAGTGTCCTCAACTCAGAAAGGAAACAAAGAAAAGCCTAAAAAAGAAAGCAATGATGGCCACATGGGATAGCACAAAAAAGGATGTGAGTCAGATGATGAATCTGCAAATCTATGTCTCAATGGCTGATGGAGACACTTCAGATGAAGAGGTATATGAATCTGACTCTGATATCTCTTTCAATGACTTAAGTCTGACCTTGAAAATCTTTTGTATGATTCAATCATCTTGCCTCCAGAGCTCGTTTATTAAATCTGAGCTGAGCTCAGCTCTTGAGAAGGTCAGGTTCCTTGAACAAGAAATGAAATTTGAATCACAAAAACAACAGTCCATGCTGGTCTCACATGAGACTGTCTGAACTTATCAAGGCAAAGACTCAAGCTCATTCTGAGCTGGAATCAAGAAACCTTCTTGAAGAAAATAAGAAACATAGAATTCAAATAGAATTATGGAAGGAAGAAAGGAAAACCTTCATCTCTTACTTTGATGTGTTTTGGATGTGAATGTTACATTCTAAACAAAAAGATCAGTTGGGAAAATTTGACTCAAAGTCTGACAAGGGAATTTTTCTTGGATATTATCCCACCTCCAAAGCTTATAGGGTTTATAATCTAAGAACAAAAACTACTGAAGAATCTGTGCATGTAGCTTTCAATGAGATGAAGAACAATCAATAGAAGAATGTAGATGAAGAGATTGAAGAAATGATGGGAGAATTAAAGATCTCAACTCAAGAGGCTGAGGAAAGATCCTCACCAGAATAGATGCACATGAAAACTCCCCAGTCTGAACCAAGAAGAGAAGCTCAAACTGAGACCTGGAAGTCAGCTCAGACAGGATCTCACAGAAAGTCTCCAACCTGAGATGGACAACAACTCTAAAGCTGAAGACAAGCTTGAAGAACAGATGGAGGACTAGAAGAACAAGACAAGGAGCACTTGAGACTCAGAATGTGCACGCATCTAAAACTACCCAGAAGTTGGAGATTGGTAAAATCTCATCCAAGAGATCAAATTATTGGAGAGACCTCAGATAGGGTGAGAACTAGATCATCATTCAGAAATGAAGAACAATATGATGGCTCTCCTATCTGAGATAGAACCAAAAGATATCCAGGAAGCTCTCAATGATGAGTCTTGGATCAAAGCCATGGAAGAAGAACTCAATCAGTTCGACAAAAGCAAAATCTGGGATCTGGTTCCTCCACCATTCTCATCAATCCATAATTGGAACCAGAAGGGTCTTCAGGAACAAACTCAATGAAAAAGGCAAGGTTATGAGGAACAAAGCAAGACTTGATAACACAGGGATACAACCAACAGGAAGGTATAGACTATGATGAGACCTTTGCTCCAGTGGCCAGACTTGAGGCCATCAGAACCCCTCTTAGCCTTTACAGCTCACAAAGACTTCAAGCTCTACCAAATGGATGTGAAGAGTGCATTGTTGAATGGAGTCATTGAAGATGAAGTCTATGTGAGACAGCCCCATGGGTTTGAAGATCCACACCATCCAGAATATGTGGCTCAGACTCAAGAAAGCATTGTATGGTCTCAAGCAAGCTCCTAGAGCTTGGTATGATAGACTGAGTTCATTTCTAGTTGAGAATGGCTTTACAAGAGGATAGATTGACACCACATTATTCAAAAGGGAGTATAACAAAAACCTATTAATTGTTCAAATTTATGTAGATGATATTGTCTTTGGATCAACTAATGAATCTCTTTGTCAAGAATTCTCAAGTCTCATGCAGGGAGAATTGAGATGAGTCTGATGGGTGAGCTGAGATTTTTCCTTGGCTTACAAATCAAACAACAATCTGATGGCATATTCATCTATCAAGAAAAATATGCAAAGGATATGTTAACAAAATTCAGATGAATGATGCCAAGCCAATGAAGACTCCCATGCATCCCTCAACTCAGATTGACAAAGATAAGAAGGGTAAGTCAGTCTCAGAAAAGCTGTACAGAGGTATGATTGGATCTCTTATGTACCTAACTGCTAGTAGGCCTGATATTCAGTATGTTTGTAGGATATGTGCTAGATACCAATATGATCCTAAAGAATCTCATCTCACAGCTGTGAAGAGAATCTTTAGATATTTAATTGGAACAAACTAATCTTGGTCTTTGGTATGAGAAAGGATCTAGTTTTGATCTTGTAGGCTATAGTGATGATGACTTTGCTGGAGACAAGATGGATAGGAAAAGCACAAATGGAACTTGTCAGTTCCTAGGAAGTGTCTCATCTCATGGTATTGCAAGAAGCAAAACACAATAGCCCTATCCACCATTGAAGCTGAATACATCTCAGTTCCAGCATGCTGTACACAGATCTTATGGATCAAGTCTCAAATGCTTGATTATGCACTAAGGAACTCTAAAATCTCAATCTTTTGTGATAACACTAGTGCTATTAATCTTGAAAAAATCCTATTCATCACTCAAGATCCAAACACATAGACATTAAGCACCACTTTATAAGTGATCACGTTCATAAAGGAAATATTGAGATAATCTTTATTGATACTAAAAATCAATTGGCTGACTAGTGGAAGAAAGATTTGTTGAAAATTTGAAACTGTTGAATATGTGTGCCTTTGACAAAGTGTCAAAATATATTTGCATTGCATGTCATTAGATCCAGAGATGAGATGTGCTCTAAGAATCAATCTAAGGTAAGACGTGTCTCATAACAAGAGACGTTATAACAGACTGTCTCATCATAACGTCTCAAGAATCAATGAGACATTATGAGAGAGAACGTCTTAAGAGAGCATCTCAAACGTCAAAGATATGTTACCTGAGAATGCATCTCAATCGTTGCCAACGACTAGTAAAGCACAGAATGGTAACTTCCTGAAACAGGCGCTCCACTAGCCGTTACGTATAAAAAGGAGTGCCCAACCACCTTGAACTGCTCATGAACTGCCCACTAAGCCACTCATCTCTTTCTCATCTCAAAATCTCTAATTCTATAAAAGGGAAAAACTCATCTCAACTTTATATTCCTCAATGCGCATAAAAGTAACAGCTCTCAAACTTCCCTACTCTAATATCTCATCTTCATGCCCTTGCTCCCCTTGTGAGGAGGAGTAGAAGAAGAAGGAGAAGGAGAAGAAGAAGAAGAAGTAGTAGTAGTAGTAGTAATAGTTGTTCACCCACTACTCTATTTCATATGTTTCCCTTAAATGCTGAAGAAGAAGAACAAGTAGTGGTTCATCCACTACTCTATTTCATATGTTTCCCTAAATGCTCCTTCCCTATCTTCCTATTCTATCTTGCTTGTGGTTGCATTTATTGTTGTGGTATTTACTGAAATGCTTGCATGGATTGAAGGTTAGGGTTTTGTAAATGTTAGGGTTTGAGGGAAAAAGGAATATAAAGTGTTATGCCAATGCTTATTACCCTTTCCCACTTTCTAGAACCCTTGAGGAATATGCATGACTTAAATCTACCCTTATATTATGAACTTAATGCATATAATTGTATAAGAGGAAAACTTATGGGTCTTTAGGCCAAGAGGAAAATGGGTTTTTGACCTAAGAGGACATATGTAAGTTTCAAATGAATACTTGACTGATAAACTAAGTCAGGACATTAAAAGGCAACAAGGAAGACATTCCTTATATGAATACTGAGCTTAGTCTGGGTCTGAGGATTAAGTGATAAGACCCCACTGCTGTTGTGTAATACACCAAAAGGTTGTTTGATATTTGGATTGTCTTAAGGTACTTAAATGTTATTTGCTTCTTCCGTTGTGCATTTACATCTGTATGAATCCCTACACTACTTGCATGATCACTCTCATTGGGACTTCTGTCTCACCACACGTCTGTGGTTTATTCTAGATGTGCAGGGCTCTCCACTGGGTGCTTGATCGGGGCGTTCAAGAGTCTTTTGTTGGGCCATGCTTGGCCTGTCATATTTTGATATTTTAGACTATTTTGTATAGGCATTCTTATTGTATTCTTTTGGCGGGATATCATTGTACATGTGATGCCTTAGGGGGTTTTATTCCACCTTGTTAGGACTCATGTATGATAGTATCCCCCCATGCCTATGTTTATGTATTTGATTATGTTGTCCCACCCTTTGGCCATTGTAGACTGAATTATGTATGTAATTGTTATTCTATTGAGGCTTCAGTGTCATTGGAACGCTTAAGTATTGATGTAATACGATTGTATGATGATACTCATAATCGAGCGAAACAATTTCATAAACTTGGGAATATATCTCCAACAGACATTATTTTTAAGTCCACGGAATTAGGACGTTACACTCTCCACCGCGCTATGGTGGGGGTAAATTCTTCTTCTTTCCTCTCTTCTCTCTCCGTCTCTCCACTGCGCTGTGATCTAAAGACCTAAGAGCAATTTTCTCTCCAATCTCTGTTTCTGTTATAGTGTATACAACACATGAACCAATGTAACCTCCTTCCTTAATATTATCAAGAGTTAGCATGCTTTAATAACTCATACTTGAGCATAGGTTTGTGTGTTTCTGTTATAGTGTGAAGTTCATAGGTTTGTGTGTAACATCTATAGAACCATAGGAAAACACAAGAATGGGGGTTGAACAGTGGCGGTCAGTCTGAGAGGACCTATTAAGACAAACTCACTCCTAATGCTTTTAATGTAGTCAAACCATTAAGTTAAGATGATCACAAAAGCAAGACTGAGATTCATCTTGTTATTTATTAACTGTGTGCTCAAGATTGTGGCAGAATTTCTAGACTTTAAATTTGCAGGAAATGATCCGAAAAGAAAGCTCAAAGACCATCTTTGAGGATATGAAGCACAAAAGTCAGAATCAAGATCTGCCAAGACAAAAGACTTAAATCAAAAGTGTTGAGCAAAGAAGAGATTCAAAGTCAGCTTGAGACGCTGGCTTAAGATCAGATGCATACTCAAGCTCAGATGAAAACTCATGATTAGAAGCACACTCGGATGTAAACTCAGCTTGAGACTCAGACTCAGTTTCAGCTTAAGACATGAACTCAGACTAAGACTCAGCCTGAGACATATACTCAGACAAGAGACTCATATGCAAACTTGAAAAGAAGGATCAAAAGTCAGATGCAAGATCCACCAAAGATGAGACTCAGACTTAGCTTCAGAATCAAGAGAAACGATCAGAATAAAAGATACTAAACATAGAAGAGACTCTAAGTCAGCTTGAGACGCAAGCTCAGAGATCAAATGTAGACATCAGACTCAGAAGGATACTCAAGACATTAACACAAGACTCAAATTTAGACTTAGTTGAAAGATGCAAGTCACAAGGAGTCAACAAGAGTTAAAGAAAAAAGGACACTGTACGCTGACACAACAACATGGCACACAGAAGACATTGTACCTCTTAGCAGAAAGCTTTTCTCTTTCTCTCCAACGACTCTTAACAGTCATAAACGGCTAGCTCTCATTTGAATTAAATTTTGGAAGCCAACAGTAAAGAAGAGAGAGACTACGCTGCATATTGAATACCTTCTACATCTCATTGTATATCTTAAGTTCACATCTCAAGTCTATCTCATCTCAGATCCCATCTCAGGTTGAGATCAGTCAGTAGTCTCACTTATCCTCTCTTTTGGATCTTAAATCTTCATCCTTGTAAGAGAGAAAACTTACCTAGTTGTACTCATTGTCTATTCATACATTGTATGTTGTAAGCTAGATTTCTCAAAGTCATTCAAACCTTGTAACCAATCTCAACTGAGAGGTGTCTTGAACAGGCTGTAAGAATACTTGTAACTCAGCCAAGGTAGGGGTGCCTAAGGTTGGCGTGAGAGACGTCCTGAAGAGGCTATAAAAATACTTGTAATTGACAGGGTTGTCAATAGTGGAAATCTCACAAGTTGTGGGGACTGGACGTAGCCCAAGGTGTGGGTGAACCAGGATAAGATCTGTAACACCCTCATTCCATGACGGGTATTACTCGACTAACTCGGTTGCGGTTTGTTAAATTCTATTTTTAAAGAAGTGAAGAAATCAGTGATTTCTTTTTGTAAAGCATATTAATAAATTATATTTGGGATAAAACAAGAAGAAATACATTGGTATTAAATATATCATTCTGTTACTAATAAAAATTACAATGGGAATAATGTACATCTAGGTTGGGATTTTAGCATGCTACATTACAGAAGAAGGGAATCCTCTATTTGACTATACCCTGCCTATATAGAATATTGTCACTCATGTACACCCTTAAACACTACCATGACTTAAACAAGATCCGGTTTGACCTGAACACCACGCCTATCTTCAGAACAATGTGCATCCTTCCAGAGTCCATGCCCTTTAGGTGCCAAAATAATAACAAACAACAAAAGAAAGAAAAGGGCATGAGAACACTTTACATGAACTCACAACACATAAGATATAGTAGACTAAAGCACACACACAGAAATTCCACAAAATTCAACCAACGAGTGAATACAATTTATATCATCATGATGCACACAGATTAATGCATACTTGCAACTACAATGTCATAACTAATGCATGAGGGCCCGGGGAAACATCACCATCCACAGTGCACACAGCAACTGCCCGACCATATATGTACAACGTATCAGGAGTTAGAGTCTGTACTAGCGCCGGTACAAAGAGCATTGCTCAAATATTTTGGCCAAATCATTTTATCCGTCTTCCAGACAATCTCAACTGACCCCGAAAATCATGAGAGCGACAGGAATAGCTAAGTTGGGTTCCACGATCTCGACAGTAGGGAGCTAACCTACATCCTCTGAGATCTTCCAGGAGCTAGGCTATCCTCAGGGCTGGCGTCCCTTTTGAGGACCCCCTGCGTTCTTTGCAAAACCCAATGCACCCTTCCCAAACGATTTCACACTGTACCAAGTGTCACTGCCATATTAGGTCGTAAGGTTTTTCACCTTGAACATCATCAATGCTTTATGATGCATGTCATACAACAATGCTTCACAGCACACACATCCTTGCAGGCAAAGCCCATTGAATCATTCTATGTCACCACCATCCCATGGTACGACCCTTATTCAGTGTCTTTCCTTCACAAGGAAAACCAAACCCCATCTCGGGTTAAGACCGGACTCTCTCACTAAGCTTCTCAAGTCTTATGTAGAAAGAGTGTGTTGGTTATAAACTTTTAGGGTAGATTGTACTAATGTTTTTCTTTAAATTGATGATCACTTTCACTTAAGTCCTATAGCTTACTAAGACTTATGATTGTGTCTTATGAATAGTATTACCTATCTTAATTCGTCTTGTATGTCTAATTAAGACTAGGTTTAACCCTTAATTATGATTAGTCTTCGTTAATTAAACTGTAATTAATCTTAATTCTCCTTAATTTAGTCTTAATCTTTACTTAAGATCCTAATTAATTCCTAATTATCCCTTAATCTCTTCTTTAATCTTAGATTGAGCTTTTAATTACATTTGATTAAGGTTAATCATAATTAATTAGTTCTTAATCATCATTAAGTCTTAATTACTTGACTAATACTTCATTAGTGATTAATGATTAAGATTAAGGTTAATCTTCATTAGGCTTAATTAACTTTGATCTTAATTAATTATCCTTTACTTGATTAACTTAGGCAAATTAAATTAATCAACTTAGACAAGTTGGATTAGTTAAGCCCACTAATAAATTTCTAAGTTTTAGTCTTGATGGGTTGGATTAGAGTTGAAGTCCAACTCTAATCTAAGCCCAAGTCCATAAAATATTTTTGGTTGACTTTTATGATGAGTCTTTTGACTTTTTTGAAGGTTTTGGGCCTAAACTAAAGGCCCAATGATTTGGTAACTCATAGGAATTCAATTTTTCACATTACCACCCAATATTAGGGATTTTTAGGTGACTTTTAATTATGTTTATTTTGTACCCGAATTTAGTTTGTAGGAATTACCAAAAATTTGTTTCCATTAAATTTAGTTACTACTTTAAATGGTTATGCTTTTTAGCCTATTGGGCCACTAGGGTCCATAAACACTTTAATATTTTTCTCTTGACCAAATCTAGATCAAACCAAGTTCTTTCATGAGTTTCTCATGAATGTGTTCAAGAACATCAAGAACACAAGATGAACACTATGAATGTTCATCAACAATCATCAATTCCAACAATTCCTAAGAATTCTCAAATTCAAGTATAGTCATCCATAAGCACATTAATCAAGCAATTTCATCAATAAAAACCCTAAATATACAGCTACTGTGCGAACCAAATATCTCCCAACCCAGACTTCGTATGAACGATCCAACCGTTAAAGATGAATAACCAGGTGTCCCAAACCAGCTGTCAGAATTTCAGCCCGATCCAATGGTGAACGAATATGCAGTTCTATTTTACAGTCGCAGCTCTATGTAAAAACGGGAAAAATTTCTTTCCAACCAATTTCATAACTTGCATGCATCCAAAATCACCAAACAAGCACATTTCAAGCATCATAAAAATTTCTAAAACACACATACAAACCACATGCAAACAGCCGAACCATTTCCTCAAGGAAATAGTTTCCAAGAATTCATTTTTACAAAAGAAAAGGGATAGGGACAAGGATCAAGGGTAATCCTTAACTCTAGTCACCAATCCTACTAGAGTTCAATGTTCTCCCCCCCTTTACCTAAGGAAATTCTCCAAGAGATAGGTGCAGCCACAACTTCAAAACAACCCCTCCTTTGAGCTCCTTTGATCACCAAAGCAAGAATCTACAAGGTTGGAGGCTAGGTTTTTGAAGCTTAAGGTTCAAAAATGGAACCTTGAGCTTAGAAGTGTTTGGGAGAAAATGGAAGATGGAATGAAAGAAGAGAGAAAGCTCACGGCTTCTCTTGGAAGAGGAATGGGAAAATGAATCAATTTTCTTTCTTTTTGCATGTATGTTGTAGGAGAAAAGTGGACAAGTCTCTTACTAACCATGACACCTTTAAGCTTTTTCATCACTTTATGACTTTTGGAAAGTGTGAAGCCACCAAGTGGCACACATGCACACACGGCTTGGGAGAAGAGAAAAGGAAGGATGATGCAGATTTTTTTCTCGCCCGGATCAAGAGTATTCGGGCTCGGCTCCAGAAAGAGTAGGGGTAAAAGTAGGAATTTTGCACCCAAAATTCCAAAATTTGCCAAAAAATCTAGAAAAATTCCTATAATTGGTCTAACCTATTTTAAGCCTAAAAACGTGATTAGAACCCATTTCTCACTTAAACTTTCTTATTTCCCAATTTTTTTCCCGTTTTCGCACACAACGGTTAATTTTTTTAATAAGAGTAAGCGGATAGAAAATTATGGTTTTACATACAAAAAATCTATAAAGTTATAAATATCATTTTCAATCCACTTTTAAGGTTCAAAGTATATTTTTCATATTATTCCACAAATTTTCATATGTTTGTTAGGGTTATACTGCTAACTAGGGGCATTTGGTCTTTTTACCCAAAAGTGCCAGAAAATTCTAAATAATTTTCTAAAATTCATTATTAATTATATTAAGACTTATTTTGACTAAAATATAGATCCCTTTAAGTTTTAGCTATTTTTCATAATTAAATCTATATTTTTATTATTTTAAAACTTTCTCTATTTTATATATATACTGGTAGGGGAAATTGTGGGTGTTACAAGATCTGTGTGCATCTCTTTCCCTTATCTCTTTTACATTGTACATCTTACGTCTCAAATCTGTTTGCTAAAATAAATTAAATCTGTTCAGAGAAAATCAAGTCTTAATAATTAAAGAATCATCTCTTCTTGATTACAAAATTATAATTGATTAAAAGTTGATGCTACATCTCATCTAACCTATTTGAGACTCCAAATTATCAGACTTGAGATCATGTCTCAGTTTGAATTTAAGTGTGTACTTTTCAGGAACAAAATTTTAAAGCCTCTATTCAACCCCCCTTCTAGAGACATCCTGCCAACTTCAGGACCATCGTGTAGCAACAAGCAGGGAAACACTAGAAGGGGGGTTGAACAGTGTTTCTATAAATCTTCAACGTTTTTGGAAACTTTTTCTCAAGAAAGTATTTTCTAAAAGCTTTCAGATAACTTTTTGTTATCTAAAGTTTAATATACTGTCTGAAGATAGTTTAGACAGATAAAAAGAGTTCTCTGAAAGACTGGTTTTTACGTTTAAACTTTATGTAAACTAATTCAATTCCATTCTTGTTTGCTTAAAAATAAATTTAAAGAGTTTAGGGATGAGAGAACTTAGCCAAAGAATTTATCCTGGTTCACTCACTACCACCGTCAGCTACGTCCAGTCCCAGAGCCGAACACAGCACCTGGATTTCCACTAATCTTCAGAAGATTATAAGTATTCTTTTATGTCAAGCCTCTTCAGGCTCTACAGCAACTAGTATTCTTTCCTCACAAGCCTCTTCAGGCTCAACCCAAGTATTGTTTAACAAACAAGCCTCTCCAAGCTCAACACCCAAGTGTTTAAGGTATAAGAAAGTTTAAGCTAAGTAACTACACGAGTTCAAAGCTCAAACAAAGTATTGTACAATAAGACTGAGTTATACTCAGGATAAGAAATTTTTGTACAAGGAAAAATTATCAGAGTGTTTTTACAATGAAAAACATGTATCGTATGGGCACTTTTGTTCTTGACTTGTTCTCTGTCTTGCATGGATTCTGCATAAAGCTATTTATAGATGGTGAAATGAAGTCCATTGAAATCACCGTGTAGAGATAGCATTAAAAGTTATTAAACCCGTTGTAATGCAGCTTCTGACACAGTACAAAGTAGATGTGCAGCGCTATTTCTGTCCTGAGCTCTGCAAAAACTGCGTAGCAGAGATTTCCTTTCTGGTGCATGTAATTCAAACATGCTGAAAAAGTCTCTGTTCTGCATGCCCTAATAGGATAAGCCAAAGACTTGTCTCAGAAGGCGTTGAAAATGACTTGAGTCTTTATCAGAAATATTCAGAGGGCTTCACTCTTAAGATGACTGATGAGCATAATTTCACACATACTTTGCACCTTCAATTGCAGCTTTCTTAGAGTATAATTGTAATAAAATTCATTGTTATAATTGGGATTTACCAAATTGGACTTAGTTGGGCTTTAACTAGAAATGTTGTTTAAATTCGGATTTTTAAGCCTACTGACCTACCCGTCTTGTTTTGATGATATTGGGAGCTATAGGTGTCCGATTTGAGTGATTCCAGTGGCATTGGAAAGCTAACTTCCTGGGATTTAATTTGATAAGTCATATGACTATATTCCACTAAGCGACGAGGTGCAGTTTTCAATTTAAAGTTGACGTTCAGAAGCTGTCTGAAGCTGAGCGGGAATAGCAAGCTTCTTAAGTAGTTGCTGAAGCAGTTTTAGTCTTTTGGGCCTGAAACCTGTTAGCCTAGGCCCATTTCACCTCTGCCATTAGATTAATCTTGTGGTTTATGGATTAGTATAAATAGGGGTTGTTGCAATTATGTTAGGGACACCTTTGGACACACCTTTCATGTCACTTTTCCCTTTTCACAGATTGAAGTTAAGGAGACGCTTGATTTCCCTTCTCTCTGTTTTTCTAGGTTTTCTTCTTCTTCTTTTTCTGCATTTTCATTTTGCTGTTCTTCCTCTTATGGATTGCTAAACTCTTGAGGATTGATTCTTGAGTGATTTTACATTGGATTTTTAGGTTCATTTTAACTCAAATTCGTATGTCAATTTCTGCAGTAAATTCAATTTCATCTTCTCCTTTAGAATTCTGGTTTTGAATCTTGAGTTGTATTTGAACGCTTGTTGATGATTCAATTTTGTTCTTCACTAAGAATTCTGGTTTAGTTTGCTTCATTCTAAACAACCAACTGTTTGCTTAATTCAGGAGGTAAAGAATTAGAAATCTCATACCAGTACGCTTAGTCTGGTCACCAGTACGCTTAGTCTGGTTTAGCAAGTTCGCTTAGTTCTTAAGTGAGATTATTGTTGAATTAATTGATGCTTGTTCGATTAATTAGAATTTATTCTGGAAATTGAGTTCGATGTATTTTTAACCAATGAAGGATCCAATTGTGAATGAACAAGAGAATCAATCTGTTTTCTTACATTGTTTTATTCCTTCTTCTTTTTTTTACTTGCGAAACTCTGTTTCTAAACAAACAACCAAAAACCCCCTCTTTCTGTTACGTTCTGAAATTTTGCACTGTTAAGACAGTCCCTGTCTTAAGACCGTCTGAAGTCTTAAGACCGTCTGAAGTTTTGTCTTAAGACCATCTTAAGTCACTTGTCTTAAGTTCGATCTGAAGTTCTGGTTCTAAATTTTGGGACTGAAATCTGATATTCTGAATTGTTATTGAATTCCTTGAGAGACGACTTTGGGTTCTCTAACCCTCACTACACTCTAATTCATATTATTTGATTGAGTACGGCCTCGATCAATGACTTTTGACTTTAGACACTTTGCCACGTCAGACAACTTCAGACAGTCTTCTAGCTTCAGAAAGCTTGACACTTCAGAAGGCTTCACTACTTCAGACAGCAGACCTCTTCAGATGGCTCCACTTCTTCAGACAGTAAGCCACGTCAGAAAGCTTCTTGACTTAAGAAGATCATCTTTCTGAAACCAGAAAATACGTTAAAGGCATAGGCAATATATAGTTGCAAGTGATACTTTAACAAAATTTTTTATTCATTAAAACTTAGGAAAGTGAGACTCAATCATTATTAAATACTTAATGATATTTTTGAGACTCAACATTCTCCCCCTTTTTAATGATGACAAATTTGTTAAACTAAAAAATTTTGAACGAGGTTGAAATATTATGTAAGTTTAGAAATTTCTCCCCCTCAATCAGATACTTAAGATTTTCTTAATTCTCCCCCTGAGTAAGATGCTCCTTTTTCTGTAAAACACTTTACACTTCAATTTTTTGTTAGTTTGTACTCCCCCTTTTGTCATCAATCAATAGGGATACCAGAGCATTAAACATCAGATCAATAAATCATGAAGTTGTTCAAAGCATTAAATATTAGAGCATAATTAATATCAGAGCAATACCGTTTGTTCAGAGCATTTATGACTTAAGAACGTAACAGATTATGGAATTCAGCGCAGAACTCATAAATAACAAAGCCAAAACTTAAGCATATTTTTATAACAAATTTAAGCAACTTAAAGAAAATTGTTCAAACAGCAAAACATTGTTCTGAAAAGATATTTGGCTAAACATCATAGACTATGGATCAACTAGTTCTTCTGCCCAATAAAGCTTCTTCAATCAGAGCCTTGATCTCAAGCCTGTGCCTTTCTAAATCAGAAAGAACAGCTGCCCTGAAATCTCTTTGCCCTTCTTGTAGTTGCTTTTGAGTAGCCAAAATTTGATCAGTCCTTTACACAAGTTCCATGTTCTTGACTTTGAGTTGTTTATTTTCTTCTTCTAGTGCAACAACTTCTTCAAGATTCATCTCATAAAGAACAATGGATAGATGCCTGCAAGTGAATCTGAACATTTGAAAACCCTTAGGCAGCCTGAACTCATCATGCTTATACACAACGCAGAAGTATTACTGATAGGGTCTCTTCTGAATCACCCAATCCTCATGCAGTTCTTGATCAGAAAAAGGAAAACGTCCTAGAAAGAAGAGTTTGGACTCTTGGATGTATAAGCTTCCAGCAGTTCTTGAATCTTCATCATTCCTAGAAGTTCCAGATGAAGAGCCTTCCTTTTCGCGCTCACTCCAGTAAGATTCCCATACCCAATCACTATAAACATGATCCATGCCTCATGATATATTCTGGTAATTTCCTCCACTGAGCAGGAGTCATGGGCTTGAAAGGAGTAGGAGGGAGAGGGTACACCTTGAATTCCTTCTTCTTCTAAAAGAATCTTTCAGCAAAAGGATACCTGGGAATGATACTATTTGGTTGCACAAGAATCCCGGTATATAGCTTCACAGAATTAGGAAAAGAAGGCTTGAAATCTCTACAGCCTGAAGCTCTCATAACATGTTGATCAATTAGTTTAGCTTCTAGACACAACATCCTTACTGCTACCCAGTCATCATAGGATAAGTTACGTTGATCTTGAAAAAATGGATCAAGTAACTTCTATTTCTAGCAAGGATATTGCACTCCTCTTCTGATCTTTTCTAGCTGATCAGGTAGAAGGTGCTCTTCTTCACCTTTCTTTTTTTGGGCTTGCACCTTTCTATTCCTTGCTGCTTCAACTGACTCCAGAATCAAACCTTTAGGAGTAGCAAGAGGTGGTGCAACCTTAAAGAACAATTACTCCTCATATAAATTTGGGAACTTAGGAACTCTGGGCCTCTCCTCTAATGGAACATTATAAAATCTGTGAGGCACTTCAGCAACAGCCATCATCTGAGCATCTGTTGAGGCTTGCAGTACCAAATCATAGGTAGGAGTTCTTGTCTGACCCTTAGACTTTTTTTTAGCAGAAATTCGTTTGGAAGATTACTTCCCTTCCATATACAGCCAGAGGGTTCTGAGAGTGAATTTTGTTCTGAGTTCACCTCTAAGAAATCTAAAGATGATGAAGAGTGAGATGGAAATTGTTGGGGTTCAGCAGGTTTGGGAGAAGGAATCTTTTCTTCTTCAGAAGGAGTGACATTCCCAAAGATAGCCTTTATTTTCTTGTAGGGAACAACTTCCTGTTGAGTTTTCTCAGCACCTATATTTTCTTTTTCTTTCTTCTTATTTTTGAGCTCTTCTAGTTTCTTATTCCTCTCAAGTTCAGCAGCTTGCTGAAACTTCATAGCCTCCTCTTGTTGTACAGACTTGCTTCGAGTAACCATTTGAGGTGCTTCTAGAACAGGAGATAACAACCTTCTCCTCTTCAACTTCCTATACTTAGCACTTGCTCTTCTTCTTTTCAGCCTAGAGGTGGCTTGCTCCAACCTCTCATCTTCTAAAATGGCTTGCTGTGCAGCAATAGCATTGGCATGATCTTGAGCCTCTTGTTCCTTGGCTCTTTTAGCATCCCCTTCTTCCAGAGCAGTGGAAATGGCAGCTACCTTCTACAATTCTGGATCAGGGTTGCTGCCATCTAAAGGCATTGCATTAATAGTCTTTTCATAAGAATCATCAGATTCTAAATTAAGAACTATTGTTGCAGAACTGTGCTGATCAGAAACTATAGCATGTCCCTCAGGAATAGAGGTAGGCTCAATTTCTTGAGCAGCTGGAACCTCATTAGTCTGACCCACAATTTCAGTAGATCCTCAGAGGACCTTTTGAATAGGTTCAGACTATTTGAGTTGTGCCTTAACACCATCAGACTGTCTTACTTGAGTAGTTTCAGCAGGTGTCACCTTCTGAACAGTAGAATCTTCAGTAGGTTTCTGAACTTTCTTGGACCTTTTTCTTTTAACTATCTTTGTTGGAGTAGTTTCTGTAGGAACGAATGCACTTCTGCGAGGATCTCCACGCGGTTCATTCTCCAAGATATCAATGGCACTGCGTCTAGTTGCTGCTGCTTTCTCCAACACAAGGGATTTTTCAAGGTAGGCTCAAGAGGTGGGCGTTTAATAGAAATGCCCATTTGTTTGATGTTGGAGATGGAGAAATAAGCTGGTGCTTTATGATCATACACCTTCTCAATAGGAACCTTGAAGTACAGTAAAATCTTCGTGATCAAGGTTGTGTGAGTGAAGCTGCTTGCTGAATCACTGACCCTTTTTAACATGTTGAACAGAATGATCTTAGGAAGATCAAGCTTCTTCCACTTCAGCAAGTGAATGACGCAGAATCTTTCCAACTTAAAAACATGGTTTTTGCTGCCCATTTTAGGAAGAATGCAACACCCTAAAATGACATGCAAAATCCTAGGCTTGGGACGCATGAGAGAGGCTTTCATGTCTTCAGGCTTCTCAATCCCGTACAACAGTTTGTTGTATTTCCTGGGTCCTCCATTTCTGTGTTCCCATCCAGGAACGAAGACTTCTCCTTCAGACTTAACTCCAGTCACCAGAGAAATAATATCAACATCCACAAAAACTTTGATTCCCATGATAGTTACTTGAATGGAAGAATACTTCCCATCTTTGCTAGTCACCACTCTCGCAGACTTCTAGAAATCAACAACACTCTCCTCATGCCAGGAGCAGTTACAAAGTTGAAGAACGGAGTCCAGCCAACACTGTCAAATCTTCCAGCAAATCTACACCACCATTTTTGAGACCATCAAGGTCTACAGCCCTACTTGCAACGATGTTTCCACCAACAAATTTCTTAGGTGCCATGGCAGGGAACTTGAAATAGCAAAAGCTTGAGACTTGAAACTGAGAAAAAGCACAAAGTCTTCGGTGCAAAAACTTTTGGGTGCAAGGAGAAGCAATAGTTGTAAACGTGCAACTGACTTTACATGACCCTATAAATAGTCGTCCCTGGAGGAGTAATGATGGCAGTTACAGGACTACACAGACATTGATAACTTTGCGACGTGATGGGGGATTTGAAAAGTTTGAAAACCAACCGTCTCAGATAGCCACGTCACTCAGTGTGTGACCTTTTCAGACAGTGTAAAGTTCAGATAGCTCAAAATATTTCAGAAATATGCATGTTTCAGATGATGCATACATTTCAGATAGAACAAAGGTTCAGACAACCAAACATAATTATTTTTCAGAGAATGCATGGATGTTCAAATTGTTTCTTATGAACCTAAATCTATCTTCAGCTAGAGGTTTTGTGAATATGTCTGCCCATTGAGGCTCTATATCAATGAACTTAATATCAGAAACTCCTTTCTGAGCATAGTCCCTAATGAAATTATGCTTGATTTCTATGTTCTTTGCCTTAGAATGTTGGATTGGATTTTTAGATAGATTAATAGCACTTGTATTATCACACATAACAAGAATAAAATTTAATGCAATATTGAAATCTTCCAGATGATATTTTACCCAAAGCAGTTGTGAACAATAGCTTGCAGCAGCAATATATTCTGCTTTAGCAGTAGAGAGTGCAATGTTGCTTTGCCTTTTGCTGGACCATCTAATCATGTTATCACCAATATGGTGACAACCTCCACTGGTTGATTTTCTATCCACTCCGTTTCCAGCAAAGTCTACATCACAGTATCCTACTGACTTGCAATCCTTTCTTCTCTTATAGCATAGACCAAGATTAGTAGTACCATTTAAGTATCTGAAAATTCTCTTAACAGCCTTGTAATGAGTAATTCATGGATCAGATTGAAATCTTGCACAAAGATAAACACTGAACTTTATGTCAGGTCTGCTTGCTGTAAAATACAATAATGAACCAATCATTCCTCTATACATAGTTTGATCAACAGATTCTTCTCCTTCATCTTTACTTAAGATGGTAGAAGGATGCATAGGAGTTGATGTAACATCCCGCAAAACTAGAGGTTTTAATAAACTCATTAGGTTAAGAATAAGATTATTGTGTTGGTAATTAGAGGTTGAATGGGGATTATGGAAATTAACTTAGAATTCTATTTTCAGGTTTAAATGAAGAGTTTTGGGTTCTGGTAATCGATTACAGGGAGTCTGTAATCGATTACCCGAGAGCTAGTTTTTAGGTAATCGATTACTCACAGGTTGTAATCGATTACTCTAGAGCTGAGTTTTTGGTAATCAATTACAGGGGGGTCTGTAATCAATTACCCGAGAGCTGAATTTTGTGTAATCGATTACTCACATGTTGTAATCGATTACCTGAGGGCTGAGTTTTGGTAATCGATTACCAAGGGTTTTAATCGATTACCAGATTCCCAGAAACGTTGTCTAGTGTAATTTCTACCTCTGGTAATCGATTACAACATTACTATAATCGATTACCAGCTGTCCAGTATAAATACTCGGACATGCAAATCAGAAACTCATCTTCTTGTTCTTCTCCCCTTCGAACCCTAGAGAGAGAAAGAGTGTTTCTAGAGAGAGAAAGTGGGATTTTGAAGTGGTTAAGGAGGATCAAAGCTAGGATTCATCAAAGGAACTCCCAATCCATCAATTCCTATTGAGAATTTCAAGAAAATTGGTGAGTATAACTCACACACTCTCACTTTTCCTTGATTTTGATTTCTCCCCATTGTATGAACCCTACTCTCTCGATTCCCTTTCTATATGCATATTGTAGTTAGATTGTTGATAGTGGTGTAAGATTGAGTAGTTTGATCGGTGATTTTCGTTGAAAACCTTAGGATAGCGAAACTTACGAAAGTAGCGAGAATACGAAATGCTCCATGTATGAACCCTACCCTTTGTTTCCCTTTCTATGAGATTAAAATGAATGGAATTATGATGTTTGCGATGAGATTGATTAGATTATGCTTGGATCGATTGTAAAGCTATTGAATTTCAAAGTTACGAAAGTTACGAAACTTGCGAAAGTCTCGAAACACTCGAAATGTTCGAAATTCTGGTTTAACTATCGATTCATGTTTACCATTTTCGACCGTGAGTTAATTCAAGCCGGCCTTTGCGCTGTGAGTTAAGAAAACTAAATAATTATGTGAAACTTGACTTCGGTCCAGTAATGGGTGGGATACGTCCCCGGGAAAGACGTTTCCCGTAGTCTGAGCTCAGTTCTAACTCCAGTTTAAGTGAAAACATCATGCCTGCTATGTATAGCAGTGAGTTGCATTTTACTGCTTATGATTAAGTTAGTTATGTTATGAAATGTGAATACATATTGATGATTGATGTCTATTAGTTTGGTATGCATTGATTGGTGTTTGTTTCCTGTACACTAAGTATGCTTAATTATATTTCACTGAGGCATTAGTCTCACCACGCGCTTTGTGGATATAATCTAGGTGTGCAGGTACCTCCAGGAGATAATAAGTGATTTAAAGCCGGAACCGTTGAGTTTAGATATTTCTTTTTGGATTGTATATATAAGTTGTATCTCTTTGGATTTTGTTTAAGTTGCTCAGTTTGTAGCCTTCGGGCTTGACGTATATATATATATATATATATATATAAATATATATATATATATATAGTTTTGTTGATGTTAGTTTATAATCGTTGGACCAGATGTATATGATTATGTATATTATGGACTTTGATTATGAAATTAGCGTTTAAGTTATTCACATTTATATGAGTTTTGTTGGATACTTATGTAAACGTGAGGTTTGATATCCAGAATTGTATGTTTTAGTTTCGAATTTTCAGAATTTGGTTTCCAACGGACTAAGTTCTAAATTTACAAATTAGGGCGTTACATTTTGGTATCAGAGCAGTTCAATCCAATTGGACTGTGGTAGTAGGATTTTCCTGTGATTTGTTATTCTGATTTATGCATTGTTTTGTGAATTGAGAGACTAATCACCTCGATGTTTACTTAATAATGTGTAGATAATTATGGCAAGTGGCAGGATGGGTCGCCCTAGAACCAATTCCTCTCCTCAGAATCAACCACCTGACCCGGTAGCAGCAGCTTTGCAAGCTTTCACACATATGATAGGGGAACAGGCGACTGCTCATACTACATTACTTCAGGCGTTGGCCCAAAGGACAACGGGGACACCACATGCTCTTGTGGTGGATCCGTTTGTTCAGGGGCCGACGGAGTTTCAGAAACACAACCCTCCTCAGTTCAATGGGGTATACGATCCGGACGTGGCATCCAATTGGCTGAGGGATCTTAATAGAATCTTTGATGTGATGAGATGTGCGGATGAATCTAAGGTGGGCTTTGCTATTTATATGCTGAGGGGTGAAGCTGAGGATTGGTGGAAGACTGCTAGCACTAGGACTGCTGTGGTGGAGGCTCCCATTACTTGGGGTGTCTTTCAAACTTTGTTCTTGGATAAGTATTTTCCGGCTACGGTCAGAAGGCAAAAGGAAGCGGAGTTTTTACAACTAAAGCAAGGGAGTATGTCAGTGGGCCAATATATGGCCAAGTTCGAGGAATTAGACAAGTATTCCAGATATCTTCAGACAGTGGCTGATGAGGAGTGGAGGTGTAACCAGTTTGAAGGAGGCCTCCGACCTGATATACTGGATCGGGTTGGAACTTTAGAGATTAAGGATTTCCCTACACTGATAAACAAGTGCTATATTGCGGAGAAGAATGTCAGAGGAACCACTAGTTCAGCACCACCTACTGATAATAAAGGAAAACGGAAGATAGAGGGGTCGAACCAATTCAAGGGCCCGAGGCCTAAGTGGCAAGGCACCTCAGCTTTGACCACTAGACCGGCCCAACGCCAAGGGGTACCCAGTTGCCCCAAGTGCGGAAAGGAACACTCTGGAGAATGCTTGACGGGGAAGAATGTATGTTTGTTTTTCAAGCAACCTGGTCACATGAAGAATGAATGTCCCAAGAGGAAGGATCTACCAAAACCCCAAACCACTGGAAGAGTCTTCACTCTGTGCGGGGAAATGGCAGCTTCTGCTGATAATCTGATGCGAGGTATGTGCACCCTAGGAGATCGAACCTTAATTGTATTGTTTGATTCCGGAGCTACTCATTCTTTCATTTCTCTTGATTGTGTAGAACAGTTGAATTTGCATGCCGTATCTTTACCTTATGTTCTTAGTGTTGTTACTCCCGCCAAGGAGGCCATTTCTACTTCCCTTGTGTCTATTCAGTGCTCCATTGTGATACAAGGGAAGGCCTTTGAGGTTGACCTAGTTTGTTTGCCTTTACGGGGTATAGATGTTATTCTTGGTATGAATTGGTTGTCTTCAAATAAAGTCATGCTTGATTGTTTTAATAAACAGGTTGTTTTTCCACTCTTTCCTCCTCCTTCGAGGGAGAAACCATCAATTCTTCTGTCCAATGTCACCGAAGTGTCTGAATGCCTTAGTGATGGGAGTGAGTGTTTTGTTTTATTACTTTCCTCAACTCTATAGTCCAAGATAAATTTAAGTAGTATAACTATAGTTAGAGAGTTTCAAGATGTTTTCCCTAGTAAGGTAACCACATTACCTCCAGACCGAGAGATAAAGTTTACCATAGACTTAGTACTAGGTATAAGACCTATCTCTAAAGCACCATACAGAATGTCCCCACTAGAACTTAGTGAACTTAAAACCCAGTTAGAAGATCTTATGTCTAAGGGGTTCATTAGGCCTAGTGTGTCACCTTGGGGGGCTCCAGTACTTTTAGTGAAAAAGAAAAATGGGAGTATGAGGCTGTATGTAGATTACAAGCAGTTGAACAAGGTTACCATTAAGAATAAATATCCTTTACCCAGAATAGATGACCTCCTAGATCAACTTAGGGGAGCCTCAGTTTTCTCTAAGATAGATTTAAGGTCCGGTTACCATCAGATCAAGATTAAGGGGGAGGATATACCTAAAACAACCTTCGGGACTAGGTATGGGCCTTATGAGTATTTGGTGATGCCATTTGGAGTAACCAATGCTCCTGCTGTATTCATGGACTACATGAATCGAATCTTTAGGCCCTATCTGGATCAGTTTGTTGTTGTATTCATCGATGATATTCTGATCTACTCCCATAGTGTAGAAGAGCATGAGAGACACCTTAGGATTGTGTTAGGAGTTCTGAGGGAGAAGAAGTTGTTTGCAAACCCTGAGAAGTGTGAGTTTTGGAATGATAGAGTTCAATTCTTAGGACATGTGATTACCAGTGAGGGTGTGTCTGTTGATCCTAGCAAGGTAGAAGCTGTCCTTGAATAGGAAAGACCTAATACCGTTACGGAGATTAGGAGTTTCCTAGCATTGGCCGACTACTACCGGAGATTCATTAACGGATTCTCCCAGCTAGCCTTAGCTCTCACAAGGTTAACTCGAAAAGGGCAAGCCTTTGTGTGGGATGAGATCTGTGAGCGGAGCTTCTTGGAGCTCAAGAAAAAGCTAACCATCGCTCCGGTATTGGCATTACCGAATTTGTCCAAAGCCTTTGAGTTATATTGTGATGCTTCAGGGAAGGGTTTAGGTTGTTTTCGTATGCAGGATAGAAGAGTAGTGGCTTATGCATCTAGACAGTTGAAACCACATGAGGAGAACTATCCTACCCATGACCTAGAATTAGCAGATGTGGTATTTGCCCTCAAAATTTGGAGGCATTACCTGTTTGGTGTGAGATTTGAGGTCTTTAGTGATCATAAGAGTTTGAAATATCTCTTTGATCAGAAATAACTCAATATGAGGCAGAGGAGATGGATGGAATTTCTCAAAGATTATGATTTTGAATTGAAGTACCATCCCGGTAAGGCCAATGTAGTGGTTGATGCCCTCAGTAGGAAATCCCTTCATGTGTCTTCAATGATGATTCATGAATTGAATTTGTTGGAAGAGTTCAGAAACCTAAGCTTAGGTGTTACAGTTGGTGAACATAGGGTTATTCTTCATAGGCTTGATATCACCAGTGAGCTGAGAGCTCTAATCAAGGAGGCCCAGGGTTTGGACTCAAGCCTTCAAGAGAGAAAACACCAGTTAGGGTTTTCAGAGTTAGAAGATGGGATAATTCTCTTCCAATGGAGAGTCTGTGTCCCTAAGGGGGGTAGCCTCAGGGAGCAGGTTTTGGAGGAAGCTCATAGGAGTAAGTTTTCTGTACATCCTGGATCTACCAAGATGTATTAGGATCTGAAGAGGATGTTTTGGTGGGATGGTATGAAGAGAGACATAGCTGATTATGTTTCTAAGTGTTTAGTATGTCAAAAGGTTAAGATAGAACATCAAAAACCATCTGGAACCCTTCTACCATTAGATATCCCTAAGTGGAAGTGGGAGAGTGTAGCTATGGACTTTGTGGTAGGTTTGCCTCGAGTTCAAGCTGGGTTTGATGCTATCTGGGTGATTGTGGACTGATGATCACATTTTTATTCACACTTTGCATAATTAATCTTAGCTTTCTTGGACTATAATTTTGATTAAATCCACTGTTTTAATTGGAATTTACCAAATTGGGCTTAATTGGGCTTTAACTGTAAATGTTGTTTAAATTCGGATTTTTAAGCCTACTGACCTACATGTCTTCTTTTGATGATATATGGAGCTATAGGTGTCCGATTTGAGTGATTCTAGTGGCATTGGAAAGCTAACGTCTGCGGCTTTAATTTGATATGCTATATGACCATATTCCCATGAAGAAATTAGTAGCAGTTGTTGTTTCAAAATCGCCTACTGTTGCTGTCTGTCACAAGTCCGAATTTGATTAGTTTTGTAATTAGTTTGTGGGCCTGTTTTAATTAATTTCGGCCCAATTAAGGCCTAATCAGTTTGTTAATGATTTAGGCTCTATAAATAGGTGTGTTGCTGAGTGGTTTGAAGACTTTACTCTCATTTTTCAGATTTTAGAAAAAAAGACTCTTCACTTTCCCTCTCTTTCTCTCTTCTTCCAATTTCGGTTTTGGCTCTTCTTTTTCTTCCTCTTCTTCAATTTTCGAATTCCTCCTCCATGGAAATGGAAGGCTAAGCTTCAAGGATTGTTTCTCTACTAAATTCACAAAGGAAATTGAGGTTCTATTTTCGGTTTTCATCTTCTAATTTCTTGGACAGAATTATGATTTCTTTCCCTAATTTCTTGATTCTTAGGTTTGAATCTGAATTTAAGTTGCTTGCTTTTTGAAATTTGAATTTTAATTTGAATGTAATCTCACATTTTAGGTTGCTTAAATCTGAAATGAATTCATGGTTTGCTTAATTCCAAGGATTAGAAATTAGGATTCATGATAGTTTGCTTAATTCTAGTGTGAAAACTATTAAGGATGCTTAATCCGAATTTCTTGCTCTCAAGGATTAGAGGAATTTTTTTTATGAACTAATGATAGATCTAATTTGTGAAAGAGGTAGAGAACCAATCCGTTTTTCTTGAATTGTTTTCTGCAAATTTAAATTCTGTTTGGAAATTTAGAAAATAGAATGAACAACAATCAAAATCCCCTTGTATGTGTGTTGCCTTTAATTTGAAATTCTGAATTTGTAATTGGATTCTTTGGGAAACGAATTTGGGTTAATCAACCTACTGCACTTTAATTCATTTTATTTGGTTGAGTATGACCTCGATCATGGACCGACTGACTAAGTCAGCCAACTTTCTACCAATTAAGAACACTTATTCCCTTAGTAAGTTAGCCAATATGTATGTTAGAGAGATTGTCAGACTTCATGGTATTCCCTCTAACATCATATCAGATAGGGATCCTAGATTCACTTCCAGGTTCTGGAATGCACTTCATCAGGCTTTCGGGACCAAACTCCGGTTTAACACTACTTACCACCCTCAGACTGACGGCCAGTCTGAAAGAACCATCCAAACCTTAGAGGATATGCTCAGGGCTTGTGTTTTAGAGGAGTCAGGTAGTTGGGATAGATTTCTACCCCTTATTGAGTTTGCCTACAATAACAGTTTCCATAGCAGCATAGACGTGGCACCTTTTGAGGCACTGTATGGTAGGAAATGCAGGTCTCCTTTGTGTTGGTGTGAGGTAGGTGAGAGAACACTTTTAGGCCCAGATTAGTGCAGGAAACTTCAGATAAGATAAGGGTCATTAGGGAAAAACTTGTAACTGCTCAAAGTCGTCAAAAGAGTTATGCTGATAAAAGAAGAATAGACTTAGAGTTTGAGGAAGGGGAACATGTGTTTTTGAAAGTAACTCCTGTCACAGGCATAGGACGATCCATTAAAACCAAAAAACTCAACCCTAGATTCATCGGCCCATTTCAAATCCTGCAGAGGGTTAGCCCTCTGGCTTACAGGATAGCTTTTCCTCCTCAGTTGTCCAGGATACATAATGTTTTCCATGTTTCCCAGTTAAGAAAATATGTTCATGATCCATCTCATATTATTAGCTCTGAATCAATACAACTAAGAGAAGATCTCACTATTCCTTCTAGACCTGCACAGATTATTGACAGGAGTGTCAAGACTCTAAGGAGTAAGACAATTCCTTTGGTAAAGGTGTTTTGGGAGGGTCAATCTCCAGAAGAGGCCACATGGGAGAAGGAAGATGCCATTCGGGGTCAATTTCCGGAACTTTTCAGTTGAGGTAGTTTCTTAATTATGTTTCTTAAACAATTTTGAGGTCAAAATTGCTTAAGGGGGGTAGAATGTAACATCCCGCAAAACTAGAGGTTTTAATAAACTCATTAGGTTAAGAATAAGATTATTGTGTTGGTAATTAGAGGTAGAATGGGGATTATGAAATTAACTTAGAATTCTATTTTCAGGTTTAAATGAAGAGTTTTGGGTTCTGGTAATCGATTACAGGGAGTTTGTAATTGATTACCCGAGAGCTAGTTTTTAGGTAATCGATTACTCACAGGTTGTAATCAATTACTTGAGAGCTGAGTTTTTGGTAATCGATTACAGGGGGGGTCTGTAATCGATTACCCGAGAGCTGAATTTTGTGTAATCGATTACTCACAGGCTGTAATCGATTACCTGAGGGCTGAGTTTTTGGTAATCGATTACCAAGGGTTGTAATCGATTACCAGATTCCCAGAAACATTGTCTAGTGTAATTTCTACCTCTGTTAATCGATTACAGCATTACTGTAATAGATTACCAGCTGTCCAGTATAAATACTCGGACATGCAAATTAGAAACTCATCTTCTTCTTCTTCTCCCCTTCGAACCCTAGAGAGAGAAAGAGTTTCTAGAGAGAGAAAGTGGGATTTTGAAGTGGTTAAGGAGGATCAAAGCTAGGATTCATCAAAGGAACTCCCAATCCATCAATTCCTCTTGGTAATTTCAAGAAAATTGGTGAGTATAACTCACACACTCACTTTTCCTTGATTTTGATTTCTCCCATTGTATGAACCCTACTCTCTCGATTCCCTTTCTATATGCATATTGTAGTTAGATTGTTGATAGTGGTGTAAGATTGAGTAGTTTGATCGGTGATTTTCGTTGAAAACCTTAGGATAGCGAAACTTACGAAAGTAGCGAGAATACGAAATGCTCCATGTATGAACCCTACCCTTTGTTTCCCTTTCTATGAGATTAAAATGAATGGAATTATGATGTTTCCAATGAGATTGATTAGATTATGCTTGGATCGATTGTAAAGCTATTGATTTTCGAAGTTGCGAAAGTTACGAAACTTGTGAAAGTATCGAAACACTCGAAATGTTCGAAATTCTGGTTTAACTATCGATTCATGTTTACCGGTTTCGATCGTGAGTTAATTCAAGCCGGCCTTTGCGCTGTGAGTTAAGATAACTAAATAATTATGTGAAACTTGACTTCGGTCCAGTAATGGGTGGGATACGTCCCCGGGAAAGACGTTTCCCGTAGTCTGAGCTCAGTTCTAACTCCAATTTAAGTGAAAACATCATGCCTGCTATGTTTAGCAGTGAGTTGCATTTTACTGCTTATGATTAAGTTAGTTATGTTATGAAATGTGAATATATATTGATGATTGATGTCTATTAGTTTGGTATGCATTGATTGGTGTTTGTTTCCTGTACACTGAGTATGTTAGTTATATTTCAGTGTGGCATTAGTCTCACCACGCGCTTTGTGGATATATTCTAGGTGTGCAGGTACCTCCAGGAGATAATAAGTGATTTAGAGCCAGAACCGTGGAGTTTAGATATTTCTTTTTGGATTGAATATATAAGTTGTATCTCTTTGGATTTTGTTTAAGTTGTTCAGTTTGTAGCCTTCGGGCTTGACGTGTATATATATATATAGTTTTGTTGATGTTAGTTTATAATCGTTGGACCAGATGTATATGATTATGTATATTATGGACTCTGATTATGAAATTAAGGTTTAAGTTATTCACATTTATATGAGTTTTGTTGGATACTTATGTAAACGTGAGGTTTGATATCCAGAATTGTATGTTTTAGTTTCAAATTTTCAGAATTTGGTTTCCAACGGACTAAGTTCTGAATTTAGAAATTAGGGCGTTACAGTTGACATAGGCTTATTTTCATTCATGTTAAACTTCTTAAGCATTTCTTTTGTATATTTCTCCTGATGGATCCATATACAATCAGATTCTTGCTTAATCTGAAGTCCCAGAAAAAATTTGAGTTAACCCATCTTACTCATTTCAAACTCAGACTGCATAAGCTTAGAAAACTCTTTGCATAAAGAAGGACTTGTTGAACCAAAAATTATGTCATCAACATATATCTGAACAAGAATAAAGTCTTTGTTAGAGATTTTTCTAAGGAGAGTTGTATCTACTTTTCCTCTTTCAAAACCATTTTTGATAAGAAAATTGCTGAGTCTTTCATACCAAGCCTTGGAGCTTGTTTAAGACAATACAAAGCCTTTTTTAATTTAAAAACATGTTGAGGAAAAGCAGTGTCTTCAAAATCGGGGGTTGTCTAACAAATATTTCTTCCTCAATGAATCCATTAAGAAAGGCACTTTTTATGTCCATATGATATAATTTGATGCCATTATTTGCTGCATAAGAAAGTAAAATTCTAATAGCTTCAAGCCTAGCTACAGGAGCAATGGTTTCAGTAAAATCAATACATTCTTGCTAATTGTAGCCTTGAGCAACCAATTTGGCTTTATTTCTGATAACTTTTCCTTCTTCTGATAACTTGTTTCTGAACATCCATTTGGTTCCAATAATTGTTTTCGCATGGGGTTTACGAAAAAGGGTCCAAACATCACTCCTCACAAATAGATTAAGCTCTTCTTGCATGGCTAGGATCCACCCTTCATCATGCAGAGCTTCATCAATGCTCTTTGGTTCAACTTCAAAAAGCAGAGCAAGAGTATTCACGTCTTTGAATCTTGATCTTGTTCTTACACCATCTGAAGTATCACCAATGATTTGCCCCCTGGGGTGATGAGACTTGTATCTCCACTCAATTCTATGAGGAAACACGTTCTCTGTTTGAGAATCAACATTAACTGTCTGAAGAGGTTCAACTTCAGAAGGTTCACCAGAAGGTTGTTCAGATAGTCCTTTAGAAAGTTCTTCAAAATGTTCTTCATCTTTGACTTCTTTCTTTTCAAATGATGAATTTAGCTCCATTCCTGCAAAGTCATCTTCTAGATCTGATAGTTCCATATCATTCTCTTTCAAGTCATTGAATTTAACATGGATAGATTCTTCAACAGCTAAAGTTCTAGAGTTGTAAACTCTGTACGCTTTCGATGTTTCGGAGTATCCAATGAAAAATCCTTTGTTTGACTTAGGATAAAATTTTCTAAGATCATCTTTGGTGTTAAGTATAAAACACTCACACCCAAAGATATGGAAATAAGATATGTTGGGCTTTCTTCCTCTCCATAATTCATAAGGAGTCTTTTTGAGAATTAGTCTTACCAAAATTCTATTTTGAATGTAACAAGCTGTGTGAATAGCCTCTGCCTACAAAGATCTTGGTATGTTGCTTGAAATGAGCATGGTTCTTCCCATCTCAACAACCCCATTTTGCGGAGGTGTTCTTGCCACTGAGAAATTGTGAGAGATCCATTCTCATTACTGAACAGTTTAAAGCTTGAGTTTTCAAACTCCCCACCATTAACACTTCTTATGGCAGATATGCAGAATCCTTTTTCATTTTGCACCTTCTTACAGAATTTTGTGAAATTCTCAAAAGTCCCATCCTTGCTTCTGAGGAATATCACCCATGTAAATCTAGTATAATCATCCACTATGACAAACCCATATCTCTTTCCACTAAGACTTTCTGTTCTAGTAGGACCAAACAAGTCAATGTGAAGGATTTCTAAGGGTCTGCAAGTAGACACAACATTCTTACTCTTGAAAGAGCTTCTTGTAGAAACAATAGAGAAACACTAGAAGGGGGGTTGAATAGTATTTCAATAAAACTTGAACATTTTTGGAAACTTTTTCTCAACAAATTATTTTTACAAAAGCTTTCAGATGATATGATATTATCTAAAGTTTAACGTTGCGTCTGAAGGTCGCTCAAGCATATAAAACTTGTTTTCTGAAAAACTTAGTTTACGTTTAAGCTTTTATATGAACAAATTCAATTCCTTTCTTGATAGCTTTAAACTGAATTTAAAGAGTTAAGAGAAGTGAAAAATTAACCAAAGGGTTTATCCTTGTTCACGCACAACCACAGTGAGCTACGTCCAGTCCCAGTGCAAAACACAGCACCTGGAATAACACTAATCTTCAGATGATTACAAGTATTCTTTTCCATCAAGCCTCTTCAGGCTCAACCCAAGTATTGTTTAACAAACAAGCCTCTCCAAGCTCAACACCCAAGTGTTTAAAGGTATAAGAAAGTTTAAGTGTAAGAATTACACAAGTTCAAAGCTCAAACAGAAATATTGTACAACATAACTGAGTTATACTCAGGATAAGAAGGTTCATGTACAAATGAAAATAATCAGAGAGTTTTTACAATGAAAAATTTGCAATGTATGGGCTCTTTCTTTCTTAGCTTGTTCTCTATCTTGCATGATTCTGCATGAAGCTATTTATAGATGCTTGAGATGAAGTCCATTGAAATCACCATTCAGAAATAACATTTAATGCTCTTAATCCCGTTGTGATACAACTTATGATAGCTTCTAACATAGTACAAGATAGATGTGCCATACTGTCTTTGTTCTGAGCACTGCAAATACTGTGTTTCATATATTTCCTTTATGGTGCAAGAATTTCAAACATGCAGGAAAGTCTCTGAGCAGCTTGCTTTTAAAAGGTAGACCAAAGACTTGCTTGATGGGTTTCTGGCAAGCGAACCAAAAATCCAGTAGTATAATAGTAAGAAGAGTTATCATATCCACAGGGAACAGTCAATTCGCGTATAATCATGATCTAATTATCAAGAGAAAACAACAGGTTTTGTGAGAATATTGTTGTGCGGAAACTATAAATAGAAAACTAATAATCAATAAAAATAGAAAGGAAAAGTTAGAGACACTTTACTTGGATTAGGATTGAACTTCGTATCATCACACCCTTTGTGTATGTAAAAAATATTTATTATTTTAGGTTTACTCTATAATACTGTAGACAAACTAATTTTCTAAGACCCCGAGTTACCAGCAGCCTCACCACTCAAAGGTAATTCGTGCGGGCTCTCCCAAGCAACAAACTTACCCTCGACTTATTTTGCTTTTATTCTTCCATTTGTAAAGGAACTCATTAATAAACCAGGCCTAATCTTGTAGACGCATCTTCATTAGGATACTCACACTACCCATCAATCCCTAGATACGACCATGTGTCGGAATCTGGAATTACTATCAACTAACCTTTGCTATCGATAAACAGGCCTAATCCTGTGAACACCCTTCATTATGGTACTCACACTACCCATCACTCATTAGTAAAGCTCATGTGTTGGTCACTGATTACCGAGTACTCTTATTCACTCAGAGAATGAGTTTCTTCAGTATCTGCTCCCCCATCCTCAATCCTAGTCGAAACTAGCCTATAACTCCGGCGCAAGCGCAGAAGTTAGGAATTAAGCACAGAATAAGATTACCAATATTATAGATAGGGAGCTCATAAATAATAAGATAGAGTTTACATACACTTGGGGATAGAATAAACTACATTCAATCCTAGTAGAGAGTTAACTACTCATGGTAGCCATACAAACCACCGAAGATGCTGTCACCATCTTCAATCCTCGTGCAGTGCTCTGCCTCTCCTATTTTAAAATTAGAACTGGTGCATTATCACTGAAATATAACTGAATTACAATAATCGTGCACACCTAATCTGGTGCAAGAGCGTCCTATTTATAGGCTAAGGAAAAACAAAGAAAATTGGGGAGAAATCTATCTAAAAACGGCAACAGGCCAAGAATCATGTGTTCTGCGCTTCACCCTGCGCTACAGCGCAGGTTGCAGTGCAGAAACCAGAGAGTTGCGCTTCACCCTGCGCTACAGCACAGGTTGAAGCGCGCAACGCGTTCTGCACAGCTTCAATCTTTCTCTTTTTAACTTGATCTCTCCCCGAGACTGGTTTTGGTTGATTTGTCTTTCCTTGTTTCCCTTTTCTTGATGGGATCTTGCATTTATTGAGAATCCTGGATTTAATTGGGATGGATGTCTGCAGAATCCTTGTTTAATTGGCAGTGATATCTTCATTAATTGCTCTCAAATAATCTTCAAATCTTCATTAAATGTCTTCAATTAAACTTCAAATCTTGCAGATATCTCCCTTATTTAATGTTATCTTTCCTTCATATCAAATCTTTGCAATATCCTGCAAAAATAAACACAATTATATCAAAATAGCATCGAATTCAAATCCAAGAGTAATAAATACAATTTATCTAATATTAAATAAAAAGTGATTAATTTGGGGCAAAAATACCATTTTATCCTTGATAAGTGAACTAAAAAGTACTCTAATTTATCATATGATTTTCACTTATCATTGCTTCAGAAGGTGTTGAAAATGACTTGAGTCTTTATCAAAGATCTTCAGAGGGCTTCACTCTTCAGATGGTTTCTAACTTCAGACACTCTGCCACATCACACGTCTACAGATAATCTTCTTGGCTTCAGATGATTCCATGCTTTAGATTGATGAACCACTTCAGATGATTCTACTTCTTCAGACAGTAGATCACTTCAGATGGACAACTTGATGAAACACGAAAAACACGTTAAAAACATAGGCAACATTTGCAAGAAATACTTTAACAAAATTTGTTATTCATTCAAACTTAGGAAAGTGAGACTCAAACATTATTAAATACTTAATGATATTTTTTAGACTCAACATTCTCACCCTTTTTAATGATGACAAATTTGTTATAGGGAAAAATATGTTTTTTGTCCCTATAGTTTCGGTCAACTTTGGACTTCGTCCCTATACTTTAAATCCTTTGTTTTTTGTCCCTGAACTTTCTAAACCCCCAAACTATGGTCCCTGATCGTTAGAGAGATCTGTTAACCTGATGAGTTGAATAACAAAAGTTACATGTTAGCCTCAATAATGGGTCCCAAATAGCTGACTCATCTAATTAATCTTTTTTTAATAATTTTTTAAATCTTAAAATAACCATATTTATGAAATTAAGTTTATTATCGGGTGAAATTGCTCAGGAGAAAACCCTAATTTAGCAATTAAGATTATTTTAATAATTAAAAATTAATAAAAAAATTAATTAGATTATCAGTTAGTTACTTGGGACTCACTATTGAGGTTGACATGTAACTTTTGTTAACCAGTTCATCAGGTTAACAGATCTCACTTACAGGCAGGGACCACAATTTGGGGGTTTAGAAAGTTTAGGGACAAAAAACATAAGATTTAAAGTACAAGGATGAAGAATAAAGTTGACCGAAACTATAGGCACGAAAAACATATTTTTCCTTTTGTTAAACTACAAAATCTGAACGAGGTTAAAAAGATATGTAAGTTTAGAAATTTCTCCCCCTCAATCAGATATAAGAGATTTTCTTAAAAGCTCCCCCTGAGATAGATGCTCCTTTTTCTATAAACACTTTACACTTCAGATTTGTTAGTTTGTACTCCACCTTTTGTCATCAATCAAAAGGGATATCAGGGCAATAAATATGAGATCACTAAATCATGAAGTTTTAGATTATAATTAGTATGAGAGCAACAATATGGTTCAGAGCATTTATGACAAACACGCAGTTATGATCATAAGATTCAGCGCTAAGAATAAACACACATGTAAAAATATCAGAGCCAAAATCATTAACTTTATAAAAGAAAAGTTTTAGAAATAATAAAAACATTGTCTGAGATAAACATTGGCTAAACATCATAGAATAAGATCCTGCACTTGATTTCCCCAACAACACTTTCTCAAAGAACTCATTCATCTCCAAGCGTTGCTTCTCAAGTTCAGCCAAAACAACATTCTTGAGCTTAGATTGCCCAGCTTGGATCTGATGTTGAGTAGCCAAGATCTGATCAGTCTTTTATGCCAGCTCTAAGTTCTTGACTCTTAGAAATTTATTCTCTTCTTCTAAAGCAGCAACCTCTTCCTCAAGATTCATTTCATACAGCACAACAGACAAGTGCCTACAAGAGAATTTGAAGTACTGAAAACCTTTAGGTAATCTGTACTCCTCGGGCTTGTACGCAACACAAAATATTGCTGGTAGGGTCTTGTCTAAAGTATCCATTCTTCATGCAGCTCACGATCAGAAAGAGGAAATCCGCCAGGAAAGAACAATTTGAATTCTTGAACATATAAGCTTCCAGCAGTCTTGGAGTCTTCATCATTCCAAGATGTTCCAAATGATGAACCTTCCTTTGCTCTTTCACTCCAGTAGGATATCCATACCCAGTATCTATAGACATGATCTAGTCCACCTCCATGCCTTGATATATAGTCAGGTAACATACTCCATTGAGCAGGAGTCATGGGCTTGAAAGGAGTAGGATAGAGGGGGTACACCTTAAATTCCTTCTTCTCAAAGAACCTTTCAGCAAAAGGATACCTAGGAATAATCCTGTCTGGTTACACAAGGATCTTGGTGGATAGCTTCATGGAGTTGGGAAAAGGGGGCTTGAAATCTCTACAACCTGATGCTCTCAACACATGTTGATCAACCAGTTCAACCTCTAAACATAGCATCCTTACAGCTACCCAGTCATCATAGGGTAAACTATGCTGGTCTTGAGTAAAAGGATCAAATGGCTTCCACTTGTGGCTGGGGTATTGCACTCCTCTTCTGATCTTCTCAAGTTGATCAGGCAGAAGGTACTCATCTTCTCATTTCTCTTGCAACTTCCTATTCCTTGCTTCTTCAGCTAATTCCAGAATTAGACCTTTGGGAGTAGCAAGGGTTGGTGCAACCTTGAAAAATAGGAACTCCTCATAAAGATTTAGGAACTTAGGGACTCTGTGTTAGAACCACAGGAAACACTAAAAGGGGGGGTTGAATAGTGTTTTAAACTTTTTGATAGTTTCTGGAAATCTTTTGGTTAAAACATGAATATGGGCACCGTTAAAAATAAGTCTTAAGATTGTTTTAACCAGAGACTTCTCAACGTATCTTCTGAAGATTATTACAAAGATTATTTTCAGCGTAGTTTCTGAAATACTTCAGACTACTAGAGGTTGTTTGAAGTATGTTCCTGATTTTTGAACTGATCTCTTTCAGACTTACTTCTGAGATTTTATTTCAGAAGTTCCTTAAGGAACATTCTTTGTAAAGCTTCAAATGATATAAGAGATATCTCATGTTTTGTTCATATGAAAAATTATTTTATTGAAATAGTTGTGTTAAGTTTATTATAGAAAATACTTTTCAAGTTCCAACTTAAATATGAAAACTGGAGATAAAGAGATTGAAGAAAAACTTGGGCATAGAGATTTCAGACAGGCTTTTAAAGAGGCTGTCTGAAGTTTTCAGACGGCTGGTAAAAACTAATTTTAAAGGATGTTTTGTGACCCTTTTAAAATATCAGATTAATTATTCTTACCCTTTGATTGTATAAACAGAATTGATAAGAGATAAGGGTAAGAAAACTTAGACAAGGAATTTATCCTGGTTCACCCACAAACCCGTGAGCTACATCCAGTCCCAGAGGCAAATCGCCACTGGATTTTTCATTATCTGAATCCACAGATATAAGTATTATTCACAGCCTCTTCAGGCCTACACAAGTATTACTTTGTTTTCAACTGCCTCTCCAGGCAACTCATTGCAGTATTCTTTTCTATCAAGCCTCTCCAGGCTCTACAACAAGTATTCTTTTCTATCAAGCCTCTCCAGGCTCTACAACGAGTATTCTTTTCTATCAAGCCTCTCCAGGCTCTACAACAAGTATTCTTTTCTATCAAGCCTCTCCAGGCTCTACAATGAGTATTCTTTTCTATCAAGCCTCTCCAGGCTCTACAACAAGTATTCTTTTCTATCAAGCCTCTTCAGGCTCTACAACGAGTATTCTTTTCTATCAAGCCTCTCCAGGCTCTACAACGAGTATTCTTTTCTATCAAGCCTCTCCAGGCTCTACAACGAGTATTCTTTTCTATCAAGCCTCTCCAGGCTCTACAACGAGTATTTTTTTTTCCACCAAGCCTCTCCAGGCTCTCAGACACATAAAGTGTTTACAAATTAAACTAAGTTTAAGTTTCCACGAAACATAAACTTAATCCTTTCCTGTACTAGAGGTTAACTGAGTACTACTCAGAATACAATGGATAAATCTAAGTACAGGGATAAGGCAGTGATACAAGCATATATGTTTAAGTACAATCCCTGTCTCTGATATGAGGAATAACATCCTCTGAGAATTGGCTAGGTAGTTACTGACTTTAAGCTCCAGCCTTGTTCTCTAGCCATTGGTTTCCATGGGTTACATTCTCACCCGTATCATTGGAAAAACCAAGGCATACTTGCAGCTTCAAACCATTCTTGGTTCATATGAGATTAAGCACAACCTGGTAGGTTGTTCAACTGAACAACTGCTATTTTGACTAGCATAGTAGATTCAAGTAATTATGGTCAACACCGATAGGATTTTTCTGATGCATCTTGATCAACTGATTGAACCAAGTGAATGAGTTCAACATCTTCAAATTCTTCCTTGAGGATATTTATATGTTCTGTTGGAATATAGCCGTTTGAAGATGATTCATGATACCGTTGAGATGTTGATGATGTGGCTCATATAGTCGTTATGTAATAGTGTCTCAAACGGTTGCTTCTTCTTTAGCAGTTATGTGTTCAGACAGTCTTGTTCTGACACTTCTGTAGATGAGCTCTTTTAGAGAGATTTTCTTGATATTATTTTGCATGTTCTCTCTCTTGATATCCTTTTACTTTTCTTCAGCTGACTTCTGATTTTCTCTGCTTTTCTTAGGAGTGTATATGAGGAGGTATCCGTTGGATTTGTCCTCTTGCTTATTTTGTATATGCTCCTTTTCTATTTGCTTCCTGACACCATTTCTCCTTTCTTCTTTGAGTGAGGTGTCTTTTTCAATGGCTGTTTCTTGCAGATGATAAAATATGTTTGAATTAAAATATGTTATTCAAACATTTCTCTTTGTTTCTTCTGCTTAGTCTCCTGAGCTTTTCTTGTGCTCTCTTTTGGATTGGTGATGATGATATTTCTGTTGTGATACCACCGTTTAGAGAAAGCATTGAATTCTATTCAATCCATCGTGAGACACGCTTCTGGGTGTCTTCACAATTCTGACAGAGTACAACGTTGGTGCTGTTATAAAGCTGCCATCGTTGTTGCTGCAATTTCTGCGTTGCAGAGATTTCCTCAGTGGTGTATGAAATTCAAAATCACCAGGAAAGGTCTCTGTGTTCCTTGCCATAAACGTGTTTGAAAAGGTACGTGCAGCAGAGGTTCAGAAAAGTCTTCACAAACTTCAGCGGAGGGTGCCACGTCATAAGTGAGACTTCAGACAGCACTGATACTTCAGACGGGTTGAACTACTTCAGACAGCTTCAACTCTTCAGACGAGTTCTGCTTCTTCAGACATCTTCGTTGCTTCAGACAGCTTCTTTGCTTCAGAAAGCTTCCTTGCTTCAGACAGCTTCTTTTCTTCAGACTGCTTTATGTTGTCTTCATATGGTCTTCACGTCTTCAGACAGTTTGCGCACTTCAGACGAGTTGCATTCTTCAGACAGCTTCTTTATAATTGATCCTGCATTTGTTCTTCTGATCCTAATCTTCTGATTCTGATTACTATTTCATCCTGAAACACAATCAACAAACCAATACCTTTCTCAGTAGAATCTGTTTATATAATCTTATTTGTTAATCATTAAAACTAAAGGATATTAAGTCTTTGAGTCAAGTTTGAATGCTCAAACTGATTAATAGACTTCACAATCTCCCCCTTTTTAATGGTGACAAATAAGATATGTACAACTTACAAAATGTTTTAAGGTAAGATGGGTAAGTATATAAAAGGCTCCCCCTATCTATAATACTCCCCCTGAGAAGAACATTTATTCTTTTAGTTTGTTAAATGTTGTCAATTGTTATTATTATTCTAATCGTTAACAAGATTAGATTTTGTTAACTTATCTTTTGGAAACTAGATGTTAATCTTTCAGATACCAATTATTAATCAGATGTGTTAATCTTCTTAGACACTAATTATTATTGTTTGTTATTAACTTATCACAGATACTGATTGTTATTTGTCATTTTCTGACATACATTTATATTGTCCCCTTATTTTTCCCTTTTTAAATCATTTTGTGAGTTTTATATTTTTCTCCCCCTTTTGTCATTATTAAAAAGGTTCATGGTTTCATATAGTTGAGTTTCATAAGTGAATGGTTCATTTATTTTATATTTCTTCTCCTTTTGTTATTTTTGTTACTTTTATCAGGTATATTTTTGTTATTTTTATTTCATAAGTTTCATATAGTTGAGTTTCATAACTTAAGTTTTATTCTATTTAAGTTTATTTACTTTTATCAATTATTTTTGTTATTTTTCAGATACCGAAGATTAAGGAATAAATATCAATTGTTAGAAAAATACAGTAACTTCTTATACCAAATAAATGATACAACCATTGATAAACAAAATAAACTGAAATAAACACAGAAATACACAAGTTTAAATTTTCTCAAAACATTTGATAAATACAAAAAGCAGGTTTTCACAAAAAGGAAAGAGGTTACATTCCAAAAATAGAATGTATCCATCCATTGCTTCCTCCGGAGATTCCTTCGAAGGCCTCAAGCCAAAAGCTATAGCTGATAGCAAGGGCGCAACTTTATTTCCTTAAGGGATAGAGCCGCATTTAGCATAAGGGGTTGCGCCCGTTAGAGGCGCCATGGGTTGGGATGTTAAGCCCATCGAATCCTAAGGGTGACGCTAACAATTAAAGCCAACAATCTCCCCCCCAGTGTCAGCCGGGGGATTCAAACCCATGACCTTGCTCTGATACCACTTTTTAAGCTTCTTCTCAGCAGCTCTCAATCTTCTTGCAAGCCTGGAAATTTTTCTATTTTCCTTCTTTTGATGATATGCACCCAACATCACCCCTTTTCCTTTTTCGAGACATTAAGTGGGTATCTTCAGTTCCTTCTTCATTGCGTATAGCAAAAAGATGAGGAATCACCACTTGATTCTCAGGAGCTTCTTCTCTTTTGATAAGAGTCCGGTCTAACTCAGCATACGCAGTCGGAGTGAAGAAGTCAGGAGGCGGTTGGTCAAAGAGACTTTCCATAAGAAATCCCTTGTGCAATAAATTTTTCATGATTAGGGTGTTATGAGGATAGAAATTCTCATTGCCTATCTCATCTCTGTACATCATCTGATACAACAGCACCCAAGGAAGGTTGACTTTCCTTTTTGACAGCAAGAGTCCCAATACAAACCACTCCATCATGCTTATAGTCAAATTGTTTCTTCCTCTGGGAAGAATGCAGCAGCTTAGTACAGCAAGGAGGGCTCTGGGTGTGCTCAGAAGTTGAGAGGGTCTGAAAGGAGCAATCCTTCTTCTTCCAAAAAGATGTTGGTCTAGAACAAATGTTCCACCATGAAGAGATTCCCATCTTTGGAAGTATTTTTCCCCTCTGTCAGGAACACCTATGATTTTAGCAATAAGTTTGGTGTCCACAAACAGTGATCTTCCCATTACCTTAGTTTCAATTCCAGTCTTACCAGGTCTAGATACACTTGTGGAGTTGTTCCAGAACTCCAACACACTTTCCTCATGCCATGGTGAGGAAATGTTGCTGAAGAAGGGAGTCCACCCTACGGCATCAAAGTACTCTGAGATTTTATAATCTGCCTCATCAAAGTCAGAGAGATTGACCAACTTAGAAGGTATGATTCTCTCATCAAACATAGGATGGTTTGAGTTATTTGATGATGCAGACATGTTGGCCATTGAGTACGATTGATCTAAGGATATTAGGGTGCTTGAAGAGTTCTGGCTTTTGAGGATAAGTTGATTGAAGTGTAGTTCCTATGATGATCTTCCAATTCTTAAATAGGCAATCAAGCATTGCTTCGTTCAATGAAGAATAACGGTTACAAGCACCAAGCAATTATTGAGAGTTGTGCATCGTGCCAGTTATGAGAAACCGGTTGATGATACATTGATCCATGTTGCGCCTTATCACATTTAATAGTAATCATGATAAACATACATGACTCTTCATTTACTAAAATAAATATACACATATATTCACACATATGATGCACACAAAACAAGTAATATGCATACATATATAGGACATTTATTATGCAATAATTTATTTTCACACAAGTACTCTTATGTAATAGTAATTTCGATAAAACAAAACATTCAGCAAATAAACAGTTATATTTAAATTTAGATTTAAACAAAGATAGGAAAGGTGTTAACCGGTTGTGATCTAGAGATAGATACACTTTCCTTTTCCAGCTATATCCTTCTGAAAGATGCCTTGTATGAGTAATGAGTTTTAAGAAAGTGATTTTATTTTCTCATTATCATTCTTCAGAGTTGCTTCAGCTTGGTGAGATTTCCATCTTCTGAGGATCTACTCCTTCTGCATTTGTTAGATGCTCAACCCGAAGGTGAGCTCTGATACCAATTGTTAGAACCACAGGAAACACTAAAAGGGGGGGGGGTGAATAGTGTTTTAAACTTTTTGATAGTTTTTGGAAATCTTTTGGTTAAAACATGAATATGGGCACCGTTAAAAATAAGTCTTAAGATTGTTTTAACCAGAGACTTCTCAACGTATATTCTGAAGATTATTACAAAGATTATTTTCAGCGTAGTTTCTGAAATACTTCAGACTACTAGAGGTTGTCTGAAGTCTGTTCCTGATTTTTGAACTGATCTCTTTTAGACTTACTTCTGAGATTTTATTTCAGAAGTTCCTTAAGGAACATTCTTTGTAAAGCTTCAAATGATATAAGAGATATCTCATGATTTGTTCATATGAAAAATTATTTTATTGAAATAGTTGTGTTGAGTTTATTATAGAAAATACTTTTCAAGTTCCAACTTAAATATGAAAACTGGAGATAAAGAGATTGAAGAAAAACTTGGGCATAGAGATTTCAGACAGGCTTTTAAAGAGGCTGTCTGAAGTTTTCAGACGGCTGGTAAAAACTAATTTTAAAGGAGGTTTTGTGCACCTTTTAAAATATCAGATTAATTATTCTTACCCTTTGATTGTATAAACAGAATTGATAAGAGATAAGGGTAAGAAAACTTAGACAAGGAATTTATCCTGGTTCACCCACAAACCCGTGAGCTACATCCAGTCCCAGAGGCAAATCACCACTGGATTTTTCATTATCTGAATCCACAGATACAAGTATTATTCACAGCCTCTTCAGGCCTACACAAGTATTACTTTGTTTTCAACTGCCTCTCCAGGCAACTCATTGCAGTATTCTTTTCTATCAAGCCTCTCCAGGCTCTACAACAAGTATTCTTTTCTATCAAGCCTCTCCAGGCTCTACAACGAGTATTCTTTTCTATCAAGCCTCTCCAGGCTCTACAACAAGTATTCTTTTCTATCAAGCCTCTCCAGGCTCTACAACGAGTATTCTTTTCTATCAAGCCTCTCCAGGCTCTACAACCAGTATTCTTTTCTATCAAGCCTCTCCAGGCTCTACAACGAGTATTCTTTTCTATCAAGCCTCTCCAGGCTCTACAACAAGTATTCTTTTCTATCAAGCCTCTTCAGGCTCTACAACGAGTATTCTTTTCTATTAAGCCTCTCCAGGATCTACAACGAGTATTCTTTTCTATCAAGCCTCTATCAAGCCTCTCCAGGCTCTACAACGAGTATTCTTTTCTATCAAGCCTCTCCAGGCTCTACAACGAGTATTATTTTTTTCCACCAAGCCTCTCCAGGCTCTCAGACACATAAAGTGTTTACAAATTAAACTAAGTTTAAGTTTCCACGAAACATAAACTTAATCCTTTCCTGTACTAGAGGTTAACTGAGTACTACTCAGAATACAATGGATAAATCTAAGTACAAGGATAAGACAGTGATACAAGCATATATGTTTAAGTACAATCCCTGTCTCTGATATGAGGAATAACATCCTCTGAGAATTGGCTAGGTAGTTACTGACTTTAAGCTCCAGCCTTGTTCTCTAGCCATTGGTTTCCATGGGTTACATTCTCACCCGTATCATTGGAAAAACCAAGGCATACTTGCATCTTCAAACCATTCTTGGTTCATATGAGATTAAGCACAGCCTGGTAGGTTGTTCAACTGAACAACTGCTATTTTGACTAGCATAGTTGATTCAAGTAAGTATGGTCAACACCGATAGGATTTTTCTGATGCATCTTGATCAACTGATTGAACCAAGTGAATGAGTTCAACATCTTCAAATTCTTCCTTGAGGCTATTTATATGTTCTGTTGGAATATAGCCGTTTGAAGATGATTCATTATACCGTTGAGATGTTGATGATGTGGCTCATATAGCCGTTATGTAATAGTGTCTCAAACGGTTGCTTCTTCTTTAGCAGTTATGTGTTCAGACAGTCTTGTTCTGACACTTCTGTAGATGAGCTCTTTTAGAGAGATTTTCTTGATATTATTTTGCATGTTCTCTCTCTTGATATCCTTTTACTTTTCTTCAGCTGACTTTTGATTTTATCTGCTTTTCTTAGGAGTGTATATGAGGAGGTATCTGTTGGATTTGTCCTCTTGCTTATTTTGTATATGCTCCTTTTTTGTTTGCTTCCTGACACCATTTCTCCTTTCTTCTTTGAGTGAGGTGTCTTTTTCAATGGCTGTTTCTTGCAGATGATAAAATATGTTTGAATTAAAATATGTTATTCAAACATTTCTCTTTGTTGCTTTTGCTTAGTCTCCTGAGCTTTTCTTGTGCTCTCTTTTGGATTGGTGATGATGATATTTCCGTTGTGATACCACCCTTTAGAGAAAGCATTGAATGCTATTCAATCCATCGTGAGACACGCTTCTGGGTGTCTTCACAATTCTGACAGAGTACAACGTTGGTGCTGTTATAAAGCTGCCATCGTTGTTGCTGCAATTTCTGCGTTGCAGAGATTTCCTCAGTGGTGTATGAAATTCAAAATCACCAGGAAAGGTCTCTGTGTTCCTTGCCATAAACGTGTTTGAAAAGGTACGTGCAACAGAGGTTCAGAAAAGTCTTCACAAACTTCAGCAGAGGGTGCCACGTCATAAGTGAGACTTCAGACAGCACTGATACTTCAGACGGGTTGAACTACTTCAGACAGCTTCAACTCTTCAGACGAGTTCTGCTTCTTCAGACATCTTCGTTGCTCCAGACAGCTTCTTTGCTTCAGAAAGCTTCCTTGCTTCAGACAACTTCTTTTCTTCAGACTGCTTTATGTTGTCTTCATATGGTCTTCACGTCTTCAGACAGTTTGCGCACTTCAGACGAGTTGCATTCTTCAGACAGCTTCTTTATAATTGATCCTGCATTTGTTCTTCTGATCCTAATCTTCTGATTCTGATTACTATTTCATCCTGAAACACAATCAACAAACCAATACCTTTCTCAGTAGAATCTGTTTATATAATCTTATTTGTTAATCATTAAAACTAAAGGATATTAAGTCTTTGAGTCAAGTTTGAATGCTCAAACTGATTAATAGACTTCACACTCTGGGTCGCTCCTCCAAGGGAACATTATAGAATATGTGGGGGACTTCAGCAACAGCCATTATCTGAGCATCAGTTTTGGCTTGTAATACTAAGTCATAGGTAGGAGTTCTTGTTAGATCCCTAGTCTTTTTCTTCAGCAGCAAAGCCTTAGGAAGATAACTTCCAAACCATATGTAGCCAGAAGGTTTAGATAGAGAATCCTCTTCTTCAGTATCAACCTTTGAAAAATCTGATGAAGATGATGAAGGATGAGATGATGAAGGTTGAGGTGCATCAAGTTGAATAGATGGTGCAGGTTTAGAAGGTTTGGGAGATGGAATCTTGTCATCTTGTGAAGGTGTGACATTCCCAAAGATAACCCTTGGCTTTTTGTAAGGCACAACATCATTCTGTGGTGGATCAGCAGGTGCAACTTCTTTGTCTTGCTTTTTCTTCTTAAGTTCTTCTAACTTTTTCTTCCTTTTAAGTTCAGTAGCTTATTGAAACATAATTGCTTCATCTTGTTGTATGAACTTACTTCTAGTAACCATTTAAGGAGCTTTAGGAACAACAGATAGCAACCTTCTCCTTTTCAGCTTCCTTGATTTGGCACTAGCTCTTCTTCTTTTCATCCTAGAGGTGGCTTGCTCCAACCTCTCATCCTCTAAGATTGCTTGCTGTGCAGCAACAACAATTGCATGGTCTTGAGCCTCTTGCTCCTTGGCTCTCTTGGCTTCTTCCTCTTCCAAGGCATTGGCAATAGAAGCCACTTGCTGTAGCTCAGGATCAGGATTGCTAGCAGCCAAAGGCATTGCATCAATAGTCTTGTCAGAATCATCAGATTCTATGTTAGGAGCTACTATTGCAGCACTATGCTGATCAGAAGCTATAGCATGTCCCTCTGGGATAGAAGTAGGTTCAGTTTCTTGAACAGCTTCAGCCTCATTAGCCTAACCCACGATTTTAGATCGTCCTGAGGGAACCTTCTAAACAGCTTCAGACTCTTTGAGTTGTGCATCACCTTCTGACCGTCTCACAACAATATTTTCAGCAGGTACCTCATTCTGAATCGGTTCAGCTTCAACAACCTTCTGAACAGGCTTTGACCTTTTTCTCTTGATAATTTTTGTTGGGGTGGCTTGAGCACGTACAAACTCACTCTTGTGAGTGTCTCCTTGTAACTCATTCTCCAGAATTTCAATAGCGCTGCTTCTAGATGCTGCAGCTTTCTCTGAGACAAGAGATTCTTTGAAAGTTGGCTCAGGTTCTAGGCGTTTGACAGAGATACCCATCTTCTTGATGTTGGAAATGCTAATGTATGCTGGTGTTTTGTGATCATACAGCTTCTCAATGAGGACTTTGAAATGCAATAGAATCTTTGTGATAAGAGTTGTGTGAGCATAACTGGTAGAAAAATCACTAACCCTCTTCAGCATGTTGTAGAGGATGATTTTGGGAAGATCAAGTTACTTCTTCTTAAGTAGGTGGATGACACAGAAACGTTCCACCTCTGATACATGATTCTTGCTTCTCATCTTAAGAAGGATACAACAACCCAGAATGGCATGCAGAACCCTAGCTTTTGGGTGCATGAGAGAAGCTCTCATGTCTCCTGGTTCCTCAATACCGTACAACATCTTCGTGTATTTCCTTGGACCACCATGGTTGTGCTCCCACTCAGGAACAAACATTTCTCCTTCAGAGTTTACACCAGTCACAGTACCAATGATGTCTGCATCAACAAACACTTTTACTCCCTTAATAGTTGCTTGAATGGAAGAGTATTTTCCATCCTTGCTTGTTACTGTCTGAGCCGTCTTCCAAAAGTCAACAACACTCTGTTCATGCCATGCGCATTTCACAGCAGTGAAGAAAGGAGTCCATCCAGTGCTATCAAATGTTTTCACCAGATTGATACCACCATCTCTAAGGGCTTCAAGATCAACATCCCTACTTGGCACAATCTGTCCTCCAACAGATTTCTTTGGGGACATTGCAAAGAACTATAGGTAGCAGAGAGAAGAGATGAACCGAGTCTTGAGTTATGAGAGTGAAACTTAGCTTCTTGGGTGCAAGAATTTTGAGAGGTAGAAGATGAAGAGAGTAAATGTGCACTGACTTCTCATTTCCCTATAAATAACCGTCATGGAAGCAGTAATGATGGCAGTTACAGGACTGCGCAAACATTGGTAACTGTGTGCCGTGCTGGGGGGTTTTTGAAAAGTTGGAAAACTAACCGTGTCAAATAGCCACGTCACTTAGAGAGTAACTTCTCACACAATTCCAAGTTCAGATAGTTCAAAAATTTCAGAAAATTGCATATATTTTAGACACATATGTTTCAGATGAAACAAACATTTCGGATAGAGCATAGGTTCAGACAGTCATGCATAACTACTATTCAGATAATGCATGAATGTTCAGATTATTCCTTATGAACCTAAATCTATCTTCAGCAAGGGTTTTATGAATATATCTGCCCATTGATGCTCTGTATCAATGAGCTTAATATCAAAAACTCCTTTCTGAACATAGTCTCTAATGAAATGATGCTTGATTTCTATATGTTTGCCCTAGAATGTTGGATTGGGTTTTTAGACAAATTAATAGCACTTGTATTATCACACATAATAGGTATAGTAGATAATACAATATTGAAATCTTCTAATTGATATTTTACCCAAAGCAGCTGTGAACAACAGCTTGCAGCAGCTATATACTCAACTTCAGCAGTAGAAAGTGCAATTGTGCTTTGCCTTTTGCTGGACCAACTTATCATATTATCACCAATAAAGTGACATCCTCCACTGGTTGATTTTCTTTCTACTCTATCTCCAGCAAAATCTGCATCACAGTATCCTACTAACATGCAATCCTTACTCTTCTTATAGCATAGACCAAGATTAGTAGTGCCATTTAAATATCTGAAAATTATCTTAACAGCCTTGTAATGAGTAATTCTTTGATCAGATTGAAATCTTGCACAGAGACAAACACTGAACATAATATCAGGTCTGCTTGCTCTAAGATATAATAATGAACCAATCATTCCTCTATACATAGTATGATCAACAAATTCTTCTCCTTCATCTTTACTTTAGATGGCAGAAGGATGCATAGGAGTTGACATAGGCTTTCAATCATTCATATTGAACTTTTTAAGTATTTCTTTTGTATATTTCTCTTGATGGATCCATATACAATCAGATTTTTGCTTAATCTAAAGTCCCAAAAAGAATTTAAGTTCACCTATCATACACATTTCAAATTTAGATTGCATAAGCTTAGAAAACTCTTTGCATAACGAAGAATTTGTTGAACTAAAAATAATGTCATCAACATATATCTGAACAAGAATAAAGTCTTTGTTAGCCATTTTTCTAAAAAGAGTTGTATCCACTTTTCCTCTTTCAAAACCATTTTTGATAAGAAAGTTGCTCAATCTGTCATACCAAGCCTTTGTAGCTTGTTTAAGACCATACAGAGCCTTTTTCAATTTAAAAACATGTTCATGAAAAGTAGTGTCTTCAAAACCAGTGGTTGTCTAACAAATACTTCTTCCTCAATGAATCCATTAAGAAAGGCACTCTTTATGTCCATTTGATACAATATGATGCCATTATTGGCTGCATAAGAAAGTAGAATTCTAATGGCTTAAAGCCTAGCTATAGGGGCAAAGGTTTCAGTAAAATCAATACCTTCTTGCTGGTTGTAGCCTTGAGCAACTTATCTGGCTTTATTTCTGATTACTTTCCCTTCTTCAGATAGCTTGTTTCTGAACCCCCATTTGGTTCCAATAATTGTTTTCCCATGGGGTTTAGGAACAAGGATCCAGACATCACTCCTCTCAAATTGATTAAGCTCTTCTTGCATGGCTAGGATCCACCCTTCATCACGTAGAGCTTCATTAATGTTCTTTGGCTCAATCTCAGAAAGTAAGGCAAGATTATTCACATCTCTAAATCTTGATCTTGTTTTTACACCTTCTGAGGTATCACCAATGATTTGCTCCCTGGGGTCATGAGATATGTATCTCCACTCACTTCTGTGAGGGAATACGTTCTCTGTCTGAGACTCAACATTGGCTGTCTGAAGAGGTTCAACTTCAGAAGGTTGCTCAGATGGACCTTCAGAAAGTCTTTCAGAAGGTTCTTCATCTTTGACATCTTTCCTTTTAGATGAAGGATTTAGCTCCATTCCTGCAAAGTCATCTTCAAGATCTGATAGTTCCCTATCAGTCTCTTTCATGTCATTGAATTTTACATGAATAGACTCTTCAACAGTTAAGGTTCTAGAGTTGTAAACTCTGTATGCCTTTGATGTTTCAGAATATCCAATGAAAAATACTTTGTCTGACTTAGGATCAAATTTTCACAGATCATCTTTAGTGTTAAGTTTAAAGCACTTACATACAAAGATATGGAAATAAGATATGTTGGGCTTTCTTCCTCTCCACAATTCATAGGGAGTCTTTTTGAGAATTGGTCTTACCAAAATTTTGTTTTGAATATAACAAGTTGTGTGAACTGCTTCTGCCCAGAAGGATCTTGGTAAGTTGCTTGAAATGAGCATGGTTCTTCCCATCTCCTGCAATCTTATGTTCTTTCTCTCAACAACCCCATTTTGCTGAGGTGTTCTTGCCACTGAGAAATTGTGAGAGATTCCATTCTCATCACAGAACAATCTGAAGCTTGAGTTTTCAAACTCTCCACCATGATCACTTCTTACGGCATATATGCAGAATCCTTTTTCCATGTGCACCTTCTTACAAAATTTTGGGAAATTCTCAAAAGTCTCATCCTTGCTTCTGAGGAATATTACCCATGTGAATCTAGTATAGTCATCAACTATGACCAAACCATATTTCTTCCCACTAAGACTTTTTGTTCTAGTAGGGCCAAACAAGTCAATGTGAAGAACTTCCAAAGTCTGTTGGTAGACACAACATTCTTTCTCTTGAAAGAGCTTCTTGTTTGCTTTCCCTTTAGACAATTTTCACATAAAATGTCATATTTGAATGAGAGCTTGGGTAAGCCTTTAACAAGGTTATGTTTTGTTAGCCTTGAGATCAATCTCAAGCTAGCATGCCCAAGTTTCTGATGCCAAATCTATTTTTCATCTTCCACAGAAAGAAAACATTTCACATTCTGACCTGCAAGTTCCTCTACATCAATTTTATACACATTATTGTGTCTTTTAGCAGAAAATAGGGTTTGATATGAAAATTCCTTAACTATACAACCTTCTTTTGTGAAAGAAACAACATATCCACTATCACATAATTGACTTATGCTCAGAAGGTTATGTTGCAGCCCTTCAACCAAAAGAACATTCTTAATAAGGGATTGAGGAGATATACCTACAGTCCCTATGCCAGTGATCTTCCCTTGTTGATTTCCTCTAAAGGTGACCATTCCTCCCTCTTTGGGTCTAAGGCTTTGGAAAAAAGACCTTTCTCCCATCATGTGACGCGAGCATCCACTGTCTAGGTACCATTTGAGGGGTTTCCTTTGTCCTATTAAAGAGCAAGAGGAACAATTAAGTGCTTAGGTACCCATATTTTCTTGGGTCCTTTCTTGTTAGATTTGGGCTTTGATTTCTTTTTGTGTTTACACTGAGACACATTGTGTCTAGGCTTACCACAATGGGGACACCCATTACCTTTCATCTTACCTTTATCAGGAAATTTTAAAATAGAAGGTTCAGATGATGTATATTCTGAGAAGCCTAAACAACTTTTGTCATAGGAATTTTTTTGCGTTCCTAATAATCTGTTAAGATTATCAGTTCCTTTGACAAATCTGCCAAGGTCCTTGGTAAGTTCCTCAACCTTTCTCTGAAGTTTTTTATTTTCCTTAGAAAGGTCTTTGGAGTTACCAGTCTCTTGTTTCAAGAGCTTTTCTTTGAGTATAAGATTTTCTTTTTCCAAAATTTCATTTTAGTTGCTTACTTCACTAAATGCTCTAGAGAGCTCCTTATACTCATTGAAAAGTTCTTTGGAACTTTCAACCAGATCATCATACTGATCTTGAAGAGTTTGAGGAATTACTTCAGATTCTGAATTATCAGATGATGGAAGACTTGCCATCAGGCACAAATTTGCTTCTTCTGAAGCATCCTCCTCCTCTTCTTAAGTGACTCATCAAGATCCCTCCAAGTGGCCATCAACCCCTTCTTCTTCTTAACGAATTTCTTCTTTTGGAAGGAAGATTTATTAAGCTTAGGACAATCAGCCTTCATGTGTCCTTGCTGTTTACACTCAAAACATGAAATTTTATCAATAGATAAGGAATCTTTACTGGACTTACCTTGTTTGAAGCCAAACGATTGATGCTTTCTGAATATCCCTTTCTACTAAAGCATTTTCTTTATCTTTCTGCTAAGAAGGGAAAGATCCTCATATTCCTCTGAGCTGACTTTAGATTCTTCATCACCGTTTGAAGCTTCTTCAGCTTGCATGGCCTTCTGGGTTCCATGCCTATGCTGTCTGGCCTTTGTGTTCAGTGTCAGTGATTTCTTCTTGGATTCGTCTTCACCAAGTTCTAACTCATGAACCTTGAGAGAGCCCAATAGTTCTTCCATTCTTAAGGAGTTGAGGTCTTTGGCCTCTTGAATGGCAATGACTTTGGGTCTCCAGGTTTTAGGTAGACTCCTTAGAATCTTTCAATTGTTATCTCCAGATTCATAGGTTCTTCCTAAAGACCTTAGTCCATTAGTTATCATCTAAAACCTCCCATACATTTGATCAATGGTTTCAGATTCATGCATCTTGAACATCTCATACCGATGTACAAGCATGTTGATATTAGAATGCTTAACATTCTCAGTCCCTTCATGGGCTGATGCTAGCATGTCCCAGATATCCTTGGCAGAAGCACATCCATTAACTTTCTCATATTCTGATTTGTTCAGAGAACATATCAAATAGAGTTTAGCCTTGTCATTTAACTGAACACGAGCCTCCTGCTCCATGGTCTATTCAGACTTTGGTATGGGCACCCCACCATGCATAGGAACATAATCACCATTAGTGACAACATCCGAAAGATCAATGTTGTTGCTCTCAATGAACATCTGAACGTTGTTCAGACTGATAAAACTTGTTTTATGAAAATCTGAGTTTACGTTTAAGCTTTTATATGAACCAATTCAATTGCTTTCTTGTTAGCTTTAAACTGAAATTAAAGAGTTAAGAGAAGAGAAAACTTAACCAAAGGATTTATCCTGGTTCACTCACAACCACAGTGAGCTACGTCCAGTCCCAGTGCAAAACACAACACCTACATTTTCCACTAATCTTCAGAAGATTACAAGTATTCTTTTCGGTCAAGCCTCTTCAGGCTCTACAACAACAAGTATTGTTTCCTCATAAGCCTCTTCAGGCTCAAACCAACTATTGTTTAACAAACAAGCCTCTCCAAGCTCAACACCCATGTGTTTAAAGGTATAAAAGAGTTTAAGCGTAAGAACTACACAAGTTCAGAGCTCAAACAGAATTATTGTACAAGATAACTGAGTTATACTCAAGATAAGAAGGTTCATGTACAAATGAAAATAATCATAGAGTTTTTACAGTGAAAAACTTGCAGCGTATTTGCTCTTTCTTTCTTAGCTTGTTCTTTATCTTGCATGATTCTGTATGAAGCTATTTATAGATGCTTGAGATGAAATCCGTTGAAATCACCATTGAGAAATAACATTTAATGCTCTTAATCCCGTTGATATACAACTTTTGATAGCTTCTGACACAGTACAAGGTAGATGTGCAGTACTGTCTCTTTCTGAGCACTGCAAAGACTGTGTTGCAGATATTTCCTTTCTGGTGCAAGAATCTCAAATGTGCAGGAAAGTCTCTGAGCGGCTTGCTTTAAAAAGGGTAGACCAAAGACTTGCTTCAGAAGGCGTTGAAAATGACTTGAGTCTTTATCAAAGTCTTTAGAGGGCTTCACTCTTCAGATGGTTTCTGACTTCAGACACTCTGCCACATCACACGTCTACAGATGGTCTTCTTGGCTTCAGATGATTCCATGCTTCAGATTGATGAACCACTTCAGATGATTCTACTTCTTCAAACAATAGATTGTAACATCCCAAAACTAGGACCTAGGAACTGTAGTGGAGGCTTAGGTTGTGGGTTCAGCCAAGAATCAGAGAATTGGGAACGGTGTGGGAAGTTGAAGCTTAGAATGTAGATTTAGATAGGAAGTTTGGGGATTGAATGTGAAAATGGATACCTAAACTAATAGGGTCAAGATGTAAGAGGTTCTGCAGGATTAACCAAGCATTAGGTCAAATAACCGTAAGACAGACTTAGAAGGGGTCATAACCTGAGTCGGAGAGGAATATAGTGTTTAAGGGTAAGGAAATGAGGTTAAGGAAGGAGGTTTAGTGTGACATCCCAAATAATTACACCTAGCCTGCATGTAGAGTTGTAGAGCAAGAATTTTGAAGTGTAACGGTATGTCATAGGCCTAGGAATGGGTGGAAAGGAAAGGAAGAGTGAAAATTGAGAATTTAGGCATCAGACCTCTCGCTCAAGCGAGGCAGGCTCGCTTGAGCGAGTTATGCAGAAAAATCTTGTATAAGTTTTTGCTGTCATACTCGCTTAAGCGAGCAGGGCTCGCTTAAGCGAGATTTGTCCAGAGAGCATGCATTTCAGGGCACGACAGGCTCGCTTAAGCGAGATGGCACTTTCAGGATTATAAACCGTGATTAGGGCTCACTTTCTCTCATTCTTTCCTTTCCCTTTTCACCTTAGAGAGAGGGAGAGAGACTGATGAAAACATTTTTATTCACACTTTGCATAATTAATCTTAGCTTTCTTGGACTGTAATTGTGATTAAATCCACTGTTTTAATTGGAATTTACCAAATTGGACTTGTTTGGGCTTTAACTAGAAATGTTGTTTAAATTCGGATTTTTAAACCTATTGACCTACCTGTCTTGGTTTGATGATATCTGGAGCTAGAGGTGTCCGATTTGCGTGATTCCAGTGGCATTGGAAATCTAACTTCCGGGGCTTTAATTTGATATGTTATATGGCTATATTCCACTGAGAGACGAGGTGCAATTTTCAATTTAAAGATGACGTTCAGATGCTGTCAGAACTTGAGCGGGAACAACAAGTTTCTTAAGTAGTTGTTGAAGAAGTTTTAGTATTTTTGGGCCTGAAACTTGTTAGTCTAGGCCCATTTTACCTCAGCCATTAGGTTAATCTTGTGGTTTAGGGATTAGTATAAATAGGGGCTGTTAGAATTCTGTTGAGGGGCGGTGGACGCAACTTTCACTTTACTCATTATTTTACATGGGGGGAAGTTTTAGAGACGTTTGCTCTCTCTTCTCCCTGGTTTTTCTAGGTTTCGTTCTTCTTCTTCTTCTTCTTCTTCTTCTTCTTCTTTTTCTTCTTTTGCATTTTCGTTTGTTGTTCTTCCTCTCATGGGAGGTTAATTTTCTTAGGATTGATTTTTGAGCGATTTCCAATCGGATTCTGAGGTTTATTTCAATTCTAATTCGTATTTCAATTTCTGCAGTAGTTTCAATTTCATCTTCTCCTTTATAATTCTGGTTTAGTTTCTTGAATTTGATTTGAACGCTTGTTGATGATTCAGTTCTGTTCTTCACTTGGAATTCTGGTTTAGTTTGATTAATTCTAGACAACCTACTGTTTGCTTAATTCAGGAGGTAAAGGATTAGAAATCTCACTCCAGTTCGCTTAGTTCTGGTATCGCAAGTTCGCTTAGTTCTTGCATGAGATAATTGTTGAATTGATTGACGCTTGTTCGGTTAATTCGAATCTGTTTTGGAAATTGAGAACGATGCATTTTAACTGATGAAGGATCCAATTGTGAATGAACAAGAGAATCAATCTGTTTCCTTACATCATTTTTTTCCTTCTTCTTTAATTGCGAATTTCTGTTTCTAAGCAATAACAAAAAAAAACCCATTTTTTCTGTTACATTTCTGCACTTTTCAGAAGGTCTCTAAAATTCTACTGAAGTTGCTGAATTTGCTGAAGTGAACCTTCTTAAGTGAACTTGCTAAAGCGAACCTTCTTAAGTGAACTTGTTGAAGCGAACCTTCTTAAGTGAACTTGCTTAAGCGAACCTTCTTAAGTGAACTTGCTAAAATCTATAATTTGAAATTGCTTTTGAATTCCTTGAGAGACGACTTTGGGTTATCTAACCCTCACTACACTTTAATTCATATTATTTGATTGGGTACGGCCTCGATCAGAGACCCTTAGAGAGAGGAGGGAGCTTGGGAGCTTGGAGGAGGAAGAAGAAGAGGATCAAGGAGCTTGGTTGGAGCCCCAAATCACTTGAAGAGCTATGGATCTCCACTCTCCATCTCTCCACCATCCCTATTTCTACTCTAAGGTGAGTGTGGTTCACTCACTTGCTTTTATGTTGAATGAATCCCTTTGTATGTTCCCTATTTTTCTTTCCCTTGCTTGCATTGATGATTAATGAAGTTTAGAGGAAACTAGGGTTGTTGATTTGGTTGTATGCCTTGTGATTCAAACCCTAGGCTAGGGGATTTAGGGGTTTTATGAAATTAAGGATTTGTAATGTTGTTCATTCATGTAAATGTTCATGTTCATGTTTACTTTCATGTTCTTGTGATTTCGGATGATTTCTCATGCTCCTAACCCTAGTCATGCCGCATAATAAATGTTTTGGGTCTTAAGACTTCATGTAAATGCTTTTGGGTCTCATGACCTCATGAAAATACTTTGGGTTTTAAGACCTCATGTAAGGATATTTTGGGTCTTTAGACCTCAGGTTAAATAATCAGGTTTTGGTCCCTGGACTCATGTTTCTGAGACTTTGTCTCCAGTCCTTGGACTCATGTTAAATAATGAGGTTCGATCCCTAGACTCATGTTTCTGAGACTTTGTCTCTGGTTCTTGGATTCATGTTACATGAGAGGCAATCTCATTTGCTCCACGGCCAAGGGGTTAATTGAGGTTCCGCAACTAAAAATGAAATTCATGTTGTTTGCTAATAAAATTGAAGAGGGTAGCCCTGGACGACGGTCCTTGGTCACATGGCCGAGCACTCAAAGAGGTTAAAGTAAAAAGAACCCGTGGGTGTCTGGGTTACGACACTTGAGGACTAACTCTACATTGTTTACTTATGTGACTGACTCATGTTTCTAGTTCCCATTCTTCAGGTGCATATACTTAGTGTTTTGAGGTCATGCCCTATGTTCATAATGCCATTTCATGAAAATTATGCTCATGTACGTTGTATGCTTTGTTGTTGCCTTTTCCCCACAATGCACACACTATTATCACACTCACTGGGACGTAGTCTCATCCCACGTTGTGGGAAACATCTTTAGTTGTGCAAGAAAGTATCTTTTAGAATTGGATGAAGAACTGGAGTCCTGTGGTGGATACTTCCGCCTCCTCAGCTGCCAGTTAGCCGTAGGACATTTAGTTCCCATTGTCATTGAAGTGTTGAAAAGGTTGATAATTGTAAATGTAATGTATTGGATTGAATTATTGTGAGGATTGATGAGAGTATCTCATTTTGGCCGTGGAGGCCCATTTTGTTATAGAATTGAATTAGTTGTGGAATATTATAAACTGTACTTGTGTTTTGCTGGTTTTCAAGTGAATCTGGAAATTTGGGAAACGTCCAGTTTTCAGGGGAAACTCTGCCGGATTTCCGGCAGAAGTTTTATGAACCTTAGCATGCCAAGTGCGGGTTTCTCCCTCGTTTTTCCTTAATGGAATGTTTTCAGAATCTTGTTATTGAATGTGAGGATGCCTAAGCATACATTGCATTGTTTAGGCAATTTGTGCTTGTATGTCGATACTCGAAATGGCGAGAAATAATTTCAAAAATTCGGAGTAGTGTTTCCAACGGACATTATTCTCGAATTGAGGAATTAGCACGTTACATAGATCACTTCAGATGGACAACTTACTGAAACACGAAAAACACATTAAAAGCATAAGCAACATTTGCAAGAAATAATTTAACAGAATTTGTTATTCATTAAAACGTAGGAAAGTGAGACTCAATCATTATTAAATACTTAATGATATTTTTGAGACTCAACACTTCTTTTTTGCTTTCCTTTTAAACAGTTTTCACATAAATTGTCAGATTTGAATGAGAGCTTGGGTAAGTCTTTAACAAGATTGTGTTTTGTTAGCTTTGAGATCAATCTCAAGCTGGCATGCCCCAGTTTCTGATGCCAAATTTGTTTTTCATCTTCAACAGAAAGGAAACATTTCAAATTTTGACTTGCAAGTTCCTCTAGATCAATTTTATTAACATTATTGTGTCTCTTAGCAGAAAAGAGGATTTGATCTGAAAAGTCCTTGACTATACAACCTTCTTTTGTGAAAGATTCAACATATCCACTGTCACATAATTGACTTATGCTCAGAAGGTTATGTTGCAGTCCTTCAAGCAAAATAACATTTTTTATAAGGGATTGAGGAGATATACCTACAATCCCTATGCTACTGATCTTCCCTTGTTGATTGCCTCCAAAGGTGACCACTCCTCCTTTTTTAGTTCTAAGGCTTTGGAACAAAGACCTTTCTCCCGTCATGTGACGTGAGCATCCACTGTCCAAGTACCATTTGAGGGGTTTCGTTTGTCCTATTAAAGACATCTGCAACAGGAACAATTAAGTGCTTAGGTACCCATATTTTCTTGGGTCCTTTCTTGTTAGATTTGGGCTTTGATTTCCTTTTGTGTTTACACTGAGACACATGGTGTCCAGGCTTACCACAATGGGAACACCCATTACCATTCTTCTTACCCTTATCAGGAATTTTTAAAATAGAAGGATTTGATGATGAGTCTTTTGAGAAGCCTAAGCCACTTTTGTCATAGGAATTTTTCTGAGTTCCTAATAATTTGTTAAGATTATCAGTTCCTTTGACAAATCTAGCTAGGTCCTTGGTAAGTTCCTCAACCTTTCTCTGAAGTTTTTTATTTTCTTTAAAAAGATTGTTGGAGTTACCAGTCTCTTGTTTCAAGATCTTTTCCTTGAGTATGAGGTTTTCTGTTTCTTAAATTTTATTTCTGTTACATACTTCAGTGTATGCTCTTGAAAGCTCCTTATACTCATTGAAAAGTTCTATGGAACTTTCAACCAAATCATCATACTGATCTTGAAGAGTTATAATTGGTGTTAACGATATGGACATATTTAAAGTTGTAAGATCGAAGTTGATTTCTATAGAATAACTCCAACAGTAATATATAGAACTAAGGGTTGAATTACTGCTAGTTAATATTTAAAATCCTCCAATGAGACCTAGAAAGAAGTGGAAGAAGCAACGGAGGAGACACACATTACGGCCAAAAAGATATATGAAAGGTTTGGTATACCAGGTTATGAACCTATGGTCATTATTGATCATCGTTCTTCTTTATATGAGAAGACAAAGTAATTATACTTTGGCATAGTGTTGCATTGAAAATGTGCTGCATTAGTTCAAACTAAACCATTCATTTATCTTTTTGGTAGTAATTTAGGTCTCCTCCTTTACTTCCCCAACTTCTTTCCAGTATTACTCATTGGGGGGATTTAAAATATGGACCAGCAGTAATTTACCTCGAAGTTCTACATATTGATGTAGGAGTTATCCTATAACAAACAACTTTAAACTTGCACCTTTAAATATGTCCATATCATAAACAACAGTAATAAGTTTTTTCCCCTTACATTGATTGTAGATTTCTCTAACTTTGGTAGAAGTAGAAGGGTGATATGGATTTTGTACAACCAATATTTTCATCAATATTGTATGGCCAAGTATTCAACCCCAATGTAACCCCTTTTGGATTCCTATTCCAAGCCAAACATTTGTCTGCAGCAGGATAGAAAATGGCGAGCATAGTCAAATGTGTGAAAAGCAATTAAATCTACATTAAGCAGTGATTTAAAAATTTTCACATTAGAGAGGCAAAGTTCGATTAAATTTCTGATGAAGGAAATGGACTATGGAGGAAACTTTTTTTTCGTCGAAAAGAAAGAACATCGGAAAGAAGAAAATAAAGAAGACAATCAGAGCTCAGGTACAAAAAACGTTGAGCGTTTCCAAGTCACTCTGGTGGCTTATGTTTCTGCTAACAGGGTATTTTGAAGATAGAGAGTCATGAGGTTATTAATCCAGAAGATGATTTTGTTTGGAGTGCATGATTATCATCTTATGGTTCTCTCAATATTTATGTAGAGATGGTATAACCATGTTCCATGACACTGATAGGCTAGGGTTTTTCCTCCACAGTTCATTGAAGTTGTGACTTCAATCACATGAAAGGGATTTGAATTGTGATTGAATAAAATTTCTGCAATTTCTTTGTATACTTTTTCTACTCAAGGACTTGCCTTGGCTTAGTATAAAGAAATAAACTCACAGAAGGTAATAGTTAGTTAATTTTAATTTTGCAGAAGATATAAAAGTATGTTATGAAAGTGATAATAGTAAAGAGAGAGTAAAGAAGATAACACATAGAAATTTTATATTGGTTCACTTCTTCCAACCTGAGGCTACGTCCAGTCCCTACACCTGTAGGATTTTCTCACTCTTATAATCAAATTACAATCTTCTTGGGTAACCTTACCACTAGTATTCTTTACCTGCCTCTTCAGGCTAACAATAACCTAACAAACTCAGATTTTCCACTGAATACTTACTACAGAACCTTCTGCAGAAGATTCAGTCCCCAGAATACTGCAAGTACCTTCTTTAGATTCTATAAACCAACCGAGATCACCAAATCTTAGTAAACCTCACTGAAAACTCTTTCCCTTGCTGCTCAAAAGAAGGATATGCACCTGCACACCTCTCTTGAGACTCTTACAATAAAATGAGAAAGAATAAGAACATACAAGGCTCAAATCAATACAATCTTTGCACAGCAGAAGCAAAATGATGAGCCAAGACTCTCTCCAAGGCTTTTCAGACCAGAAATCACAGAAATGAAAGAGAGAGAAAATTTCCAGAAGATAGGAGAAGTGAAACTGCAGAATTTAATGTTTCTTCTGGAGTGAGGTGCCTTCAAAGTGAGGAGGAAGTCTCCTTTTATAGAAGGCTGGAGTGAAAATAGTCGTTGGGCATGTGCAGCTTTACAGTTGTCACTTTGACCAACCCTTTCTTCTGCAGGACATCTTCTGCAGGCTATTTTTGGGCTGTTTCTCAAGACTTTTCTTCTATAGAGATGATAAACTTCTCCAGTATAGTATTCTCACATATTTTAGAGTCAGCTGGCCCACTTGAATCACAAGAAGAAGAGAAGAAGAAGACTTATTTGAATTCTGCATTAATTGCACCTTCTGCAACAAATCTTTTCTTCTGCAATATATCTGGAATTGCATTCTTCTTGCAGATCTTCTTAAAAACCTTAATATGCTCAATGGAAAATATTTTTTAGGTAGTTTCTGCAGCTGTAACCTCAGAAAGTGAAAAAAATCACTTTGTTTTATATGTTCTGTTTCTTGTGCAGAATTGATGAGTTCAGGTTCTTCTCCAGAAATAGCTTCTATCTTCTGACCATCATTTTTAACTTTAGTGAGGATGATTTAAATATGTCTTGATGCTTGGAAACGAGGGATATACTTCTTTTCCATTTATAAGAATGAATCTTCCTTCTAAAGGAACTTTGTCATGTTCTCTTCAAGTGAGGGGTTCATTCTTATCTTCTGGAGAGTTTATTGGACTGTAAAGTATCCTTCTCATGATTTTTCAGTATGCATTGTGTTTCTTTTTTACAGATTTGTCATTCTTGTCAAATCTGAGACTTATCTTCTTAAATGAGTGGAATTTATTCATTTCTTCTGCTGCTGAAATGTATCTTCTGCAGAAGCTTTCCTGTATCTTCTGAACACTTACTCAAACAAAATCATTAGTCCTTAAAACTCAGAATTATTCCAAGTAAACCTTGATTGGTTGTCATTATTAAAACATTTTTAAGGGATTCTTGGACCTTACAATCTCCCCCTTTTTGATGATGACAACCTATCAAGTTTTACATTGTTATAATTCTGAAAAAATACTCCCCCTGAATGTATGCAAGTATCTTTGAGGGATATGATTGATTTATCCTTTCTTTCATGACATTCAATTTACTGTTGATTGTATGGCTAAGAATGTTAGCTTCAAAAATGCATATTTTGATTTGAAGAATGTATTAACGGAATTGTGGTGCATAATCTTACTGTTAACCAATTCATACATCTTTTAATCTATCAATCATGAAATACTCATAGCAGCAAGAGAAAGCACAATTCAATTGAGCATCAAAAGACAATTCACATTAAACAAGACAAGGATCATTCAATAGTCATTCCAGAAACATGAGTCATAATCAATGTCATACAATAAGTAAGCCAAACTAAAATTGATTTCTCCTAACAGATTCCTAAGACATAACAATGTCAAACAACCTACTACTCCTAACACTGTTAGCCAATTCATAATCTTACTGTTAACCAATTCATACATCTTTTAATTTATCAATCATGAAATACTCATAGCAGCAAGAGAAAGCACAATTCAATTGAGCATCAAAAGACAATTCACATTAAACAAGACAAGGATCATTCAATAGTTATTCCAGAAACATGAGTCATAATCAATGTCATACAAAAAGTAAGCCAAACTGAAATTGATTTCTCCTAACAGATTCCTAAGACATAACAATGTCAAACAACCTACTACTCCTATTGCTTCTCCCCCTTTGTCATCTATCAAAAAGAAACTAATATGGCCTAGGAGAAGCAGAATCATCATCTTCTTCTACTTGGAGGGTGAAGAATGATCAGAAGATGATGAGGTAGTTGGTTGGAGGATATTCTGAGGAGGTTGGTATTGATTGAAAGGCATCTATGGTGCTTGAGGAGCGATGACAGGCAGAACAAAGGTATTGAACCAAAATTGGTGCTGTGTAAACCTCTTTATCATCTCATTTACTGAATTTTGCAGGATATTCACATTGGAGAAATTTTTTTTTATATCTGCCTTAATCTTCCTCACTTGTCTTTTAATGGATTGAGAAGAGGAAGGCTCAGATTTGTCAGTGGGAGCAGCAACTTCTGGTCCAGCAGCTTCATCCTTCTGTAGAGGCTCAGAAAGAATTTCTTCCCTTTCAGCACTTAGTTGCTGGAGAAATGTTTCCATGGATGAGAGATGGATAGACATAGCAGGAATATTATCTTTGAGAGGTTGAGGTGCAGGAATAGAGGAATCAAGAATTGGGGATGCAAGAAATTGATTTACAAAATCAATCCCAAAAGTGCCTGCGGAAGGGCCTAATTGGTTTTCTTCCTTCTGCACAGTTTCTTTAGCAATCCCTTCTTCTTGAGCAGCTACAGTAGCAGTGGGAGACTAATGTTGAATAATTGGAGAGAAAGGTTGAGTTGTGGCAAGCATGGTCAAGGTGTTCACTGCTAACCCTTCTGCAGAAGCGAGTGATGTTTCCCTATCTCCTTCTGCAGATTCAACTTCTCTAGAAACAGTTTGCAATGGAGAAACAACTTCTTCTTCTTCAAAAGGTTATGGTTCTTTTACTTTAAATGAGGATGAAGGAGTGAGACATTCTGGAACGTCTCTCTCAACTCCAGAAGAAGAAGTTTTCTGAACTTTGCTTGGCTCTCCTTCTCCAGAAGGTGCAGTCAAACCCTTCCTTTTTCTGGAGAAGATCTTTAGTTCTTCTTTCTTCTTCTTAATCCTTGGAGCCTTTGCTTCTTCTGAAGCTTCTTCTGCTTCACTGCTACTGGAGAATAATTCAGAGGGTGTGGGGTGCACAAGTTTCATCTTCTTGATATTGCTTCTATCAAAGAAGGTACAACTATTTTCACTATCCTCATTCTCAAGAGGCACATTGTACAATCTGAAAATTTTGGTCAGAAGCATGCCATATGGTAGGCTGGCATAGGCTCTCTGTTGATTGGCTGAATAAATCATGCTTCTAAGAAGCAAATAGGACAGAGAAAGGGGTTTTCCAATCAGCAATGGTACAACACCAAGAAGTCTTGGTCTGTAACCTTCTCAAGGGTTCCAGCTCTAGGAAGAATTGAATAACAACACATTTTATGGAATAACCTACAGATGGGGATGATTTTACTTGAGACTAAGGGTGAGTTAGGTTGGCTGAGGACTTTTCTTGTAACTTCTCCTTTGGTTATGCCTGCAGAAGCATACCAATTGTCTTCATATAGGTGGTTTTCACATGCAGGAAGACTTAGAACTTCTTCAATGATGCTAGGTGTGAGGACAATAGTTGAGCCCTTAATATCAACAACCAGTGAGTTTCCATCACTTCTATAGTTGCTTGCAGTAGCATAGAATGCTTTTATCAATCTTGGATAGATAGGCTCCTTGATAAGAAGGAAATCCCCCCAACCTTGCTTCTGGAGGAAATGTCCAACTTCCCATCCTGCCTTTCTGATTTCTCTTAGCAAGAATATCCTTCCAAGAATTACACTCTTCCATTCCCATTTTTCAGAGAATACCCTAAGCATCTCTGAATCTTGAAACAAGTCAAGGTTGCTATCTTCTGTGTCCTCAGAAGGATCACTTTCCTCCTTGCTATCTTCTTCTGAAGCATTTTCTACACCTTCTGGACTAACATGAGAACTGAAATTTTGACTAGCAATGGGAGAGGCAGGTTAAGGTGGAGAATCAATCCCAATGGGAAGTAGAAGTAGAAGGATGATATGGATTTTGTACAACCAATATTTCCCCTTACATTGATTGTAAATTTCTCTAACTTTGGTAGAAGTAGAAGGGTGATATGGATTTTGTACAACCAATATTTTCATCAATATTGTATGGCCAAGTATTCAACCCCAATGTAACCCCTTTTGGATTCCTATTCCAAGCCAAACATTTGTCTGCAGCAGGATAGAAAATGGAGAGCATAGTCAAATGTGTGAAAAGCAATTAAATCTACATTAAGCAGTGATTTCAAAATTTTCATATCAGAGAGGCAAATTTCAATTAAATTTCTGATGAAGGAAATGGACTGTGGAGGAACCTTTTTTTTCGTCGAAAAGAAAGAACATCGAAAAGAAGAAAATAAAGAAGATAATTAGAGCTCAGGTACAAAAAACGTTGAGCGTTTCCAAGTCACTCTGGTGGCTTATGTTTCTGCTAACAAGGTATTTTGCAAATAGAGAGTCATGAGGTTATTAATCTAGAAGATGATTTTGTTTGGAGTGCATGATTATTATCTTATGGTTCTTTCAATATTTATGTAGAGATGGTATAACCATGTTCCATGACACTGTTAGGCTAGGGTTTTTCCTCCAAAGTTGATGAGTGCCAATTATATTATATATTCTTGTATTTTTACTGCACTTATCAAGGGTAGAATAATAATTTATGCCCCAAGATAATCCCTTTTTGTTAATAATTGTAATAATTGTGTTTATTTATTTTGAATTTGAATTTGATTCTATTTTAATTAGAAATATGTTGATTTTGCAGATTTATGAGAGAGATTTGAATGAGAAAAGAATATAGCATTATTTGAGGATAGGATCTGCAGATTTGAAGTTTAAATGAGAGCAAATAAAGATAAGATCAGCAGCCATTTAAATAAGGATTCTGCGGATAACTTCCCAATTTAAATTCAAAGACAAGATAAACACAGAATCAGATCAAAAAGAGGGAAACAAGGAAAGCCAAGCAAACAAGGATGAGATCAGGAAGAGATCAAGTTAAAAAGAGAGAGAATCAAGAGAAGCTGGAACGAGAAATATGCTCCACCTTCGCTGAGTGCAGGTGAAGCGTAGCCATCAGGATTCCTCTCTGGATCCTGCGCTTCAGATGTGTTGAGCACAGGTGAAGCGCAGGAACGCAAATTTATTTTTAGATCTATTTTCAAAACAGATTCCTTCCAGATTTAAGATAGCTTTCCTTAGTCTATAAATAGGACCTTTTGTAAAGAAAGAAGAGAGTTTTTGGCATATAGTTTGGTAGAGAGTTTAGAATAGAGTTTAGGGCTCAAGTTCAAGGGAGACCCCGAAGGGCTGCTAAGATAGCAATACAAGGATTGAAGAAGGTGACAGATTCTTCATTGGTTTGTAATGGCTACCATGCGTAGCTAAACTCTCCAGTTGGATTGAATGTAGTTGATTTAATCCCCAAATGTATGTGAATTCTCGTATTTAATTATGAATTCCTATTCTATGATATCGGTGATTTTATGCTTTACTTAATGCGTAACTTTCGCCTTTGTGCCGAAGTTATAGGTTAATTCTAGGATAGTATGTGATATAGATTTCCGGATTAACAGTGAGTTTGGGGGAGCCTGGACCAAAGGAAACTTGAACTCTGATTGGTAAAAATACTCATAGTAATTGTTATAGGAATATAGGGGGAATCGATGATTGAAGATGGAATGTGACAGCCTCTTCATAGTAGTCCCTATAGGAATATGCAGCGAATTGATAGTTTTAACAACTGACCCTTAGAACAATCAACCCGTGGTAGTTTGTCGCCTGGGAGAACCCACATGGATTACCGGCGAGTGTTTTACTACTGAGACCCTGGGGTAAAACAATAGAGTTGGCTAAGGTATCATAGAAATATATTCATAATTAATATAGGAATTGACATATATGAGGGGTGCGATGATACAAAGTTCAATCCTAATCCAAGTAAAGTTATCTTACTCTATTTTATTTTCTCATTTACTTTATGCAAGTTATTTTCTGTACATTAATCACCAAAAATAGTTTCCTACTTGATAGTCTTATCACTAATATGATGTTGTAGCTTCAATCACAAGAAGGGGGGTTGAATTGTGATTGAATAAAATTTTCTGCAATTTCTATTAATACTTTTCCTGCTCAAGGATAACCTTGGCTTAGTATTAAGAAATAACCTCACAGAAGATAGATGTTAGTTCAATTAATTTTGCAGAAGGTATATATATATATAGTTATAGTTCAGTTATTGTAGTGGTATGTAATAATGAAGAGAATGGTAAAGAAGATGGCACACAAAAATTTTATACTGGTTCACCTCTTCCAACCTGAGGCTACGTCCAGTCCCTACACCTGTAGGATTTTCTCACTCTTATAATCAAAGTAAAATTTTCATGGGTAACCTTACCACTAGTATTCTTTTTCTGCCTCTTCAGGCTAACCTTATCCTATCAAACACAGATTTCAAACTGAAATCTTACTGCAGAACCACCTGCAGAAGATCCAGAAATCAGAATTCTGCAAGTACCTTCTGCAGATTCTGTAAAACAACTGAGATCACCAAATATCAGTAGACCTCACTTAAAACTCTTTCTTTTGCTGCTCACAAGAAGAACATGCACCTGCACACTTCTTTTGAGACTTTACAATAAGAATAAGAAAGAATAAAGAACATGCAAGGCTCAAAGTAATACTATCTTTGCACAGCAGAAGCAAAATAATGAGCCAAGACTCTCTCCAATGCTTTTCAGATCAGAAACTAGAGAAAGAAAGGAGAGAGAAAGTTTCCAGAAGATATGACTTGTAAATTTGCAAGATTTGTGCTTCTTCTGGACTGAGATGCCTTCAAAGTGGGGGAGAAGTCTCCTTTTATAGAAGGTTGAAGGGAACTAGCCGTTGGACACAGGCTTGAGCATCCAGTTGTGTCCAGAGAGCTGTCATTTTCTCACTTGTAGCAGGTACAGCTTTATACAGCTGTCATTTTGACCAGTCCTACCTTCTAGAGATGCATCTTCTGCAGACAATTATGTGGGCTGTTTCTTAAGTCCTTTATTCTGTAGGCATGCTAAGAGCATCCAGTACAGTAATACAGCTTATTTTAAATTCATTTAGCTCAGTTGTAACTCGAGAAGAAGAGAAGGAGAACACTTAAGTAGATTCTGTATCAAATATAGTGCTTCTGCAGCACATTAGGAATCACCTCCCTTCTGTAGCACTTCTGGGAGCATATGTCTCCTGTAGATCTTCTTGGAAAACTTAAATAGATTGATTTAAGAGTACTTTATATGTATTTTCCTTTGATGTATTTACAGAAGTGAACAACTTGTATTCTGTCCATCTGTTTCTTCTGCAGAGGAACTGACAGTTGTTCCTTCTGCAGAACATCTCTTCTACTGCATAGAATCTTGTGATCGTTTTAGGGACTTTTAGAGAAGGTTTTCTTTTGTCTGCAACTTGTTTAGATTTAGGACACAGGATTTTTTTCTGTTGAACCTTTCTTTCTGTCTTCAAAGATGAATCTTCCTTCTTACAGCTTAAAGAAACATCTTCTTCTTCAATCTTCTAATTTCTCTTTCAGAGATCCCCCCTTATCATGTCTCTCAACTTCTTTCTTGCTTTCCTTTATTAAGATATATCATTATTGTGTGAGGATGACTTGTAAGTATAGATTCTTCCTTCTGTTGGTGAGTTGTACCTTCTGCAGAATCTCATCTGTATCTTCTTGACACTTACTCAAACAAAATCATTAGTTCTAAATACTCAGAATTATTCCAAGTAAACCTTGATTGGTTGTCATTATTAAAACAATTTTGAAGGGATTATTGGACCTTATAATCTCCCACTTTTTGATGATGACAACCTATCAAGTTTTACATTGTTATAATTCTGAAAAATACTCCCCCTGAATTTGTGCAGATATTTTGAGGAGATTGATTGATTCAAACTTACTTTTATGATATTCAATTCTCTATTAGTTATCTAGCAGAAGATGTAAATTTCAAGATGCATATTATGAAGTCATTTGAACAGCATAATGTAGTGCACAATTTTACCATCAAAGGATATTTTATTTTCAGCCAACAGGATGCATATTTTAATTGATCATCAGAAAACATTCATAGTTGTTAGCAAGTATCAGTCAACAAAAGGCAAATTTTAATTGAGCATCAGAAGATATTCATAATTTCATTAATCAAAAGTCAACAAAAGATAAACCAATGTCATACATAATGCTCTAATCTGATTTCTCCTAACAGATTCCTCCTAACAAAAGACATAATAACAATGTCATACACCTACTACTCCTACTACTTCTCCCCATTTGTCATCTATAAAAAAGAAGCTAATATGGTCTAGGAGAAGCAAAATCATCATCATCTTCTACTTGGAGGGTGAAGAATGATCAGAGGATGATGAGGTAGTGGGATGGAGGATATTCTGAGGAGGCTGGAATTGAACAAAAGGCATAGGAGGAGCCTGTGGTGCAAAGATGGGAAGTACAAAGTTATTAAACCAGAATTAGTGCTGAGTAAACCTCTCTATCATCATGAAGTGTATTAACATTTGAGAACAGCTTCTTCATGTCAGCTTTGAGCTTTTGGACATGTTTTTCAACTGAAGATGAAGAAGCTGGTTGATCAGAGGCAGCACCAAAAGATTTTGCAGCAGAATCATGCTTCTCTGTAGGTTCAGAAGGAGGTGTGGGAATCTTCTCTGAGCTCAGCTGCTGAAGAAAAGTGTTCATGGATGAGAGATTAGAGGAGATGATTGGAATATTGTCCCTAATAGGAGCAACAGCAGGAATACTAGAGTCAAGAATTGGAGAAGCAAGGAACTAATTTACCATATTTGTTCCAAAGGTTCCAGTAGAAGGAACGGACTGTATTCCTTCCTTCTGCACTCCTTCCCCATCTGTAGAAGCTTGAATTTTCCCATCTTCTTCTGGGATTGTAGGTGCATCAACAGGAGACTTAGGTTGGGTAGGAAACTGAGTTTGAAGAATAGGCATAGATGAGTCATAAGGTGGAGGTTCTGAGTAGCTTTGAGCAAGCATGGCTAGGGTATTTACAGCTACCCCTTCTGCAGAAGCACTGTTGGTCTCCTTAAGACCTGCTTCTGCATCTGTACACTCCTTCTCTGAACTGTTTGCAACATCAGAAGATGGTTGTAGCTGTGAGACAGCTTCATCACCCATGTCTTCACAAGGTTTGTCATTACTGGTTTCATAATAGAAAGAACCAGGTGGAGAAGGACTTGCTGAAACCTCTTTGTTTTCTAGAGGAGGGATGACCTTCTGTATTTTGCTAGATACTTCTCCAGAAGCATCTTTTGACAGATCCTTCCTTTTTCTGGAGAAGTTCTGAACTTCCTTCTTCTTTTTGGTTCTAGGAGCTCTAGGTACCTCAGAAGCTCCTTCTCCTTCTTCACTGCTACTGGAATACAGTTGAGAGGGCTCAGGTTTTCCTACCTTCATTTTCTTGACATTTAACTTCCCAAAGAAGGTACAAGTATCAGTACTTTCTTCATCTCCAAGGGGAATGTTGTGAAGCCTGAAAATCCTTGTCAAGAGAATTCCATATGGCAAACTTGCATATGCTCTTTGAGGGTTAGCAGAGTATATCATGCTTCTTAGAATCAGATAAGAAAGGGAAAATGGTTTTCCACAAAGAAGATGATACATTACCATAAGGTCTTGGTTAGAAACTTTCTCTAATGTTCCAGCCCTTGGCAAAAGTGAGTAACAACAGATTTTATGAAATAATCTGCAGATTGGAATGAGTTTGCTAGATAGGAGAGGGGAATCAGGGTGATAGAGAACCTTCCTAGTCACTTCTTCCTTGGTAATGCCTACAGAAGCATACCAATTATCATCATAAAGCTTGTTCTCCACTAATTTGATCCCTATTGCTTCTTCTAGTCCTTCTGTAGTGAGGACAATGGTTGACCCTTTAATTTCTACCACCAAGGAGTTACCATCACTCCTGTATTGGCTTGCAGAAGCATAGAATGCCTTTACAAGCCTTGGATACACAGGTTCCCTAATCAGAAGGTAATCTCCCCACTCTTGCTTCTGGACAAAATGCCCAATATCCCATCCACCTTTCCTAATTTCCTTTAGCAAAAATATTCTTCCAAGGACAATGGTCTTCCAATCCCATTTGTCATAGAAAATCTTGACCATCTCCTTGTCTTGGAAAAGGTCATGATTTGTATATTCTGATCCTTCAGAAGGATCACTCTCTGTATCTTCTCCATTGTTACTTTCATCTGACTTTACTTCAGATTTCAGTTCTTCATGGCCGAAAGATTCAGGTTCATTTTTTGACGTTTTAGATGGAGAATCAATGCCAATGGCATTGTTTGGATTATTTCTAGAGGAATGGAAACCTAGTCCAGCTCTTAATCTGTCAGACCTTTTGACATAGACAATCGGAATGGTAGAAGTTTGATCTTTGGAGGATGAAGGGGCTGTAGAAGATGAAGGTGCAGTAGGAAGATGGGATGGCTGCACAGAGGGTGGTTCTGTGGAGAGGGGCTGAACATCTAAGACCCCAGAGTATGGAATAATTTCGTTCCCTATTACTTCTTGACTTTCAGAAGCACTAGGAGATGAGGCACTTTTCTTGTTTGCAAATGACTTGATCCTCATTGTGATATTCCAGAGTGATAAGCAGAAAATAGAGATTAGATGAAGTTCTTTGCAAACAGAGTGATGAGAATGTGAAGGGAAGAAATGTAGCTGTGTGATTCTTCATGGTGAAAGCAAGTGCCTAAATACACTAAGCTTACTAGCAGTTGAGTGTTTTGAGAAGGGGAGAGAATCAAAGAGAGAGAGAGAACGCATGTTTTTAGGCATAGTAGGTATGCTTCCAATGGTCAGCTAATTTTTGCTATTTTCATGCAATAACTGACTTCCCTTTTTTGCTAAGGACAAAAGTCCACTTTCTCTTATTCCTTTTTGCATCCCTAGTTGGAAGAGGAACCTGCAACCTAGGATTGACTTTTAGTGAAAATCATTTTTTAATAAAATGATTGTCATTGATGATCGTGAAGGACAATGACTAATCCTAGGACTTTGAACAGCTATAGGTCATGACAGTTGGTCAAGGAACAGTTGCTTTTCTGACAAATTTGTGTTCTGCAGAAGCTGCAATCTTTCCAGAAGATAGCAATTATGCTAAAGTTCCAGAAGATGAAAACATCTTCTGTATACAGTTTGAATGTATTTCACATACAGAGAGATTTGTAGAAGATGGTGATTTATGTCAGAGTTCCAGAAGATAAAACATCTTTTTCATGCACACACATAAATGTATTTCTTGTAGAAACATAGGGAAACACTAAAAGGGGGGTTGAATAGTGTTTCTTAATAATTTATGGAAGCTTTTCGCAAACGATTAAGTTCAAAGCAGTTTCAGACAAGTTTAGAAAGCTGTCTGAAATTAAGAAGACTTCTGAAAGTAATTTTAAATAGGTTTTCTTGCTTCTTTTAAAATTATTGAAACAATCTTCAATACCCTTGGGTTAGTATAAATAAATTGACAAGAGATAAGGGATAGAAGACTTAGCCAAGAAATTTATCCTGGTTCACCCACTAACACAGTGAGCTACGTCCAGTCCCAATGGAAAACAACCACTGGATTTCATCTATATGAATATTCAGATTACAAGCTCAAATATGAGTACAGTCTCTCTAGACACAACGAGTACAGTCTCTCCAGACACAACGAGTACAGTCTCTCCAGACACCACGAGTACAGTCTCTCCAGACACCACGAGTACAGTCTCTCCAGACACAACGAGTACAGTCTCTCCAGACACCACCAAGTATTCTTTTTCAGTCTAGCCTCTCCAGGCTCTTTAACTAAGTATTCTTTATCAGTCTAGCCTCTCCAGGCTTTTCAACCAAGTATTCTTTTTTAGTCTAGCCTCTCCAGGCTCTTCAACTAAGTATTCTTTGTTTCAGACAAGCCTCTCCAGGCTCTTCAACTAAGTATTCTTTGTTTCAGACAAGCCTCTCCAGGCTCAATATGCAGTATTACAACGAAATGTGTCTAAGCTTTTGAACTACACAAGTTTCAAGCTTAAGCAGACACAGTGCACAATAATAACTGAGGTATACTCAGGATATACAGATGATGTGCAAAGAAGATGAATCAGAGAGTTTTTCTAAGTAAAGCTCGCAGCGGAATATCTCTTAGGCTTTCTTGCAATAATTTCTCTATATCTCTATCTTTGATGGTCTTCGTGGAGGGGTAATTATACTCAATCTTCAATCCGTTGAAATACCACCGTTTAGAGATAGCATTAAATGCTATTTAATCCGTTGTGAGACATGCTTATGAGAGCTCTGATATTTCTGACACGGTACAAGGTTGCTCCTGCCATAAAGCTGCTACATATGTTGCTGCAGAGGCTGCGTTGCAGAGATTTCCTCAGTGGTGTATGAAATTCAAAAATACTAGGAAAGGTCTCTGTGTTCCTTGCTATAAACGTGTTACGTGCAGCAGAGGTTCAGAAAAGTCTTCACAAGCTTCAGCAAAGGGTGCCACATCATTAATGAGACTTCAGACAGCTTCAACACTTCAGACGGGTAGTGCACTTCAGACGGCTTCAACGCTTTAGCCGTGTTGAACCTTCAGAAGGCTTAACTCCTCAGACAGGTTGAAAGCACTTCACATAGTCTTTATATAAGCTTATAGTGGCTTGCTGAAATCATAGATAAATCATTAAAACATATATGTATCTATGATAAACATTTTAACTCAAATTTGTTAAGCATTAAAACTTGGGAATTGAGTTGTCTTAAACATCATATTTTCTGTTATGATATTTTTGAGACTCAACATTTCTTTCACAGTAAGGTTTGTAGAAGATACAACCTAGATTTCAAACAAATCACTTTGATAATCTTATGGATTTAATGATATCATATTAATTCTTTCTCTAAGAAATACAAACTTATCTTCTACAAGAGGTTTTATGAAAATATCAACAATTTGAATTTTGGTTTCTTTGAATTTCAACTCAATGTCATTCTTCTGGACATGATCCCTTATGAAATGATGTTTTATGTCAATGTGCTTGGATCTAGAATGCTGTATTGGATTCTTGGACAAGTTAATAGCACTAGTATTGTCATAGAAGATGGGGATTTTAGAATACCTTAGACAATAGTCCTCCATTTGATGCTTTATCCATATCATTTGAGAGCAGCAGCTAGCAGCTGAAACATATTTTGCTTCTGTTGTGGATAAAGCTATGGTAGGTTGTTTCTTACAGGACCAAGATATCAAAGATTCACCAAGAAATTGACATCCACCACTTGTACTCTTTCTATCCAATCTATCCCTAGCATAATCAGCATCACAGTCACTTGTAAGCTAAAAGTTTGTACCTTTCTTGTACCAAAGACAAAGATTAGTTGTTCCAACAAGGTATCTAAGTATTCTTTTTACAGCAGCAATATGTGTCTCTTTTGGAGAAGATTGAAATCTAGCACAAAGTCCTACTAAGAATAGAATGCCAGGTCTACTAGCAGTTAAATATAGTAATGAACCTATCATTCCCCTATATTCCTTTTCAGAAATAGATTTTCTATCTTCTTCTAAGTTAGGAGCTGTAGAAGGATGCATTGGTGTTGCCATAGGTTTGGAATCTTCCATTTTATATCTTCTGAGAAGGTCCTTGGTGTATTTTTCTTGATAAATAAAAATTCCAGGTTCTTCTTGTTTTATTTGTAATCCAAGAAAATACTTAAGTTCTCCCATAAGACTCATTTCGAATTCTCCTTTCATTAGGTCAGAAAAATCTTGACACAATTTTACATTTGTAGATCCAAAGATAATATCATCAACATAAATTTGAACAATTAGTAAATCCTTTTTAAGAGTTTTCTTAAATAAGGTGGTGTCAATTTTTCCTCTAGAAAAATCATTGTTGAGAAGAAAACTGCTAAATCTTTCATACCAAGCTCTAGGAGCTTGCTTTAATCCATATAAAGCTTTAGTGAGTTTAAAAACATGATTTGGATGTTTTTGATTTTCAAAACCAGGAGGTTGGTGCACAAACACCTCCTCATTTATGTAACCATTTAAAAATGCACTTTTAACATCCATTTGATATAGTTTAAAATTTTTGTATGCAGCAAATGCAAGAAGAATTCTAATAGCTTCTAATCTAGCTATAGGTGCAAATGTTTCATCAAAATCAATACCTTCTTGTTGGTTATAGCCTTGGGCTACTAACCTTGCTTTATTTCTGATCACATTACCTTCTTCATCCATCTTGTTTCTGAACACCCATTTAGTGCCAATAATGGGGTGATCTTCTGGAGAAGGAACCAGTGTCCAAACCTTGTTCTTTTCAAATTGTTCCAACTCTTCTTTCATTGCTTCTACCCAAGAGTCATCTTCTAGGGCTTCATTAACATTCCTTGGTTCAATTTGAGACAAGAATGTTGAGCTGTATTCATTGTTTCTGAGTTGGGATCTGGTTTTTACTCCTTCTGCAGTACTTCCAATTATTTGTTCATGGGGATGATTGGTAATTAGCTTCCAACTTTTGGGAAGACTCTCTTTTGGTTCACAGGCGTCTTCTGCAGAACCTTCTGTAGGAATTCCTTGTTCTGTTGTATCTTCTTAAGAACTTTTGTTGTCATAAGGTTTCTTCCGCAGTTTCTCACTTTCATCATCTGATTCTTTTCTAAGCTTTTCTTGACAATAAGGGTTAGTATCATTGAAAACAATATGCATGCTTTCTTCTATGGTTTGATTCTTAATGTTATAAATTCTATATGCTTTTGATGTAGTGGAATATCCAAGAAAAATCCCTTTTTCAGATTTTGCATCAAATTTCTCAAGATTTTCTTTATTGTTTAAGATGTAACAATCACATCCAAATACATGAAAATATGCAATGTTGGGTTTTCTTCCTTTCCATAGTTCATATGGAGTTTTATTTAGAATGCTTCTGATGGAGACCCTGTTAAGTACATAGCAAGCAGTAGATACAGCTTCAGACCAGAAGTATTTTTGAATTCCACTATCACTTAACATGGTCCTAGCCATTTCTTGGAGGGTTCTATTTTTTCTTTCTACAACTCAATTTTGTTGTGGAGTCCTAGGACAAGAAAAGTTGTGTGAAATTCCATTTTCATCAAAGATGTTCTTAAAAGAATGATTTTCAAATTCCCCTCCATGATCACTTCTTACAAAAGCTATCAGTTGGCTACTCTCATTTTGTATCTTCTTGAAGAAGATCTTATAAGCATCAAAAGATTCATCTTTAGTGGTAAGGAATAAAACCCATGTGAATCTAGAGTAGTCATCTACAATTACAAGGCCATATTTCTTTCCTCCTAGACTTGGTGTTTTAGTAGGACCAAACAGGTCTATATGCAGCAGTTCCAAAATTCTTTTAGTAGTGATTTCATTTTTAGGATGAAAACTTGATTATGTTTTCCTTTAACACATGCATCACACATTCTATCTTTTTCAAATTTGATTTTGGGTAATCCTTTAACAAGATCTAATTTAGACAGTTTGGAAATGCTTTTCATGTTTAGATGACCCACTTTCCTATGCCATGTCCATTTATCATTTTAAAAAGAAGCAAAACATGTATAATCAGATAGTTCTTCTAAGCATATACTCTATAAATTTTTGCTTCTAATTCCAGAAAATATGACCTTCTTTGTAGATGCTTCTCTAATTTCACAAAATGTTGGTTGAAACATAACTTCGTAGCCACTGTCACAAAGTTTACTTATGCTAAGAAGGTTATGTTTTAACCCTTTCACATAATACACATTATTAATTTGAGTAGAATTTTTCATACCTATATTTCCAATACCTTTGATGTGAGCTTTGTTGTTGTCTCCAAAGGTAACTGTTCCACCTTCCATTTTGTGTAGATGTATGAATTTGCTTTTGTCTCCAGTCATATGTCTTGAGCAGCCACTGTCCAAGAACCATGGCTATTTCTTCTTGAGAGATTTTGCTTTTTCCTATATCAGAGTAAAGTAAGGATTTAGGTACCCAAATCTTTTTGGGTCCTGAAGGGTTAGATACCTTTCTTCTAAAGCTCCTTTTTCTTTTGTAACAATAATGAGCAATGTGTCCAACTTTGTTACACCAAGAGCACTTAGGAGGTTGCCTTTTGGCAGGAACAAAAACTGTTTTCTTAATTTTTGATGTTCCTATTTCATGAAATCCTAGTCCTCTTTTATCAGTAGTTTCTCTACCATTTCCTATTAATTTATTTAAGTTATGTGTGCTGCTAAAAAATTTACTTAAGTCTATTTGCAATTCATCAATCTTCTTCTGCAGAAGATAGTTTTCCTTCTGCAGTGATGCAGACTTTGTATCTTCTGCAGGATTCTCTTTAATTAACTTAATCTGTTCAGATAATTTAAGATGTGATTGTTGAATACATTGATTAGTTTTAATTAGTATGTTATTGTGTTCTTTCAATTTTTCATTTTCCTTTTTAGTTTTAATGAGTTGTTCTTTAAGAAGTGCACATTTTTGTGCTAGTGTGTGAGATTCAGATAATAGGTTTTCAAATGCATCTTCTAGTTCTCTATATGCAGTGGGATTATATGTAATTACCTCATTTTCTTCATCATAACTTCCAGCAATGAGACACAAGTTTGTTGTTTCTTCTCCAGAGTCTTCTTCTGAAGAGCTGTCTGAATCATCCCAAGTTGCCATCATAGCTTTCTTCTTCTGGAAAGTTTTTTAGTCTCTTTTTAGTTGAGGACATTCTGATTTAAAGTGTCCCGACTTGTTGCATTCAAATCAAATGATTTGTGATTTGGAATTTTCAGCTTTTTGGCCTTCCTTCTTGAAGCTGAATACTTTCCTTCCTCTGCCTTTTCTCCTTATCAGCCTCTGGATTCTTTTAGAGATAAAGGCAAGTTCATCATCTTCTTCAGAAGCATCTGCTTCTGTTGGAGTTAGACTACTCCTTCTGGAAGTGCTTGCTTTTAGAGCAATGGATTTTCCCTTTCTTGGTAATTCATCCATGAGTTCTTGCTCATGAATTTTTAGTGAACCAAGTAATTCATCTAGCTTTAGAACAGCAAGGTCCTTAGCTTCTTGGATTGCTGTTACCTTTGGCCTTCATATTTTTGGAAGACTTCTAAGGATTTTTCTAACTTGCTCTTGGTTTGAGTAGCTTTTTCCAAGAGACTTTAAGTCATTTATAATGACAGTGAATCTACTGAACATTTCATCAATAGATTCATGTTCAACCATGCTGAACATTTCAAATTGATGAATCAGTATGTTGATTCTTGATTCTTTAACTTGATCAGTTCCTTCATGGGCTATTTTGAGTGTGTCCCATATCTCTTTTGTTGTTGAACTGCCAGCAACTTTATCATATTCTCCGCTGCTTAGTGCACAGAGAAGGAAGAATTTGGCTTTGGAGTTCAGAAGATACTTCTGTTTATCTTCTGAGGTCCAATCTTCTCTTGCTTTAGGTTGAGGAGCTTCTTCTTGTACTTTTGATTCTCCTTCTTTAGGCTGAGCAAGAATTCTTCTTCTTCTTGCTACTGGAATGAAATTTCCTTTTTCTACAATATCCCAAAGATCAATGTCTTGGGATTCTAGAAACAATTTCATTCTATCCTTCCAATAGTAGTAATCCTTTCCATCAAATGCTGGTGGTCTGTTTGTAGATGAACCTTCTGGTATGAACATTGCAGCTCCATGATTGGCCATTTCCCTTGATCTTTTCCTCTCTTACTGTTAAGTAAGTTCAACCCTAGAGGCAAGCTTTGATACTGTGATACCCCTAGTTACCACTAAAAGTACCACATGCATTACACGTGACCAACGAAGTAGAACGTCAAAAAAATGCGGAAGTTTTTTTTTTTTTTTTTTTTGAAAAGGATTTAGGTGTCATTGACCTATTACCTCTCTAGCTTTATTTTAAGTACTTATGAAATATCCTTTCCTTCACTTTCAAAAAAACTTATCTTTCCGTAAGCGTCAAAAGAATTACACCTTACGCGCATACACAACATACACATGGTTAAAGACCTTGAGAGAACATAAAACAGTGTGACATAAATACATACATACATATTAAGTAGCATCGATGTACCTCTCCAATACCCATATGACCACCTTAAAACATGAGTTCCGGTAGTAAAATAAATGAGACCTCTAACAGAATACAAAAGGAGAGATTCCTAAATCAGAGCTGCGTACTACCTAGACTCAACACAACCTAGTCCTTTTCAGGTACAAGAGGAAGTCTGGGGTGCGTGATGGTGACACAAACCCCCCCCCATAGAACTCACACATGCGCGGGATTCCCGTCACCTTCCGGGTACCCCTTGGCAACCATCTGATTCGCTCCTGCATCGACGTCATGACGGAAGTCCTCGATACCGACTGTCAACGTGACGAGAAGAACATAGAAAGAAGAGATAGAAAAGAAAGGTGAGAACATCGCATGAACTCACAACAAGTAGGGCATAGTAACTAGAGCATCAATAAAATATTCACAAACATCCACATAATCTCAATCACAAGTATGCAGCTGATGCTACCATGCTATACATATATATAATGCATGAGGGCCCGGGAAAACAACACCAAAAGCAGAGCACATAGCAATTGCTCGACCATATATGTACAATATATCAGGAGTATAGTCTGTACTAGCAAATAGTACGAAGAGCATTGCTCAATCTCTGGCCAAGACGATTTTCCGACTTCCAGACAAACTCGCTGATTATGAAAACTTGAGAGCGACAGGATAGTCAAGCCTGTACCCCGTTTGCACGACAGTAGGGGGCGAGCCTACGCCACTTATGCCATTCCGGGACCTGACTTATCCTCAGGGCTGGTCTCCTTTACTGGACCGCTGGTGTTCTTTGCAAAACCCAGTGCACCCGTCCCATCCAGTTTCACACTGTACTAGAGTGGTATTGCCATATAGGTCGTAAAGCTTTTGAACCTTAATCATTATTGATGCACATGATGTATGTCACACCGCAAACACTTACAATATTACGTCCTTCAGACAAGCCCATTGAATCTTTTTACGTCACCACTTTATCGTGGTGCAACCTTGTAGATTCAAGGTCTTTCTTTTGAGGAAAACCAAATCACACTCTCTTGCCAAGCTTCTCAAGTTTTATGTAGAAAGAAAGTGTTGGTTATAATCTTTTAAGGTGGCTTGTGCTAGCTTTATTGATAATCATGTTCACTTAAGTCCTACAATTTACTGAGGCTTATGGATATGTCTTATGAAAGGCATTACTAATCCTAATTCTATTTGTATGACTAATTAAGATTAGGCTTAACCTTTAATCATAACTAGTCTTCATTAATCGAATTTCAATTAATCTTATCCTTCTTTAATTAAGTCTTAATCCTTACTTAAGATCCTAATTAATTTCTAATTATCCCTTAATCTCTTCCTTAATCTTGGGTTAGGGTTTTTAATTATGCTTGATTAAGGTTAAATTGTAATTAATTAGTTTTTGACCGTCTTAGAGATTAATTACTTAATTAACACTTATATTAATATTAATTATCTTTAGACTTAATTAATTATTAATTAACCTAAGTAATTTAGGCTAATCAACATAGGTGATTAAATTAGTTAAGCCTACAAATAAATCCTAAAATTTAATTTTTCACAACTTAGATTGGTGTTGAAGTTCAACCCTAATCTAAGCCTAAGCCCATGAATTATTTTTAGTTGTCTTTTAAATGGAGTTTTGACTTTCTTTTTGAAGGCTTTGGGACTAAACAAAAGCCTAAAGGTTATTGGACCCATGAGAGCCCATTTTTATTCATAATAAATAAAAATGTGACTTTTAAATAGATTTTTATTTTAGTTAAAATAAAAATCCGAATTTAATTACGTAATTTAAAAACTTATCTTATTTGCAATTTAGTCCTTTTTGTTACAAATTTATTCTTTAGTCCTTTTGGGCCAATTTAGCCCAAAAACATGTTTTAAACATCCTTTTGATCTTTTTAGGATCAAAAGGACATTCTTGATGAGTTTCATCAAGAACACTCATGAACATCAAGAACACCCTTGAATGTTCATCCAAAACTTCAAATTTTTCACAGCATCCAATCTTTACCAAAAACTTCACACATTCATCAATAAACAATCTAAATGCCAAATATCACAAATAAATCACCCAAGATCATCCACATCCATTTTGAGTTCATAGTCTCCAATTTCAAGCTCAAAACACCAATCTTTTACAAGATCAATCATCAAACAATTGTGTAAATCCATCCAACCACATGCATGTTCATCAAATCATCATCTAAACACATTACAATCATCAAAAAAATTTTAGAATACATGCAGCCCCATTTTTACTCTCTTGGCCAAAAGCATCAAGGAAAAAGGGAGAAATTTTGCAAAAATTTTAGCTTGGCTTGCATGCATCCAAATCCATCAATTAAACACATTTCAAGCATCAAAACAAACATGCAAACATCAATCACAACCCAGCTCAACAGATCCGAAAATATACATTCAAAAGAAGTTCCAAAAAGATGATTTTTCAAGTAAAAACAAGGTTAGAAAAGCAAGGATTCAAGGGTAAATCCTTGACTCTAGTTACAAAGCCTACTAGAGTTCAAGTTCTCCCCCCCTTACCTAAGAAATAACCTCAAGAAATAGATGCAGAATCAGCTCACAAAACAGCCCAAAATCTCTCCTTTTGGTCACCAACAAAGCTTTGCAAGGCTAGAAGGCTTAGTGTTTAAGCTTAGGGTTCAAGGATGGAACCTTAAGCTTGAAAGTGTGAGAAGGAAAAATGGAGATTTTGAGAGAAAGGAGAGGGGAACTCACGGCTTCAATGAGGAGAGAAAAGAGAAATGAGAGAATGAAAAGGAACCTTGCATGTAGGAAAGGAGAAAGAAATAAATGTTTTAGTCTTTTAATGTCATAATATCATAAGCTAGACACTTGTTTTGGAAGGAAGAAAGGATGAGACAAGTGTCTCCCATGCAACACACACACACATGCACGGTTTCTAGAAGGAGGAAAGGAAGAGTTGTGCAAATTTTTCTGGCCCGGATCAAGAGTATTCTGGCCCGGTTCAAGAGACAGGAGGGGCAAAAAGGTCATTTTCACAGAAAAACCCCAAAAATTCCCAGAAATTCCCTAAAAATAGGAAATTAAATTCTAAATTTAAAAATATAAATTTTGGTGATAAAAAATAATTTTAACAATTCAATAAAACATGAAATGCGGTAAAACGGTAAGAAGTGGGCGTTACAGTAAGCAGAGAGAGAAAATTAAGGTTTTATTTACAGAGATTGTATAGAATTATAATTATAATTTTAAATCATCTTTTAAGGTTCAAAATATATCTTCCATATTTTTCTACAATTTTTTTCATATGTTGGCAATGGTTATACTGTTAATTGGGGCATTTTGATCTTTTTGCCCAGAAGTGCTAGAAAAATTCTAAATAATTTTCTAAAACTCATCACTAATTATATTAAGAGTATTTTGAATAAAGGTATAGATACCTTAGAGTTTTAGCTATTTTTAATAATTAAATCTATATTTTCCTTAACTGTATAATTACCAAAGGTGTCTTAGGTTATTTTCTCAAACACCTCTCTAGAGAAATTTACTCATAATTGTGGTTGGGTATTATAAATTTGGTTGTCTATTAAAAGCTACTAAATACTTTATAATTAAATGATTATTACTATTTTAAAATTTTCTTTATTCTATTTATACACCAATAAGAAAAATTGCGGGTGTTACAGATACCAATTGAAGTTGTAGCTTCAATCACAAGAAGGGGGGTTGAATTGTGATTGAATAAAATTTTCTGCAATTTCTATTAATACCTTTTCTGCTCAAGGATAACCTTGGCTTAATATTAAGAAATAACCTCACAGAAGATAGATGTTAGTTCAATTAATTTTGCAGTAGGTATATATATATAGTTATAATTCAATTATTGTAGTGGTATGTAATAATGAAGAGAAGGGTAAAGAAGATGGCACACAGAAATTTTATACTGGTTCACCTCTTCCAACCTGAGGCTACGTCCAGTCCCTACACCTGTAGGATTTTCTCACTCTTATAATCAAAGTACAATTTTCTTGGGTAACCTTACCACTAGTATTCTTTTTCTGCCTCTTCAGGCTAACCTTATCCTATCAAACACAGATTTCAAACTGAAATCTTATTGCAGAACCTTCTGCAGAAGATCCAAAAATCAAAATGTTGTAAGTACCTTCTGCAGATTCTGTAAAACAACTGAGATCACCAAATCTCAGTAGACCTCACTTAATACTCTTTCTTTTGCTGCTCACAAGAAGAACATGCACCTGCACACTTCTTTTGAGACTTTACAATAAGAATAAGAAAGAATAAAGAACATACAAGGATCAAAGTAATACTATCTTTGCACAGCAGAAGCAAAATGATGAGCCAAGACTCTCCAAAGTTTTTCAGATCAGAAACTAGAGAAAGAAAGGAGAGAGAAAGTTTTGCAGAAGATAGGACTTGTAAATTTGCAAGATTTGTGCTTCTTCTGGACTGAGGTGCCTTCAAAGTGGGGGAGAAGTCTCCTTTTATAGAAGGCTGAAGGGAACTAGCCGTTGGACATAGGCTTGAGCATCCAACTGTGTCCAGAGAGCTGTCATTTTCTCATTTGCAGCAGGTACAGCTTTATACAGCTGTCATTTTGACCGGTCCTACCTTCTGGAGATGCATCTTCTGCAGACAATTATGTGGGTTGTTTCTTAAGTCCTTTATTCTGTAGGCATGTTGAGAGCATCCAGTATAGTAATACAGATTATTTTAAATTCATTTAGCTCAGTTGTAACTCGAGAAGAAGAGAAGGAGAACACTTAAGTAGATTTTGTATCAATTATAGTGCTTCTGCAGCACATCAGGAATCACCTCCCTTCTGTAGCACTTCTGGGAGCATATGTCTCCTGTAGATCTTCTGGGAAAACTTAAATTGATTGATTTAAGAGTACTTTATATGTATTTGCCTTTGCTGTATTTACAGAATTGAACAACCTATATTCTGTCCATCTGTTTCTTCTACAGAGGAACTGACAGTTGTTCCTTCTGTAGAACATCTCTTCTACTGCATTGAATCTTGTGATCATTTTAGGGACTTTTAGAGAATGTTTTCTTTTGTCTGCAACTTGTTTAGATTTAGGACACAGGATTTTTTTCAGTTGAACCTTTCTTCCTGTCTTCAAAGATGAATCTTCCTTCTAACAGCTTAAAGAAACATCTTCTTCTTCAATCTTCTAATTTCTATTTCAGAGATTCCTTCTTATCATGTCTCTCAACTGCTTTCTTGCTTTCCTTTATTAAGATATATCATTATTGTGTGAGGATGACTTGTAAGTACAGATTCTTCCTTCTGTTGGTGAGTTGTACCTTCTGCATAAGCTCATCTGTATCTTCTTGACACTTACTCAAACAAAATCATTAGTTCTAAATACTCAGAATTATTCCAAGTAAACCTTGATTGGTTGTCATTATTAAAACAGTTTTGAAGGGATTCTTGGACCTTACATAATATATACGAAATGAATCGTTCCCTCTGGATACGATAACTCATACTTACTGTTATACTGCTGAAATTTTGGTACGCTTGCCAAAATCCCCATCAAGTATTTTTGGTGCCGTTGCCGGGGAACGGTGTATCAATTCGTATAGACTTGGGAGATCTAACTATCAAGTTGTATATACTCTATCTTAGGATTTTTAGAATTTTATTTTTTTAGGAATTTTTAGGAATTTTTCTTTTTGTTTTGATTTTTATCCTTTTTATTAAAATTCTCTTCCACACTTACCCTTTTCAAGTTTTCTTGTTTATGCTTTTGAGAGGCCAGGTGTCCCTAAATCAGTTACAATTTGATCTAGAAATAGAAAGGACATCAAGGAGGAACAGAAGTAGAAACAGGAGAAGGAGAATAAGGAGACTTGAGGAAGAACCCAAAAATATGGCAGAAGAACAACAACCAAGAAGAAGGACCTTGGGAGAATATGTCATGCATCAAGGACCTCGCCATTATTCAAGAATTGTCTTACCCATAACAGCGAAGTCCTTGGAATTAAAGCCTGCTCACCGTAATCTTATCAGTGCCCATCAATTCGCAGGATTAGATTATGAGGATCCACATACACATCTTTCAAACTTTTATGAATTAATCGGCACTATGGGTTTTGAGGAAGGTGATTTAGAGTCTGTATATTTACGCTTATTTCCTTTTTCATTGATAGGTAAAACTAAGGAGTGGTTGAAGTCACACCCAAATCAAAGTCTGAATAATTGGGAAGTGGTTGAAGACAAATTTTGAGAAGATTTTTCCCACCAGGAAAATATATACAAGCCAAATCAGACATCTCCACATTCAGGCAAGGAGAAGATGAACCATTATGTGAAGCCTGGGAGAGATACAAATCTCTGTTGTGCAAATGTCTTAATCATGGCTATGATGATATTGCTCAACTCAACATTTTCTACAATGAACTCAAGCCAGATTCCAAATCCTTCATAGATGCTGCAGCAGGAGGAACTATCTTATCAGTGGATGCAGAGCGAGCAATTTCAATCATTGACAACTTCGCTCAAAATGATCAGCAAGCTCAGTGTGGACAACAACCGGCTCAAATAAAGAAGAAAGGAGTGTTGGAACTCAGTAGTAATGATGTTATTCTAGCATAGAACAAGCTTATCAAAAGACAGATAGAGGCACTCACTGAAACATTAAAAGTACTCCCTCAACAATTAAAAGCTATCCAATCCCAACCTATTCAAGCCCAACCTTTGATCTGTGACTTTTACAGAGGTGACCATCCCAATGGTCAATGCTCTTTTCAAGAAAATCAAGCTGAACAAGTCAATTTCATGGGTAACCAGGGGAGGCAAGGAAATTTCTCCAATAACAACAATCAGTACTCACAAGGATGGAGAAATAACCAAAACAACTCTGGATGGGGGCATAATGGAGGAAACATACAGACACCATATCAGCAGCAACAACCAACTACGCATGACAAATTGAACAGGTTGGAAGAGAAGATTGATGTTTTCTTATAAGGATTTGATGGATTCAGGAAGAACACAGAAGCGTCAATCAAAGCATTAGAAAGTCAAGTGGGCCAGTTAGCAAAAGAGATGGCAGAACACAAGAATGGCCACTTTACAGAAAACACTCAGACCAACCCAAAGGAGCACTGCAACTTGATTGTTACTTATGGCAACAGGTCAGAGGAAAGTGATATAGAAGAAAACATCACCTTTGAAGAGATTGTCCAGAAGAGTGTTCAACAAGAGGAAAAGCCAGAGGAAGTGCAAGAAGAAGAGGAAGAACCAGAAGAGGTCTACACCACAGATAAGTCACTTGACCCAGGTAAGTTCACTGTACCACTTTCTATTGGTAATTTACCTGCTACTCATGCTTTATTGGATCTTGGAGGGAGCATCAATTTGATGCCGCTATCATATTTTAACAAGTTAGGAATTTTGAAGGTCAAGCCTGCCAAAGTAAAATTACTGTTTGCAAATAAATCCACTCACAGCCCTTAAGGGATAAATGAAGATCTACCAATCAAAGTTGATAAGTTTGTATATGTTGTTGACTTCTACATTGCAGAGATGGAAGAGGAGGATACTGATGTCCCCCTAATTTTAGGAAGACCCTTCATGAAAGCTGCCAAGGCAATAGTGGATGTTGATCGGGGAAAATACCAATTGAGCTCTAAAGATGAGAGCATTGTGTTTCACATTGATAGAGGAATCCCCAAATTGCAGAAAACTCTAGGAAAAGTACGAATAAATCCTACTGATGGGATCTATCAATTTCAATCAAGGCTGCTAACGGTAAGAAAGAAAGAAGCTCCTCCAGATACTGTGGGGAAAAAGAAGAAAAATGTTTCTAGATTTCTGAGGAAACCAAGTATGAGAGTCAAGCAGCCAGAATCAGTTTTGGAGTTCAGATTCAGGAAGAGGAAAAGGTCAACATCAGACACAGAGGAAGATAGTGATGACAGTGATAAAAAAATAAAGAATTGGAATGGAGGATGGGAACTAAAAGGAAGAACTGGAACAGAGTCAACCATCATCCTCCAATTGAGGCCACCATGATTGAACCAGGCGTCGAGCTATTAGACATTAAACAAGCGCTTCCTGGGAGGCAACCCAGCATTTTTTTGTTTTAATTTTTCTTTGGTTTTTGTTTTTGATTTTTTTTTTTAGTGTGTTAGAGTCAATTCCTGTGTATGTTGAGAAATTATTAGGAATTGGATTGATTTTAGTAAGGAAAGGATGAGAAATAGTTAGAGTTAGGAAGCAGCAGAAAACAACAAATAGAATTTCAATTCTGTTTCCGGCGTTTCACTTGCGCTAAGCGCAGGTGAAGCGCAGAATTGATAATTTGTCTCTGTTTTCTACGCTACACTTGCGCTAAGCGTAAGTGAAGCACATAATTATAAAATTTTCTCTCTGTTTTCTACGCTTCACCTGCACTGAGCGTGGGTGAAGCGAAGCGGCACACTTCATATTCTATGAAGCACGCGCTGCACTTTCGTTGAGCGAAAGTGGAGCGCAAATGCGTGCTCCAGGATTTATTTGAATCCTGGAGCGAGGGAAGATTATTTCAAATCTTCCTTTCGCTCCTAACCATCGTTTTCTCTGAAAGTTCATCCTTTTCTTTGACCCTTTTTACTTCCAAACTTCCTTCCTTTCAATTTTTAAAGCTACACCAGGTATGTTTTTATAGTTTTAATAGTTTTGCACCGATTAAAATTTTCAGTTTTTTATTTATTTAAGCAAAACCTTAGGATAGAAAACTTAAGCTCTTAGGACCCTTTAGATTAGGAAAAATTTGTCAATAGAGTCTTAGTTTAGTATGTTTGCTACCGTGGTATGCTTTTTGGTATATTTTAATATGTTTAGGTTGTAGTTTTTGAAGTGCTCAATGAATTTTTGTAAGTTGTTCTGTTTGGTGCATATATGACCAGTTTGTTCCATATTTTTGCATGACCATGCATGAATGACTATGCCTTTATTGCATGTTGCTGATAACATGATTTTTTTAGCCTGATAATTGTTACCAATTTTTGCCCTGTTTAAAAATTAATTAGGACTTGCTTTAATTGATCACTTTAGCATGCTCTTAATAAATTAATTAATTGGCATTTGGGTAACATTAAAATCAATATTTTTATGCAAGTGCTTGATTGGTTGATTGCTTTGATTTTTTAATTAAATTGGCCATTTATTTCATTAATTATTAGTAATCTATTATTGTATGAATAATCTTGGTTTAAGTTTTTAATTTGCAGATGGCACGCACTAAGGTAGTGGATGCATCAGGCACTTCTAGGAGAGGCAAGGGGGTGCCAAGAGAGCTAAGCATGCACCCCAAGAGGACCCTGATTTCGATGCTCACAGATTCAAGGATGCTAAGTCCTTAGAAGCTTACAGTTCATTGATGGACTATAATTTTATCAAAGAGAGGTCAATATCATTGCAGCCTGGCAAATATGAGGAATTCAGAGCTGAGATACATAGGAGGAACTGGGTCCACCTCAGCCGCCCAGATTCACATTTTGACCCTGACATTGTTAGGGAGTTCTATGCCAATGCCATTGGAGACCATGGCATTGATGTGAGGCGACAGTCTTTTGTCCGAGGGTATGTGATTTCTTATGATCGCGATGCGATCAACAGACTTTTATTATTTCCAGGACCTGAGGATAGAAGACTCATGGAGTGTCAGTATCGTGAGAGGATGAGGGTTGTGGGGATCTATGGGAATGATCCCCTAGATGCTCAGACCGCAGAGAGCCTATGCCTGCGGGGACGTTCCTTTGAGAGGAATGTCTATGGACATGCTGCTCGCATCTATAGACGCGACATGAGGGACATCGTGCAGATGTGGACAGTGTTGGTGTTGGCTAACATCCAGCCCATCAACCATGTATCATACGTCACCATGCCAGTAGCCCACCTCATCTACAGCATCATCACTGGCGCAGACATAGATATTGCCAGTATCATTGCACAGAAGATAGCAGACTTTGTATCTTCTATGGGGCGCCACAACGCCTACTCCAGGATCAGTTTAGGCTTTCCTTAACTTATCACAGCCCTCTGCAGTTCTAGGGGTGTTGAGGTGTTCCCTTCGATTCGCATCTTGAACCCCATGACCAGAGGTTATATTGAAGCCAACTGTATTCTAGAGGAAGATGAGGATGAGGATGAGCAGCAGCAGCAGGCACCACCACCACCACCACCACCAGACCAGAATATTCCTTTCTGGGCTCAGCACTTGATGGATCAGATGTCTTCTCTCCATAGGCAATCACTCCATCATCAGGAGTATCACTATTTGACTCGCCCAGACCCATACCCAGGCATGACACCGGATCAGTTTAGAGATTATGCACAGTGGCTTGGGGACAGGCCTATTCTTCCGGGAGAGGGTGGAGCAGCTGCAGATGGAGCTGAGGATGTTGAGCCTGACCATATGGATCATGAGGACTGATATTTTTATTTGGTGTTTTTCTTTCTTTTTCTTTTTCTTTTCATTTTTCTTTTATTTTGGATATGTACTGTATATATGCCCCACTGATACGTTACATTTTGACGCAGTACATTTTCAGCATTTTCTTTCTTTTTCTTTTAATTTTTAGCATTTTTAGGATTTTTAAAATTTTTAGGAATTAGGAAATTAGGGATTTAAGGGTAAATTTTTCAAAATTCTCTGAAATTAGACAGTTTAACTAACTAGATTAGAAAAGAAGAAAGGGTTTTGTGATTTAACTCCATAATCAGTTAGGATTAGGATATTTCTCAGGAGAACCTATCAGGGTAGTTAATTAAAACCAGTAAGTGCTTTATCAAAGAATTTAGCCAAAAAGCCGGTGAGTTGTGAGTCCAAACACTTAAATTGAGAGTTTTTCACCGCTACTTGTCAATTTTTATTGATTGAGTTTTTGGATTTTACAATGCTTATGGAAAATATGGAAGTGACAAAGGCAATTTTATTTTTCAAATTATTTGCTCAGTACCAAAAAAGCCAACCCTTGATAAAAATTTTCCAAATTTTTGGTAACCCATTTGAGCCTTTAATGATTATTTTTGTGCTCCCAATCCATAATTGATATCTATATCCTTTCCCTTACACACTTGGAATAGAGAGCAAGGTGCAACTTGATATAATGGGAAGAAAAGGTTGGCGATTTGAAAGGCAAGAAATACAAAGAGCAGGCACAAGAAAGCAAAAGAAGATCACTCCCTCAAAAAAAATCAAAAAGAAAAAAAGTGAATCAATTGAATAAGTTGGGGGGAGTGCATCTTCAAATAAAGAAAGAGGCAAGCTGAATGAGACAAATCAAGAATGAGATGGAGAATGGAGAGAAGTTCCAAGTTCAAGAAAAATCCAAAGATGCTCTCTATTCTAAGTGTTCTTCGCTTATCCAGAAAAACCATGATTTCTTGATAGCCTAGCCTCATTACAACCAAGAAAAGACCTTTTGATCCATATTAACCATGTGCATGTTTAGAAACTAGAATCGACTACCAATTTTAGTTATTCAACTGTGGTGGAAAAATTGAGGGAAACACTTACCCGTGAGCATGAGAGAATTCCTTGGTTTATCATTTATTGCTTTAATTTCTATTTCTGAGAAAGTTTGACTGATTTGTTTTATCCTATTTCTGATATTTGTCCTTAGGTCTAATAATGAGAATTGTACAGGGGGGGTTGAATCCATTTTTTATTGCAAAGAGGTCTCTTGCTTGAGGACAAGCAAGAAGTTAAGTTGGGGGGGTATTTGATGAGTGCCAATTATATGATATATTCTTGTATTTTTACTGTACTTATCAATGGTAGAATAGTAATTTATGCCCCAAAATAATCCCTTTTTGTTAATAATTGTAATAATTGTGTTCATTTATTTTGAATTTGAATTTGATGTTATTTTAATTAGAAATCTGTTGATTTTGCAGATTTATGAGAGAGATTTGAATGAGAAAAGAAGATAGCATTATTCGAGGATAGGATCTGCAGATTTGAAGTTTAAATGAGAGCAAATAAAGATAAGATCAACAACCATTTAAATAAGGATTCTGCGGATAACTTCCCAATTTAAATTCAAAGACAAGATAAACACATAATCAGATCAAAAAGAGGGAAACAAGGAAAGCCAAGCAAACAAGGATGAGATCAGGAAGAGATCAAGTTAAAGAGAGAGAGAATCAAGAGAAGCTGGAACGAGAAATATGCTCCACCTGCGCTGAGCGCAGGTGAAACGTAGCCATCAGGATTCCTCTCTGGATCCTGCGCTTCAAATGCGCTGAGCGCAGGTGAAGCGCAGGAACGCGGATTTATTTTTAGATCTATTTTCAAAATAGATTCCTTCCAGATTTAAGATAGCTTTCCTTAGTCTATAAATAGGACCATTTGTAAAGAAGGAAGAGAGCTTTTGGCATATAGTTTGGTAGAGAGTTTAGAACAGAGTTTAGGGCTCAAGTTCAAGGGAGACCCCGAAGGGATGCCAAGATAGCAATAAAAGGATTGAAGAAGGTGACAGATTCTTCATTGGTTTGTAATAGCTACCATGCGTAGCTAAACTCTCCAGTTGGATTGAATGTAGTTGATTCAATCCCCAAATGTATGTGAATTCTCGTATTTAATTATGAATCCCTATTCTATGATATCGGTATTTTTATGCTTTACTTAATGCGTAGCTTCCGCCTTTGTGCCGGAGTTATAGGTTAATTCTAGGATAGTATGTGATAGAGATTTCCGGATTAACAGCGAGTTTGGGGGAGCCTGGGCCAAAGGAAACTTGAACTCTGATTGGTAAAAATACTTGTAGTAATTGTTATAGGAATATAGGGGGAATCGATGATTGAAGATAGAATGTGACAGCCTCTTCATAGTAGTCCCTATAGGAATATGCAGTGAATTGATAGTTTTAACAACTGACCCTTAGAACAATCAAGCCGTGGTAGTTTGTGTGACACCCTTCTACCCCAATCTCTTATACATTCAGCATTTTGAAATATTTAGGAAAAGTTACGGACCACATCGGGTAAAAAGGTTCACATCTCTTTCTTTCAAAACATCATTTGATTCAAATCAACGCAATTAAAATAGAAATTAAAGTCAACGGTTTTCAGAATAATTTAAGCCTCAAAATCTCAAATGTCAACATCAAGACATCCTTATTGGCCATGTAAGGCACTTAAAATAATTTTCATAATCTCCCATCATAGAAATAAAAACCCCTATTACTAAGCCCTGATGTCACAGGTATCAAAGCGACACCCCTTCAATTCAATATTCGGCACCTGACGTGCCATCTTCACTACCTGTAAATTAACCACAGAGAACACGGTGAGGAAAAGAACACCAACTCATACATGCACACAGAAGGCTACCCTATCCTCACCCACACATAGTCACAATCATCATCAAATCATATCATAATCATCTTATGTCACACTCTTATTATCAAATATATTATCTCATCACAAGTTTATAAGTCACACTTCGCAAATCATCAAGAAAACACATTCTCTACACTCAACATATGATACTCATATCATCATATTACATTTCAATTCCATCATAGAATACAATGTAGGTTCACTCTATGATCATGCACACCAAAACTCATCCTAAGGATCATGATTCGGAACTCCGCACAATAGGTGCACATTATCAATCCTCTTAGTTGTTACCAATGATGGTCTTACTGTTAACGCCCTCTCTGGCCGATAGGTTGCACCCCTTCAATGGGCCCAAGCAAAGACATCTGACCCTAGGTTGCACCCCCTCAATGGGCCCGTGCAATTCTATTCGCCCCTAGATTGCACCCCCTCAATGAGCCCGTGCAGTTCACTTCCTCAGTTGCACCCCCTCTATGGGCTCGTGCATCTCAGTTACCATACCTCATATGTTCTATGCATCAATATATCATCATCATACATCTCATACCTCATATGCTCAATGCATCATCATCGCCATATATCTCATACCTCATATGCTCATTACATCATCATCGTCATACATCTCATACCTCATATGCTCAATGCATCATAATACATCACAATGTTATAAACATCTAACATCACATGGGATACTCATATCACCATACTCATGCCACAAACAACACCCTCTAAACATCCAATTCAATCTCTCAATTCCACAAACAAAGTGTATAAACAACGTCAACAGATAAAAGGGTTACAATCATCACATAAACAACACTCTCATACACAATTTGACCTGGTAATCGATTACCACACAGTTGTAATCGATTACCAGCAACTCTGGGACACAAAATTAACTCTGGGAATCGATTACAAGCCTCCTATAATCGATTACCAGCCAATCACCTCTCTGGTAATCGATTGTCACCCAGTTGTAATCGATTACCAGCATGTCAACTCTCTGGTAATCGATTACAGGCCCCCTGTAATCGATTACCTGCAAGCCAACTCTCTGGTAATCGATTACAAACCCCCTGTAATCGATTTCCAGCAAGCCAAACTCATTCCATGCTGCCCAGAAAACCCTGTAATCGATTATAGACTTCTGTAATCGATTACCCGCGACATGAGACGACAGTTCTTGCGATCTTTACCCCTTTTTAACCCTTTTCTTAAACCTCTAATCAATTCTCATTGTTAATACTTCAATCATACACGTTTATACCGAACAAAATCAACAAAAACACCAATCTTTACAACAAATTTTCACAGTTATTCCATTATCATCCCCAATCGCTAAACCCTTATTTACCCATTTTCGCTCTTCTCACTACCCTCATTCAATTCATCAAGATTTATCAAGATTAACACATTTAGTCACCAAAACAACAGATTTTCATCATACAACACGTAATGCACATATCAAATTCGAATTTAAAGCCTTAGAGGGTCTTATGGTTGCCCTCACTACCCAAGCACCCCCACATACACATACGAGCAGCACCCTTTCCCCCACCGTATCTTGAAGGTGAAGATCGAACAACAACGATTGAATCTTTCTTGATAATCACTCTGCAGCAACCTCCTTTTGAGATGTCGTTTCTCCCCTCCTTATGGTTTCGCTCTCTGACGATTTGAAAAATAAGGATTAGGGTGAATTGGTAACCCCTCCTTACTTAAATGCTTAACTGGGTTGGGCCCACCCTCAACCCACTCATCCTCTTTTAATTAGAAATAACATTATTAATAAAAATACTAATATTACTAATACTATTATTTATTTATTTTTCTTAATTTATTAATTTTATTTTATTTAATAACATTTGGGATGTTACAACTCTCCCCTCCTAAAAGAAAATTCGTCATCGAATTTTACCTGAAGTGAACAACTCTGGATAGGATTCCTTCATCTTCTCTTCAAGCTCCCAAGTAGCACTCTCAGGTGTAGCTCCTCCCCAGATTACCTTAACTAAAGGAATTTCCTTACCTCGAAGTTGTTTCACCCTCTGATCCTCAACTCTCACCGGTATTGTTTCCACCGTCAGGTTTTCCTTAATCTCAAGATGATCCGACTCAAACACATGTGAAGGATCATGAACATGGAAAACATTATGAAGGTTTGACAAATATGGAGGTAAAGCAATCTGATAGGCAACATTGCCGACTCTTTTAAGAATTTGGTAGGGACCAATGAAACGAGGTGTAAGCTTTCTAGACTTTAATGCCCTACCAATCCCAGTCCACGGAGTGACTTTCAGGAACACATGATCTCCTTCTTTGAATTCCAATTCCTTCCTCCTCTTATCAGCATAACTATTTTGCCTACTCTGAGTTGTCCTCATCCTCTCCTGAATTATCCTAACCTTATCAGTGGTTTGCTGCACTACCTCCGGTCCTAACTCAAGGCTCTCTCCCGGCTCATACCAACACAAGGGTGTTCTACACCTCTTACCATACAATCCCTCATAAGGCGCCATACCTATGCTAGAGTGAAAACCATTATTGTAAGTAAACTCTATCAAAGGTAGGAAACTATCCCAACTACCCCCTTGGTCTAATACACAAGCCCTAAGCAAATCCTCTAAGGATTGAATGGTTCTCTCGGTCTGACCATCGGTTTGAGGGTGATAAGCTGAACTGAGTCTAAGTTGGGTCCCCAAAGCCTGTTGCAAACTCTCCCAAAATCTAAATGTAAACCTGGGATCTTTATCTGAAACTATGCTAGATGGTATACTTAAAGGTTGCAACAATCCTGAAGGTTTTTTATGTTCTACCTTAGACTTTTGGCAAACTAAACAAGCACTCACAAAATCCTCTATATCCCTCTTCATCTAGGCCACCAAAATACCTTTTTCAAATCTTGATACATCTTAGTTGAACCCGGATGGAAACTAAGCTTACTCCTATGCCCCTCTTCAAGTACTAAGCGCTTAATGGTAGGTTCTGTTAGGAATATGTACTAGAGACTTATATATTTATGAACATCCATCACTTGTATCATGTTATTTTATAAAGGCAAACTTATTCTTTTAGAATATAATTATTGTCCTTAGAATAGTAAGCTTAAACTTCATAAGAAATCAAGTAGATGACTTGATCGTGAGATCTTATGAAGAACTATTCTTAAATAGTCCCTAGTCAAGTATCATCTTAGGACAAATATGCATTTAGACTAGTAAGTGAGTTCATTGATGATCACATCTCACAGATCATGGATATGAGATATCATGTGCTCACATAGGAACACATTAAGAGTAATGGTGTACTGGATAGACCCACCTTAAGAACGTTGCATGGATTGTTACATAAGTCTCATAAACGTTTCTTAAATTGATAAATGTTATATATAAAGTCCTTTGACCTGAAATCACTACGGTTCCTACATAAGGAATTATGTGTTTTGAATATCATCAAACGTTACCTGTAACAGGGTGATCATAAAGTTGGTATTTAGACATATAATAAATTATATGGAGGAATGTCAGTGCCCTAGATGGGATTTGTCCCTCCTATGTAACAGGAGTTATATCTGTAGGCCTCTTGATAAAGTGAGACTGCAAAATGCATGGCCATGCTCAGGAGGATAAATATGAGATATTTATTTTCTGTACAGTCTACTTGGGGATCAAGAAAATATAAATTGAACTATACAAGGTTGACACAATCCATGCCCTTGTGTTCAATTAGATATTTGGACAAAGGGACAGATCATATAAATTATTATCATAAAATAGGATTTATCAAAGTTATTGATAATCTCAATATTTGGATAGTGATGTGTTGCTAGATACTGCTCACTATTTATGATATTAAATATAAAAGGGTTTTATTTTAATATTATAACCAAATATTAAAAGCCTATTGGGTCACATACACACAATAAGCCACTAGGAAAGGATAATAATTCTAATTTAATTTAATTAGAATTATAACATAATGGGCCAGGCCCATAAGTGTGAGGGTTAAGTGAGTGAGGGGGTAAAACCCCAGCCACCACTCTATAAATAGAGCATAAGATGCACTACCCCAGACACACATGAGCAATCGCTTCTTACTTTCTAAGGCTACTAGCAGAGCTGAGGAGGGTTTCCTAGTCCGGCTGTTGGCGTGGATACAAATAGAGACGTGGCTACTCTTGCCTCGTTTGTAATCCTAATAAGGTGCGACCTTTCGTTTTAATACCTTTTATGCCTTGATTCGTGTTTTCGAAAAACGATTATAACAAGGGAAGGAATCCATTTATTTCCGCTGCACCATGACCACATGCTTGATTCCCTTCAATTGGTATCAGAGCTTTGGTTTGCGATAATCACGTTTTAGGCTTTTAATCTTGTGAAGATTATGATTTTTTTGTTGTTTTTCTGCTAAAAAAAATGTAGCGCTGATATCTGGGCTGCAACCTGCGCTGCAGCGCAGGCTGAAGCGCAGATTTGCACTGCAGTCTAGGCTGTAGCGCAGACTGGAGCGCAGTTTACGTATTTTCGATTCTGATACTTGCGCTTCACCTACGCTGTAGCGCAGGTGAATCGCAGCTTTCAGAATCAGTTTATTTTGTTCCCTTTATTGATTGTTTCATGTGCGATGTATATATGTATATATGTAATAGTGTTGGAGGGTCCTATGGAACATGAAAGAGTTAATGTCTTGGGCGTCAAAGGGTTGAATTGTTGAAACCTTGTCTCGACTCAAATATTGGCTGCGATAAACATGCCACTTATCAATTTGCTGACAAGAGCGTATTCAAACGATACGAGGGACTTACTTGTTTATTGGTTCGTGAAGTATTCGTTTGAAGCGAGACACTTATTGATGATTGGTTAAATGTTTATCAAATCAAATTTTGTTTTGAGACACTGCGTAGAGTGTTATTTTGTTTGCGCGTAATCAAACCTCGCTTAATAATATACATCTTATTATATCACTCGTTTTACAATCAATGGATGCTAATTTTTGCATGATGGTTGGTGATGGCCTTAGTTGTTTTAAATTAAATACGACCTGCATGTCGTGTCTTACCTCCTATATTCCTTTTGTAATTCTTTTCTCATCTTTATCCCCTCGTATGTTAAACGAGGTTTCTTCTTGTTATGTAATGTAACCGGGAGGACATGGAGCATGGATTCAGTGGGAGATTTGGAGAGCTCAAGATTATATACAAGATTATATAGTTGATGTAATTTTGTATTTGTTTTTAGGAGGCCATAATCATATCATGTATTTGTATGAGATGCATGCTTGTATGTTAAATGGTTTAACAACGAATAAAATTAAAGAGATCAAATCCCTCAATGCTCGTGTGCCTTCCAATGAATGACACTCGTCAAGACTAGAATCGATCAAGTGTGGGTCTGCCAAAGCAGGGTACATTTATCTATTCTAGTAAGACACGATAGGATAAAAGTAATATCCGATTGTCAACCGTTGGTCTTTAATTGGGTATATTCAATAGGATTGAAAAACCCAAAGGCACTAATATTAAGTCATGTTTTTCCTTCCAATGTATGGCACTCGTCTAGACTCGAATCGATTAAATGTGGGTCTGCCAAAGCAGGGTACATTTATCTATTTTAGTGAGGCGCGATAGGATAAAAGTAATATCCGACTGTCATGCTATTGGGTTTTGACTTAACTAGGTATATTCAATAGGATTGAAAAACCTAGAGGTACTAAGTTAGGTATTAATTCATAAGATGAATTAGAATAAGAGTTATTCACCTAACTATCCAAGAGTTGTATGAGACACAATTGGAAAACGTGTTCCTACCTAAATAACCTTTTCTTAAGCAATCAGCCAAAGCTGACTTAAAATTAGGTGAAACATGGATCTTGGCCCACTAGAAAATCTAGTGATGGGATTTTCTATTTCTTTATATTGAGGGTACTTGTTTTGAATCAAAATAGTGGGAGGCATATTTATTTAAAGACCTTATTAAATATGTTTGTTATATGATACTTACGTGCATAATTACCTTAGCAACGAACACAATAATTAACTTTTATTGCGATTTGTCCTTGAAAAGGACAAACTACCTGGAATTAATTTTCTAGACTGGTATAAGACCTAAGGATTGTCCTTAGGAAAGGTTGTATGTCCTGGAAGAGCCTGTTCCTGAAACACCCGTTGCAAATGCTTCGAAAGCTAACAAGGATGCTTTTAGAAAGCATCTGGATGATGCTCTCGATGTAGGTTGCCTTATGCTTGCTACCATGAATGCTGAAATAGCATGAGAACATGGAGGCGTACAATATGATCGTACATTTAAGGAGACCTTATCAAGGCCAAGCTAGGTATAAACGATTTGAAGTCTCATAGGCACTTTATAAATGTAGACTGGCATAGGGAAGCCTTGTAGGTGGTCATGTACTCAAGATGATTGGGTACATTGAAAACCTAGAAAGGCTTGGATTCCTATTAGGCCAAGAGTTAGCCACTGATCTTGTCCCGCAATCGTTGCCGGACAACTATAGTCAATTCGTCATGAACTACAACATGAATGAATTTGACAAACCACTGCCAGAATTGCTAAGCATGTTAAGAACAGTTGAGCAAAGCATTAATAAAGGAAAAGGGAAGGCCATATTGATGGTCCGACTTGGAAAGGGAGAGGGAAAGAAGAAATTCTTGAAACCTATGGGCGGGATAGCTAAGGAAGGAAAGTGGTTCCACCGTGGCCAATCAGGACATTGGAAGAGAAACTGTGCAATGTACCTGGAGGAGATCAAGAAGGAAAGTGAAACTTCCGCTTCAAGTATCTATGTCATAGAAGTCAATTTACCTACTACTTCACCTTAGGTATTGGATACCGGATGTGGATCTCAAATTTGTGTGAATGTGTAGGATCTAAAAGGAGTAGGTCATTGGCTAAAGGAGAAGTCGACCTACATGTGGGAAATGGAGCAAGAGTTGCTGCCTTAGCCGTAGGAACATATTATTTAATTTTGCCAACTAGACTAGTTATTGGACTAAATAATTGTTATTTTGTGCCTGCCATTAGTGGGAATATTATTTTCGTTTCTTGTTTAGACAAGAGTGGTTTTTCATTCATAATAAAGAACAATAGTTGTTCAATTTATTTGAATGATATATTTTATGGTTGTGCAAAGTTGAACAATATGAAGTGTCTATCTATAACATAAGTGCTAAGAGGGTCCAAACAAATGATTTGAACCCGACTTATCTTTGGCATTGTTACTTAGGCCACATAAATGAGAAATACATATCCAAACTCCACCAAGATGGTTATTTGGACTCATTTGATTTAGAATCAATTGAGATATGTGAATCTTGTTTATTGGGAAGATGACCAAATTCATCAGAAAAAGGGGTGAAAGGGCCGGTGATCTTCTTGGTCTCATACATAGTGATGTATGTGGCCCATGGGCACAATGGCTAGAGGAGGTTTTCAATACTTCATCACTTCTACTGATGATTTCAGCAGATATGGATTTGTGTATCTGATGAAACACATATCTGAGTCCTTTGAAGAGTCAAGGAATTTAAGAATGGAGTATAAAACCAACTTGGCAAGACTATTAAAACACTTCGATAAGATCAAGGTGGAGAATACTTTAGCCAACATTTGATGACTATCTAAGAGAGTATGGGATAACGTCTCAACTCACTCCTCCTGGAACACCTCAATGGAATGGAGTTTCAGAGAGGAGAAATCGAACTCTATTAGATATGGTTCGTTCTATGATGAGTCACACTGATCTCCCCGACTCCTTTTTGGGGTCATGCTTTGTTAATAGTAGCCTTCACACTAAATCGTGTTCCATCTAAAGGCTGTCATAAAGACACCATATGAGATATGGACTGGGAAAAGACCTAGTATGTCTTTTATGAAAGATTTAGGGTTGTGAAGCTTATGTGAAACGCCAAGTCTCAGATAAGCTAGGACCCAAATCAGATAAGTGCTTATTTTGTGGGTACCCAAAAGAAACTAAGGGGTACTACTTCTATAATCCTAGCGAAGGCAAAATGTTTGTCGCTATGACAGCTGTATTCTTAGAGAAGGAATCTGTCTCTAAGAAAATGAGTGGGAGGAAAGTAGAACTTGAAGAAATTCAAGTACCACAGAGTAGCAATGAGCCAATAATGGCACAAGAGCAGATACCACAAAGTGTTGTGGAGCCACCTGCTCAAGTAGCGCAAGACTTGCATAGGTCAGACAGGGTATGTCACCAGCCTGAGAGATATGGGTTCCATGTGTCTCAGGAAGGCGATGTATTGCTAATGGATCAAGATGACCCAATGACTTACCAAGAAACTCTTTTGAGTCCAGAATCTGAGAAATGGCTTGATGCCATGAGATCTTAAATGGATTCCATTTACACTAACAAGGTATGGACCTTGATTGAGCCACCCGAAGGGATAAAACCCATAGGGTGCAAGTGGGTTTTGAAAGAGGAAAACTGACATGGATGGTAATGTAAGTACCTTTAAAGCACGATTGGTGGCTAAAGGGTTTCACGCAAATTCATAGTATAAACTATGATGAAACCTTTTTCCCCAGTTGCCATGCTTAAATCTGTTCGGATCTTGCTTGCTGTTGCAGTTTACCATGATTATGGAATCTAGCAAATGGGTATCAAGACAGCTTTCCTAAATAGGAGCCTTCTTGAAGATGTGTATATGACACATCCTGAAGTTTATACCTGAAATACTGGAAAGGTATGCAAGTTACAACGATCCATTTATGGATTAAAGCAAGCCTCTAGAAGCTGGAATCTTCATTTTGATGAAGTTGTAAAGCAGTTTGATTTCATTAAAAATGAGGATGAACCTTGTGTCTACATAAGTCTCATGAACGTTTCTTAAATTGATAAATGTTATATATAAAGTCCTTTGACCTGAAATCACTACGATTCCTACATAAGGAGTTATGTGTTTTGAATATCATCAAACGTTACCTGTAACAGGGTGATCATAAAGTTGGTATTTGGACATATAATAAATTATGTGGAGGAATGTCAGTGCCCTAGATGGGATTTGTCCCTCCTATGTAACAAGAGTTATATCTGTAGGCCTCTTGATAAAGTGAGACTGCAAAATGCATGGCCATGCTCAGGAGGATTAATATGAGATATTTATTTTCTGTACAGTCTACTTGGGGATCAAGAAAATATAAATTGAACTATACAAGGTTGACACAATCCATGCCCTTGTGTTCAATTAGATATTTTGACAAAGGGACAGATCATATAAATTATTATCATAAAATAGGATTTATCAAAGTTATTGATAATCTCAATATTTGGATAGTGATGTGTTGCTAGATACCGCTCACTATTTATGATATTAAATATAAAAGGGTTTTATTTTAATATTATAACCAAATATTAAAAGCCTATTGGGTCACACACATACAACAAGCCACTAGGAAAGGATAATAATTCTAATTTAATTTAATTAGAATTATAACATAATGGGTCAGGCCCATAAGTGTGAGGGTTAAGTGAGTGAGGGGGTAAAACCCTAGCTACCACTCTATAAATAGAGCATAAGATGCACTACCCCAGACACACATGAGCAATCGCTTCTTACTTTCTAAGGCTACTAGCAGAGCTGAGGAGGGTTTTCTAGTCCGGTTGTTGGCGTGGATACCAATAGAGACGTGGCTACTCTTGCCTCGTTTGTAATCCTAATAAGGTACGACCTTTCGTTTTAATACATTTTATGCCTTGATTCGTGTTTTTGCAAAACGATTATAACAAGGGAGGAAATCGATTTATTTCCGCTGCACCCTGACCACATGCTTGATTCCCTTCAGGTTCACTAGGTACACACACTCGGTTTCCAAATCTCACTACCCCATCTACACCTAAAATAAAATCTCCACCACTACCCCCTTCTATAGCTTCACGCCTACTCACCAAAAATGGGTCCTATAATTGAGCTTTTCTAATGTCCTTCAACAATTCATTGCTTACTCTAATCATCCCTAGCCTCACACTATCAGAAGTCACCTCACAAGCTAAACTCAAATCCCTAAACTGAGTCAAGAGATCCATTTTCTTAGTCATCAAAGAACTAACATGAAGAGATTTCCTACTTAGAGCATCTGCTACTACGTTAGCCTTACCAGGGTGATAACTTAATTCAAAATCATAGTCTTTTAGAAATTTTAACCACCTCCTTTGTCTCATGTTCAGCTCTTTCTAATCAAACAAATACCTAAGACTCTTATGGTCATTAAAAACCTCAAATTTGGAACCATACAAGTAATGTCTGAACATTTTCAACACAAACACCACAGCTGCTAAATCAAGATCATGGGTAGGGTAGTTCCTCTCATGGATTTTCAATTGCCTAGAAGCATAAGCTACTACTTTACCCTCTTGCATTAACACTCCGCCTAAACCCATCTTAGAAGCATCGCAATATACTACAAAGGATTTTCTAAGGTCAGGCAAGACTAACACTGGTGCACTAGTCAACTTTTCCTTAAGGGTTCGGAAACTAAGCTCACACTTACTATTCCACACAAAAGCAACCCCCTTCCTAGTCAACTCAGTCAAAGGTAAAGCTATCTTAAAAAATCCTTCTATAAATCTCCTATAATACCCAGCCAACCCAAGAAAACTTCTAATCTCACTCACTGACTAGGAGTCTCCCACTTAAGCACGGCCTCTACCTTAGAAGGATCAACACCTATACCCCCTTTAGAAATCACATGACCTAAGAAACTCACTTCTTCTAACCAGAAATCACATTTGGACAATTTAGCATACAATTGTTTATCCTTAAGAATCTGAACTACTACCTTTAAATGTTCCTCATGCTCCTCCTTAGTTTTGGGGTAAATTAGCATGTCATCTATAAAGACAACTACAAATTTATCCAAGTAAGGATGAAAAATTTTGTTCATATAATCCATAAAAATTGCAGGAGCATTAGTCACACCAAAAGGCATTACCATATACTCATAATGCCCATATCTAGTGCTAAAAGCAGTCTTAGGTATGTCCTCTTCCTTAACTCTAATCTGGTGATAGCCCGACCTAAGATCGATCTTGCTAAACACACAAGCCCCCACTAATTGGTCCATTAAATCATCTATCCTAGGCAAAGGATACTTATTCTTAATGGTTACCTTGTTCAATTGACGGTAATCTGTACACAACCTCATACTACCATCCTTCTTCTTCACTAACAAAACAGGTGCTCCCCAGGGTGATACACTAGGCCTCACAAACTTCTTCTCTAGCAAATCTTCTAATTGTTTCTTAAGCTCTGCTAATTCCATGGGTGACATCCTATAAGGTGCAACTAAAATAGGTCCCGTCCCTAGTACTAAATCTATGGAAAATTTTATCTCTCTCTCAGGTGGTAGACTAGACACATTATCAGAAAACACCTCAGCATACTCACACACTACAGGTATCTCACTAACAATAGCACTACTCTCAGAATTCAAAAAAGCTAGTAACATGTATACCTGGGCATCTTCCCTTAGAAACGCCTTCACTTGATTGGCAGTCAAAAAGTCCTTATTCTTACTCTCAATAGGGTGACCAAATACAATGTTTTATCAGCACAATTCAATAGGACATGATTGGAAGATAACCAGTCCATACCAAGAATAATATCTAGTTGACTTAGAGGCAAACAAATCAAATCAACTAGGAATTCTCTACCATCAACATGAATAGAACAATTTAAGCACACAACAGAAGTAGAAATTGACCCACTAGCTGGCGTTTCCACACTCAACACAAAAGGCAAAGAAGAGACAGGCAATTTTAATTTAGACGCACAAGCATGTGATATAAAAGAGTGAGTCACATCAGAATCAAACAAAACAACTAAAGGATTACCCACAATGAAACTAGTACCTTGGATCAAGTCTTCAGATTGAGCAGCTTCATTACCACTCAAGGCAAATACTCTCCCAGTAGCTTTAGGTTTACTGGCACTTCCACTAGCACCTCCACTCGTCGCTGCAGTTCCTTGCTTCCCTTGAGGACAATCATGAGAAATATGTCCTTTCTCTCTACATGTGTAGCAGGTGACCTCTTATCTTCACATTGTTTTGCTCGATGTCCCTTCTTCCCGCATCTGAAGCAAGTACTGGAAGCGGTAGAACCCACACTTCCACCCTTGGACGCTTGACTAGCAGCTGGAGCGTAATTCCTCTTCTGCACCGAACCCTCACTGCCACCTCCGAACTTGGAGCCTCCTGTTGCACGAGAATACGGTTTACCCTTGCTAGTTGATTGGGACCTGCCCTGATTTCTCAAAGGCCCTCCACTCTTGTAATGCGCAGCTCTAGCCCTATTGTCTTCATCATAAATTCTACATTTGTTAACTAGCTCGTGAAAACGCGTCATCCCCTGGTAGTTGAAAACTTGCTTGATCTCTGGACGAAGACCGCTGATAAACTTCACGCACTTTGCCTCTTCATTAGCAGCTCCCTCATATGTAGGATATAATCGAACTAACGCTTCAAACTTGGATACATAGTCTGCCACGGTGCCATCCCCTTGCTTTAACTCAAGAAACTCTATCTGCTTCTTGTTACGGATATCATGAGGAAAGTACTTCTCAAGGAACAATCTCTTGAAGTTATCCCAGCTCAATGCAGTGCCCTCATCAATCATCCTCTGATAGTTGCTCTGCCACCAAAATCCAGCATCCCCCGATAACATGAATGCAGCCAACGTCACCTTATGTACCATTGGGTAGTCCATCGCTCTAAAGATCTTCTCGATCTCAATTATCTAATCGGCAGCCCCATCGGGGTCATAACCCCCACGAAAGGTAGGTGGATGGTTCCTCTGGAACCGAGCAAGCCAGTCCACCTCCTGATGTTAGATCAGGTTGCCAACAACCTGCGCCATAGCCATTAAGGCTTTAACCATCACTAGGTCATTCCTACCTCCTCCAGCCATTACTCTTCTGATTCACAGAAAAGTAGATAAGTCACACAAATAATTAAATCAAAACAACACAATTCACTCAATCAACATAACACATTAGCACCACAGAAGCACAGTAAACTCATAACTCAAGGCCGGTGAACCAACCAGGCTCTGATACCACTAAATGAGACACCCTTCTACCCCAATCTCTTATACATTCATCATTTTGAAATATTTAGGAAAAGTTACAGACCACATCGGGTAAAAAGGTTCACATCTCTTTCTTTCAAAACGTCATTTGATTCAAATCAACGCAATTAAAATAGAAATTAAAGTCAACGGTTTTCAGAATAATTTAAGCCTCAAAATCTCAAATGTCAACATCAAGACATCCTTATTGGCCATGTAAGGCACTTAAAATAATTTTCATAATCTCTCATCATAGAAATAAAAACCCCTATTACTAAGCCCTGATGTCACAAGTATCAGAGTGACACCCCTTCAATTCAATATTCGGCACCTGACGTGCCATCTTCACTACCTATAAATTAACCACAGAGAACACGGTGAGGGAAAGAACACCAACTCATACATGCACACAGAAGGCTACCCTATCCTCACCCACACATAGTCATAATCATCTCAAATCATATCATAATCATATTATCTCACACTCTTATTATCAAATATATTATCTCATCACAAGTTTATAAGTCACACTTCGCAAATCATCAAGAAAACACATTCTCTACACTCAACATATGATACTCATATCATCATATTACATTTCAATTCCATCATAGAATATAATGTAGGTTCACTCTATGATCATGCACACCAAAACTCATCCTAAGGATCATGATTCGGAACTCCGCACAATGGGCGCACCTCATCAATCCTCTTAGTTGTTACCAATGATGGTCCTACCATTAACGCCCTCTCTGGACGATAGGTTGCACCCCCTCAATGGGCCCATGCAATTTGTAACGTCCTAATTTCTAAATCCAAGAATAATTTCCGTTGGAAACACTATTCCCGAATTTCTAAAATTATTTCGCGCCATTTTCAATATCGGCACACATAATACAAAGATGTCTAAGCAATCTAACGTTTGCTTAGACTACCACATAATTCATACATCACATTTTAAACACAAAATTCTAAATTGAAGCGTGACGCAACCAACACCCTCAATTGTGAGAGTTCATAAACTCCCACTGGAAATCCGGCAGAGTTTCCCCTAAAAACTGGACATTTCCCAATTTTCCAGAATCACCTGAAAACCAGCAAAATACCAGTGCAGTTCATAATAGCATAATCACTAATCCAATTCAATGACAATAGGCCTCCATGGCCAATCTATAAACTACTACATCATACATCAATTAAATAGCCACTACAATCAATTTTCTAATAACATCTTTAGATAATTACAATAATTCATCACTAAAGACTTCCCCTTGGTTAATGGGAGTGTGTGACCCACCCCAAAGGCTTCCTCTCCATTGGGCATAACCTGGAATAACCTGCATAACTAAAATATATCCCCGTAACGTGGGGTGAGACTACGGTCCCAGCGAGCAAAGCATGCAATAGGCAGTGTGGGGAGGCAGACATATGACATGCAACATATCATTCAACATGTCATGCATAACTATTTCAATTACCACATTACAATTTCACTCAATTATACAAAATGTTTAATGCAAATATGGAAAATAGATATGCTATGCATGACCTGCATTACCCGGAAAACGGGGTCTTTTCACTATCTGGGGCTAGACCTGAGCTCAGACTACAAGGAACGTCTTCCTTGGGCATAACACCGCCAATTAACTGGGGGCTAAAACCGAAGTCCAATTAACTGGGGACCGAAGTCCAATTAACTGGGGACCGAAGTCCAATCTTGATTAATTAAGATGAACTGGGGCCGAAGCCATTTTTACTGGGGCCGAAGCCAAAACTCATTTTCTCTGGGAGCCAAGGCTCAAAATCGTTTTCCGGTTAATTGGCCAAAGGCCTGGATGCAATGCACACACAATGCATAGTTCATGAATTTTTCTATATCTAAACATGTTCTCCTTTACAAATCTTAGCATGTGCAATAACATCTATTTATAACAAAACCATCATAAAACATCAAGAATCATCTATAATAATCACCCAACAACATTTCACCTACAAAATCCCAAAATCCCCAATTTCCCCTAACCTAGGGTTTTCACTTACAAGTTCATAAGCAATTCAAAACATGAATATTCTCTAATCCAACTATAATACAACATTCATAAGCTAAAAGGAAGGGGAATAGGAGAATAGGGATCATATTAGAAGCACCCACATGATGAGGTGAAAGTGTGTGAGCTCTACTCACCTCAAATTGAGCAACAATGGAGGAGGAGGAGGATAATGGAGATCCAAGCTAGGAGATGATGGGGAGGTCTCTACCCAATCCTTCTTCTTCGTCTCTCACTTTCTCTCACTTTCTTTTTTTTTCTTGCTAAATCTCTCTCTCACTCTCGCCCGCCGCTTAGTGGCATAACCCCCAGGGTGCGCGCGACCCAGCCAAAGAGGGAGGGAGCTCCTTGATAACTAATAAAGAGGGAAGGGGGGTATTAGGGTTCGGTACCTTTTTTTTTTCTTTCCTTCACTCGATATACGTATTATATATATATATATATAAATTATAATATAAATAAATGGTACTTTATTCTATATATATATATATATATATATATATATATCTTCTAAAATTAATTTGACACTATTAAAATTGATATTTAGATACTTTAATTTTATATTATCTTATAATCATTATTAAACCAATTTCCTAACACATTATTATTATAACTATTATTACTACTATTATTATGATTATTATATAGTTTTATGCAATATCCTTAATTTAATCTTCTATAATTCATGAAATTGCACTTTTCCTTATTTATATGATTCTTATTCATTTACACTTAAATTCAAATCTTATAATTAAATATTATCCTAAAATTGGTATTATTTTCCCATCTCTAATTCTTGTGATGTCATTCTTCCTATTTTAAAGTCTGATCTTAAAAGCATATCTCTTTCCTAATATTGTCCCTATCGATCTTGATATGATTATATTACTATAATAATTAGTATATTTATAACAATTAAGGCTAATTGTAATCTTAATAATATGGTTTATCTTCTAATAATTTTATTATACCCTTTTTCTTTACTCTGATTTAATTATTATACTTAATAAAATCAAATTTGATTAAATCTCAATAATCTGACATCTCTCCTAATATTTAGAATATTATATTATTATATCATAATTACGGTTATATTAATATTTACTATTACTATTATAAAACTTTTATTTTTATAACCAACATTATTGAAATACAGTTATAAGTATTATTTATTTATTTATCTATTTCATTAAAATTCTAGATTTCAAAATTTTTGCGATGTTACACAATTCTATTCGCCCCTAGGTTGCACCCCCTCAATGGGCCCGTGCATGAATATCTCCATCATGGTCTCCGCACCCCCTCTATGGGACCGTGCATCTCAGTTACCACACCTCAAATGTTCTATGCATCAATATATCATCATCATACATCCCATACCTCATATGCTCAATGCATCACGATCGTCATACATCTCCTACCTCATATTCTCATTACATCATCATCGTCATACATCCCATACCTGATATGCTCAATGCATCATCATACATCACAATATTATAAACATCTAACATCACATGGGATACTCATATCACCATACTCATGCCACAAACAACACACTCTAAACATTCAATTAAATCTCTCAATTCCACAAACAAATTGTATAAACAACGTTAACAGATAAAAGGGTCACAATCATCACAAAAACAACACTCTCATACACAATTTGACCTGGTAATCGATTACCACACAACTGTAATCGATTACCAGCAACTCTGGGACACAAAATTCACTCTGGTAATCGATTACAAGCCTCCTGTAATCGATTACCAGCCAATCACCTCTCTGGTAATCGATTACCACCCAGTTGTAATCGATTACCAGCATGTCAACTCTCTGGTAATCGATTACAGGCCCCCTGTAATCGATTACCTGCAAGCCAACTCTCTGGTAATCGATTACACACCCCCTGTAATCGATTACCAGCAAGCCAAACTCATTCCATGCTGCCCAGAAAACCCTGTAATCGATTACAGACTTCTGTAATCGATTACCCGCGACACGAGACGTCAGTTCTTGTGATTTTTACCCCTTTTTAAACCCTTTTCTTCAACCTCTAATCAATTCTCATTGTTAATACTTCAATCATACACGTTTATACCGAACAAAATCAACAAAAACACCAATCTTTACAACAAATTTTCACAGTTATTCCATTATCATCCCCAATCGCTAAACCCTTATTTACCCATTTTCGCTCTTCTCGCTACCCTTATTCAATTCATCAAGATTTATCAAGATTAACACATTTAGTCACCAAAACAACAGATTTTCATCATACAACACGTAATGCACATATCAAATTCGAATTTAAAGCCTTAGAGAGTCTTATGGTTGCCCTCACTACCCAAGCACCCCCACATACACATACGAGCAGCACCCTTTCCCCCACCGTACCTTGAAGGTGAAGATCGAACAGCAATGATTGAATCTTTCTTGATGATCACTCTGCAACAACCTCCTTTTGAGATGTCGTTTCTCCCCTCCTTATGGTTTCGCTCTCTGACAATTTGAAAAATAAGGATTAGGGTGAATTGGTAACCCCTCCTTACTTAAATGCTTAACTGGGCTGGGCCCACCCTCAACCCACTCATCCTCTTTTAATTAGAAATAACATTATTAATAAAAATACTAATATTACTAATACTATTATTTATTTATTTCTCTTATTTTATTAATTTTAATTTATTTATTAACATTTGGGATGTTACAGATTGTCGCCTGGGAGAACCCGCATGGATTACCGTCGAGTGTTTTACTACTGAGACCCCTGGGTAAAAAAATAGAGTTGGCTAAGGTATCATAGGAATATATTCATAATTAGTATATGAATTCACATATATCAGGGTGCGATGATACGAAGTTCAAATCTTACTCTATTTTATTTTCTCATTTACTTTATGCAAGTTATTTTCTGGACATTAATCACCAAAAATAGTTTCCTACTTGATAGTCTGATCACTAATATATACGCAGTGAACCGTTCCCTGTGGATACGATAACTCAAACTTCCTATTATACTGCTGGAATTTTGGTACGCTTTCCAAAATCCCCATCAACAGTCCATTTCCATCATAAAAATTTAATAGAACTCAGTCTCTCAGATGTAAAAATTATGAAATCACTACTGAATGCAGATTTAATATCTTTTCACATATTCGACTATGCTCGCCATTTTCTATCCTGCCGCAGGCAAATGTTTGGCTTGGAATATGAATCCAAAAAGGGTTGCATTGGGGTTGAGTACTTGACCATACAATATTCATGAAAATTTCAATCACACAATATCCATATCACCCTTCTACTTCTATCAAAGTTAGAGAAATCTGCAACAAATATAAGTGGAAAAACTTAAAATTGGTGTTAACGACATAGACATATTTAAAGATGTAAGATTAAAGTTGTTTTCTATAGAATAACTCCAACAGTAATATATAGAACTAAGGGGTGAATTACTGCTAGTCCATATTTTAAATCCTCCAATGAGTCCTAGAAAGAAGTGCAAGAAGCAACGGAGGAGACACACATTACTGCCAAAAAGATATAAGAAAGGTTTGGTATGCCAGGTTGTGAACCTATGGTCATTATTGACCATCGTGCTTCTTTATACGAGAAGACAAAGTAATTATACTTTGGCATAGTGTTGCATTGAAAATGTGCTGCATTAGTTCAAACTAAACCATTCATTTATATTTTTTGTAGTAATTTAGGTCTCCTCCTTTACTTACCCAACTTCTTTCCAGTACTATTCATTGGGGGGATTTAAAATGTGGACCAACAGTAATTCACCTCGAAGATCTACATATTGATGTAGGAGTTATCCTATAACAAACAACTTAAAACTTGCACCATTAAATATGTCAATATCATTAACAACAATAATAAGTTTTTTCCCCTTACATTGGTTGCAGATTTCTCTAACTTTGGTAGAAATAGAAGGGTGATATGGATTTTGTACAACCAATATTTTCATCAATATTGTATGGCCAAGTATTCAACCCCAATGTAACCCCTTTTGGATTCCTATACCAAGCCAAACATTTGTCTACAGCAGGATAGAAAATGGCGAGCATAGTCAAATATGTGAAAATCAATTAAATCTACGTTAAGCAGTGATTTCAAAATTTTCACATCAGAGAGGCAAAGTTGGATTATATTTCTGATGAAGGAAATGGATTGTGGAGGAAACTTTTTTTCGTCCAAAAGAAAGAACATCGAAAAGAAAAAATAAAGAACACAATCAGAACTCAGGTACAAAAAACGTTGAGCGTTTCCAACTCACTCTGGTGGCTTATGTTTCTGCTAACAAGGTAGTTTGTAGATAGAGAGTCATGAGGTTATTAATCCCGAAGATGATTTTGTTTGGAGTGCATGATTATCATCTTATTGTTCTTTCAATATTTATCTAGAGATGGTATAACCATGTTCCATGACACTATTAGGCTAGGGTTTTTCCTCCATAATTCATTTCCATCATCAGAAATTTAATAGAACTCAGTCTCTCAGATGTGAAAATTATGAAATCACTGCTGAATGCAGATTTAATTTCTTTTCACATTTGACTATGCTCGCCATTTTCTATCCTACTGCAGACAAATGTTTGGCTTGGAATATGAATCCAAAAGGGGTTGCATTGAGGTTGAATACTTGACCATACAATATTCATGAAAATTTCAGTCACACAATATCCATATCACCCATCTACTTCTATCAATGTTAGAGAAATCTGCAACAAATATAAGGGGAAAAACTTATAATTGGTGTTAACGATATGGACATATTTAAAGATGAAAGATTAAAGCTGTTTTCTATAGAATAACTCCAACAGTAATATATAGAACTAAGGGGTGTGTTACTGCTAGTCAATATTTTAAATCCTCCAATGAGACCTAGAAAGGAGTGGAAGAAGCAATGGAGGAGACACACATTACTGATAGAAAGACATATGAAAGGTTTAGTATGCCAGGTTATGAACCTATTGTCATTAATGATCATCATGTTTCTTTATATGAGAAGACAGAGTAATTTTACTTTGGCATAGTGTTGCATTGAAAATGTGTTGCATTAGTTCAAACTAAACCATTCATTTATCTTTATGGTAGTAATTTAGGTCTCCTCCTTTACTTTCCCAACTTCCTTCCAGTACTACTCATTCTTGGGATTTAAAATGTGGACCAGCAGTAATTCACCTCAAAGTTCTACATATTGATGTAGGAGTTATCCTATAAAAAACAACTTTAAACTTACACCTTTAAATATGTCCATATCATTAACAACAATAATAAGCTTTTTCCCCTTACATTGGTTGCATATTTCTCTAACTTTCGTAGAAGTAGAAGGGTGATATGGATTTTGTACAACCAATATTTTCATCAACATTGTATGGCAAGGTATTCAACCCCATTGTAACCCCTTTTTGATTCTTATTCCAAGCCAAACATTTGTCTGCAGAAGGATAAAAAATGGCGAGCATAGTCAAATGTGTGAAAAGCAATTTAATCTGCATTAAGCAGTGATTACAAAATTTTCACATCAAAGAGGCAAAGTTCGACTAAATTTCTGATGAAGGAAATGGATTGTGGAGGAAACTTTTTTTTCGTCCAAAAGAAAGAACATCGATAAGAAGACAATCAGAGCTCAGGTACAAAAATTGTTGAGCGTTTCCAAGTCACTCTGGAGGCTTATGTTTCTGCTAACAATGCATTTTGCATATAGAGAGTCATGAGGTTATTAATCCAGAAGTTGATTTTGTTTGGAGTGCATGATTGTCATCTTATGGTTCTTTCAATATTTATGCAGAGATGGTATAACCATGTTCCATGACACTGTTAGGCTAGGGTTTTTCCTCCACAGTCCATTTCCATGATCAGAAATTTAATAGAACTCAGTTTCCCAGATGTGAAAATTATGAAATCACTGTTGAATGCAGATTTAGTTTCTTTTCACACATTTGACTATGCTTGCCATTATCTATCCTGCTGCAGACAAATGTTTGGCTTAGAATTTGAATCCAAAAGGGGTTGCACTGGGGTTGAATACTTGACCATACAATATTCATGAAATTTCAGTCACACAATATCCATATCACCCACCTACTGCTATCAAAGTTAGAGAAATCTGCAACAAATATAAGGGGAAAAACTTATAATTGGTTTTAACGATATGGACATATTTAAAGATGTAAGATTAAAGTTGTTTTCTACAGAATAACTCCAACAATAATATATAGAACTAAGGGGTGTATTACTGCTAGTCAATATTTTAAATCCTCCAATGAGACCTAGAAAGGAGTGGAAGAAGCAACGGAGGAAACACACATTACTGATAAAAAGACATATGAAAGGTTTGGTAAGCCAGGTTATGAACCTTTGGTCATTATTGATCATCGTTTCTTTATATGAGAAGACAGAGTAATTTTACTTTGGCATAGTGTTGCAGTGAAAATGTGTTGCATTAGTTCAAACTAAACCATTCATTTATCTTTTTGGTAGTAATTTAGGTCTCCTCCTTTACTTTCCCAACTTCTTTCCAGTACTACTCATTCTTGGGATTTAAAATGTGGACCAGCAGTAATTCACCTCGAAGTTCTACATATTGATGTAGGAGTTATCCTATAACAAACAACTTTAAACTTACACCTTTAAATATTTCCATATCATTAACAACAATAATAAGCTTTTTCCCCTTACATTGGTTGCATATTTCTCTAACTTTCGTAGAAGTAGAAGGGTGATATGGATTTTGTACAACCAATATTTTCATCAACATTGTATGGAAAGGTATTCAACCCCAATGTAACCCCTTTCTGATTCCTATTCCAAGCCAAACATTTGTCTGCAGAAGGATAAAAAATGGCGAGCATAGTCAAATGTGTGAAAAGCAATTTAATCTGCATTAAGCAGTGATTACAAAATTTTCACATCAAAGAGGCAAAGTTGGATTAAATTTCTGATGAAGGAAATGGATTGTGGAGGAAACTTTTTTTTCGTCCAAAAGAAAGAACATCGATAAGAAGACAACCAGAGCTTAGGTACAGAAAACGTTGAGCGTTTCCAAATCGCTCACACGGCTTATGTTTCTGCTAACAAGGTATTTTGCATATAGAGAGTCATGAGATTATTAGTCCAAAAGATGATTTTTTTTGGAGTGCATGATTATCATCTTATGGTTCTTTGAATATTTATGCAGAGATGGTATAACCATGTTCCATGACATTGTTAGGCTAGGGTTTTTCCTCCAAAGTTCATTTCCATCATCAGAAATTTAATAGAACTCAGTCTCCCAGATGTGAAAATTATGAAATCACTGCTGAATGCAGATTTAGTTTCTTTTCACACATTTGACTATGCTCGCCATTTTCTATCCTGCTACAGACAAATGTTTGGCTTAGAATTTGAATCCAAAAGGGGTTGCACTGGGGTTGAATACTTGACCATACAATATTCATTAAAATTTCAGTCACACAATATCCATATCACCCATCTACTTCTATCAAAGTTAGAGAAATCTGCAACAAATATAAGGGGGAAAACTTATAAATGGTGTTAAAGATATGGACATATTTAAATATATAAGATTAAAGTTGTTTTCTATAGAATAACTCCAACAGTAATATATAGAACTTAGGGGTGTATTATTGCTAGTCAATATTTTAAATCCTCCAATGATACCTAGAAATGAGTGAAAGAAGCAACGGAGGAGACACACATTACTGATAAAAAGACATATGAAAGGTTTGGTATGCCAGGTTATGAACCTATGGTCATTATTGATCTTCGTGTTTCTTTATATGAGAAGACAGAGTAATTTTACTTTGGCATAGTGTTGCATTGAAAATGAGTTGCATTAGTTCAAACTAAACCATTCATTTATCTTTTTGGTAGTAATTTAGGTCTCCTCCTTTACTTTCCCAACTTCTTTCCAGTACTACTCATTGGGGGGATTTAAAATATGGACCAGCAGTAATTCACCACGAAGATCTACATATTGATGTAGGAGTTATCCTATAACTAACAACTTTAAACTTGCAACTTTAAATATGTCAATATCATTAACAGCAATAATAATGTTTTTCCCCTTACATTGGTTGCAAATTTCTCTAACATTGGCAGAAGTAGAAGGGTGATATGGATTTTGTACAACCAATATTTTCAACAATATTGTATGGCCAATTATTCAACCCCAATGTAACCCCTTTTGGATTCCTATACCAAGCCAGACATTTGTCTGCAGCAGGATAGAAAATGGCGAGCATAGTCAAATGTGTGAAAAGCAATTAAATCTGCATTAAGAAGTGATTTCAAAATATTCACATCAGAGAGGAAAAGTTCGATTAAATTTCTGATGAAGGAAACGGATTGTGAAGGAAACTTTTTTTTCGTCCAAAAGAAAGAACATTGAAAAGAAGAAAATAAAGAAGACAATCAGAGCTCAGGTACAAAAAACGTTGAGCGTTTCCAAGTCACTCTGGTTGCTTATGTTTCTGCTAACAAGGTACTTTGCAGATAGAGAGTCATGAGGTTATTAATCCAGAAGATGATTTTGTTTGGAGTGCATTATTATCATCTTATGGTTCTTTCAATATTTATGCAGAGATGGTATAACCATGTTCCATGACACTGTTTGGCTAGGGTTTTTCCTCCACAGTCCATTTCCATCATCTTAAATTTAATAGAACTCAGTCTCTCAGATGTGAAATTATGAAATCACTGTTGAGTGCAGATTTAATTTCTTTTCACACATTTGACTATGCTCGCCATTTTCTATCCTGCTGAGACAAATGTTTGGCTTGGAATATGAATTCAAAAGGGGTTTCACTGGCGTTGAATACTTGACCATATATTATTCATGAAAATTTCAGTCACACAATATCCATATCACCCTTCTACTTCTATCAAAGTTAGTGAAATCTGCAACAAATATAAGGGGAAAAACTTATAATTGGTGTTAACGATATGGACATATTTAAAGTTGTAAGATTAAAGTTGTTTTCTATAGAATAACTCCATCAGTAATATAGAGAACTAAAGGGGTGAATTACTGCTACTCCATATTTTAAATCCTCCAATGAGTCTTAGAAAGAAGTGGAAGAAGCAACGGATGAGACACACATTACTGATAAAAAGACATATGAAAGGTTTGATATGCCAGGTTATGAACCTATGGTCATTATTGATCATCGTGCTTCTTTATATGAGAAGACAAAGTAATTATACTTTGGCATAGTGTTGCATTGAAAATGTGCTGCATTAGTTCAAACTAAACCATTCATTTATATTTTTGGTAGTAATTTAGGTCTCCTCCTTTACTTACCCAACTTTTTTCCAATACTTCTCATTAGGGGGATTTAAAATATGGACCAGCAGTAATTCACCACGAAGATCTACATATTGATGTAGGAGTTATCCTATAACAAACAACTTTAAACTTACACCTTTAAATATGTCCATATAATTAACAACAATAATAAGCTTTTTCCCCTTACATTGGTTGCAGATTTCTCTAACTTCCGTAGAAGTAGAAGGGTGATATGGATTTTGTACAACCAATATTTTCATCAACATTGTATGGCAAGGTATTCAACCCCATTGTAACCCCCTTCTGATTCCTATTCCAAGCCAAACATTTGTCTGCAGAAGGATAAAAAATGGCGAGCATAGTCAAATGTGTGAAAAGCAATTTAATCTACATTAAGTAGTGATTACAAAATTTTCACTTCAAAGAGGCAAAGTTCGATTAAATTTCTGATGAAGGAAATGGATTGTGGAGGAAACTTTTTTTTTGGTCCAAAAGAAAGAACATCGATAAGAAGACAACCACAGCTCAGGTACAAAAACGTTGAGCTTTTCCAAGTCGCTCCAGAGGCTTATGTTTCTGCCATCAAGGTATTTTGCATATAGAGACTCATGAGGTTATTAATCCAGAAGATGATTTTGTTTGGAGTGCATGATTATCATCTTATGGTTCTTTCAATATTTATGCAGAGATGGTATAACCATGTTCCATGACACTGTTAGGCTAGGGTTTTTCCTCCACAGTCCATTTCCATCATCGGAAATTTAATAGAACTCAGTCTACCAGATGTGAAAATTATGAAATCACTGTTGAATGCAGATTTAATTTCTTTTCACACATTTGACTATACTCGCCATTTTCTATCCTGTTGCAGACAAATGTTTGGCTTAGAATTTGAATCCAAAAGGGGTTGCACTGGGGTTGAATACTTGGCCATACAATATTCATGAAAATTTCAGTCACACAATATCCATATCACCCTTCTACTTCTATCAAAGTTAGAGAAATCTGCAACAAATTTAAGGGGAAAGACTTATCATTGGTGTCAAAGATATGGACATATTTAAAGCTATAAGATTAAATTTTTTTTCCTTAGAATAACTCCAAGAGTAATATATAGAACTAAGGGGTGAATTACTGCTAGTCCATACTTTAAATCCTCCAATGAGTCCTAGAAAGAAGTGGAAGAGGCAACGAAGGAGACACACATTACTGCCAAAAAGATATATGAAAGGTTTGGTAAGCCAGGTTATGAACCTATGGTCATTATTGATCATCGTGCTTCTTTTTATGAGAAGACAAAGTAATTTTTCTTTGGCATAGTGTTGCATTGAAAATGTGTTGCATTAGTTCAAACTAAACCATTCATTTATATTTTTGGTAGTAATTTAGGTCTCCTCCTTTAGTTACCCAACTTCTTTCCAGTACTACTCATTGGGGGGATTTAAAATATGGACCAGCAGTAATTCACCTCAAGGATCTACATATTGATGGAGGAGTTATCCTATAACAAACAACTTTAAACTTGCACCTTTAAATATGTCAATATCATTAACAACAATAATAAGTTTTTTCCCCCTTTCATTGGTTGCAGATTTCTCTAACTTTGGTAGAAGTAGAAGGGTGATATGGATTTTGTACAACCAATATTTTCATCAATTCTGTATTGCAAAGTATTCAACCCCAATGTAACCCCTTTTGGATTCATATTCCAAGCCAAACAATTGTCTGCAACAGGATAGAAAATGGCGAGCATAGTCAAATGTGTGAAAAGCAATTTGTAACATCCCGAAAATTGGACTAAAACCAAATTAGAGGAAAGTTAGGAGTGGCTTTAGAAGTTGAGGAGGATAGGAAGGATTACAAGAAAGAATATGTGGGTATGTAATAGTTTATGGGTCTTAAGGGGGAATTTAGATGAATAATTAAGTTAGGAATGAGCTATGGCAAAAAGGAACTAGGAATGATAGAGTAGGTGAGAGTTAAGAGGAGTTAAATTGAAGAACGTAAGTGTTAAGACCCTTAGTCTTAGCCTTATTGATGTGAATTGATGAGATACATCATGGTTCATGTGGAGTATGCCCCATTGAGCTTCAACCGAGGTTGTTGCTCAATTTTGAGTTTTAAGCCCTATGACATTTGCTCACTAATTCGAATATATCTTGCGTTTTAGGTGTCCAATTAAAGTGATTCCACTTGGGTTAGAAAGCTAAGATCCGGGGCTTCAGTTTGATATGCTATATGATAGGGTTCCGATCTATTTTGCATCTCCAACTAGGCGTATTCTCGCGTAAGCGAAAATATCTCGCTTGAGCGAATTATGCAGCAACAAGGGTGAATTTCAGTCTCTGCATATCTCGCTTGAGCGAGCCAGCTCGTTTGAGCGAGATCTAGGGGAGTCTTGGGAGGCTCTCTGGACAATTTTCGCTTAAGCGAGAAAGGCTTCCTTGAGCAAGAATTGTCCAGAGAGAGGGCATTTTTAAGATCATTCTCGTTTGAGCGAGACAGTTCGCTTGAACGAGAATGTGAAGAAAAAGCATGCAACCGACACGCTTTCCCAAGCGAGAATCTCTCGCTTGAGCGAGAATTCACTTATAGGCTCAAAACCCTTCATTTAGTTTCCGGTTTCTTAACTTCTTCTTCTTCTTCTTCCGTTCTTTTAGAGAGAAGTTAGAGAGAGTTTAGAGAGAGAAAGGGAATTTCTTGTAAGGAATGGGTGTTTTGGAGCTTAATTGGAAGCTTGGAAGGGGACCTTGGATCTTCACTTCAAGCTCTCTTCAACTCCAATTGCCTTCTCTTTGAGTACCTTTGAGGTGAGTGCAACTCACCCACTTTCACCTTCTTTGTTTATATGCTTAATCATGATCCCTACTCCCTAATTCCCTTTCCTATGATTGTAAATTGTGTTTATTAGAGACTAGGTATGATTGGTAATCCATGGATGGAAAATGTATGCTTTCTTATAGAATTTAGGTTATGAAATTCAGGGAAGTTAGGGTTTCAATCTTGTATTAAGTGTTGAGTTTGTAATTAATATGATTAGAAGCATGAATATAGGAATTATGTTGATATATATGTTATTATGGAATTAGTATCTCATTAACATAGTTTCATGTGCATTGAATATGAGTATTTAGTTATGTAAGATCACATGATTCTTATATTGAGCATTATAACATCTTAAGCTGGTTTCGACCGTGAGTAATTCAAGTCGGCCTCGGCCGTGAATTAAAATTAAGTAATTATCTTAAAACACGACTTCGGTCTAGTAAGGGTGGGATTTGTCCCTGGGAAAGACGTTTCCCGTAGTTTGAGCTCAGTTCTAACAATAGAAAGTGATAAGATCATGCCTGCTGGGCACAGCAGTGAGTGCATCATGAATTGCATCATTTCTCTGTTCATGTTAAGTGAGTTGCATTATGTTGTTTGCGAGACCCTTAGTTATACCGCTAAGAGTATCACATTACGAACGTAACCGATGACTCTCGTTTTTAAATATATGCTTAGAAAATATGGGAATTTTTTTTTTTTTTTTGGAAAGAGTTTTTTATAAGAAACTTAGTCATCAACAACTAATCTCATTCTAATTCCATTTTAGATATTTATGAAAACATCCCTTCCTTAATTCTGAAATACGTTTTCGGAAAACATCTAGTCGATTCAATCATTCCGCATACATACACAACACACACGCAAATATAAAGTGGAGACTAGGGAAGAAACGTGAAAAACATACATGTACATAACCACAGTGTCAAGTGATCCCCGAGATACCACACCATCATACAAAATGAGAGTTCTGGCAGTAAAATAAATAAAACCTCTATCAATACAACCAAAATAAGAGGCCACTAATCAGAGCTACTACTGCTAGACTCATGACTACCCCAGACACACTCCTCTACTCATCGTCATCCGACTTAGCACGGGCAGCCCTACAACTCCTCCTCCCGGCATCCGGGAGGGTAATCATCCTGAATTCCTCTGAAGGAATACCATCAGAAGAATCCTCCCTCAGCTCCTCGTCCTCGGGGTCCTCCTCAGGGTCCTCCTCAGGATCCTCCTCTGGATCCTCCTCCTCGGATGAAGTATCATCAATGACGACCAGATCAGGCTCACTGGCGGAAGGACGACCGAATGCACTGAAACGCGTGGTCAGTGGGGATGACGCCTCTGGTCCAGGAGTATAGCGAGGGGAATCCGGCTCTCCCATAGTGGCCATCCGGGAGGACTGGGAAGAAGTAGATGGAACGGGACGATGACGACAGTTGAGGAAGGTGGTGTGACGACGAAGTCCTGGTGGTGTCTCGAACTCCAGAATCACAGGCACAGTGATGACGACCTCTGGCACAAGGGGATGGCTAGGGTGAGAGATCGTGACGCGTACTTCCCCTGTGAATATACAGCGTCTAGGAATGTCCGTGACCCGCCACTGTCTTCGTGGCCCCCATCTCAACATTACCCTCATGGTCGACATCTTGAAGCTCCCCAAACCCGACTGACGATGGCGAAAGAACGCGACGACAGAGAATAGAAGCAGAGAAGAAAGGGTGAGAACATCATATGAACTCATAACAAGTAGAACATAGTAACTAGAGCATCAATAAAATATTCACAAACATCCACATAATCTCAATCACAAGTATGCAGCTGATGCTACCATGCTATATATATAATACATGAGGGCCCGGGAAAACAGCACCAAAAGCAGAGCACACAGCAACTGCTCGACCATATATGCGCAATATATCATGAGTATAGTCTGTACTAGCGAGTAGTACGAAGAGCATTGCTCAATCTCCGACCAAGACGATTTTCCGACTTCCAGACAGACTCACTGATTATGAAAACTTTAGAGCGACAGGATAGTCAAGCCTGTACCCCGTTTGCACGACAGTAGGGGGTGAGCCTACGCCACTTATGCTATTCCGGGACCTGACTCATCCTCAGGGCTGGTCTCCTGGACCGCTGGTGTTCTTTGCAAAACCCAATGCACCCGTCCCATCCAGTTTCACACTGTACTAGAGTGGTATTGCCATATAGGTCGTAAGGCTTTTGAACCTTAATCCTTATCGATGCATATGATGTATGTCACACCGCAAATACTTACAACAGTACATCCTTACAGGCGAGCTAATCGAGCTCTTTCTACGTTGCCACTTTACCGTGGTGCAACCTTGTAGATTCAATGTCTTTCTCTTAAGGATACTAGATCACACTCTCTTGCCCAGCTTCTCAAGTTTTATGCAAAGAGAAAGTGTTGGTTATAATCTTTTAAGATAGTTATGCTAGCTTTATTGATGATCATATTCACTTAAGTCCTACAATTTTACTAAGACTTATGAATGTGTTTTATGAAAGGCATTATTAATCCTATTCTTATTTTGTATGGCAAATTAAGGTTAGGTTTAACCTTTAATTATGACTAGTTCCCATTAATTGAATTTCAATTAATCTTGACTTTCTTTAATAAAGTTTTAAACCTTACTTAAGATCCTAATTAATTTATAATTATCCCTTAATCTCTTTCTTAACCTGGGGTTAGGATTTTTAATTACGTTTGATCAAGGTTAATCATAATTAATTAGTCTTTAACCATCATTAGGAATTAATTACTTTAATTAATGCTCATATTAGGATTAATTATATTTAGGCTTAATTAATCTTTAATTAAATTAGATTAATCAACTTAAGTAATTAAATTAATTAAATTCGTTAATTAATTCTAAGCTTAATCTTAACAACTTAGATTAATTATTTTTAATTATCTTTTAAATTGAGCTTTTACTTTCTTTTTAAGTACTTTTAGACTTAAAATAAAAAGCCTAGAAGTTATTGGGCCCATGAGAGCTCATTTTTACTCTTAATAAATTAAAAACATGACTTTTAAATGGACTTTCATTTTAATTAATTTAGAAATCCGAAAATAATAATTTAATAAAAAAACTTAACTTACTTGCATTTTAGCCCTTTTTGTTACAATTTTATCTTTTAGTCCTTTTGAGCCAATTTAGCCCAAAAACATGTTTTAAACATCCTTTTGATCTTTTCAGGATCAAAAGGACATTCTTGATGAGTTTCATCAAGAACACTCATGAACATCAAGAACAACCTTGAATGTTCATCCACAACTTCAAACTTTTCCAGCATTTCCAGCCACCATACAATCATTTCAAAACCACAAAGATCACACCAAATCATGCCAAAATCACCAAAGCATACATTCAAGTTCAACTTCATCTTTAAGCTAAAAATAGCACTTTCTCAAGCATCAACCAACAAGACAATTTTGTCATTCCATCCAATCACATGCATGTTCATCAAATCATCATTTAAACACATTTCCAACATCAACTAAAATTTTAGAAACATGCAGCCACACAAACACATTAACAGGCAGTTTTTCTTTTTCAATAAAATTTCAAATAAACAGCCACTGTGCAGATCGAATATCTCCCAGCCTAGACATCATATAGACGATCCGACCGATCAAAATGAAGCTTCAAGTGTTATAAACCATCCATTAAAATTTCAGCCCGATCCAACGGTGAACGACTTCGCAGTTGCTATTTTATGGTCGCTGCTCTATGTAAAAACGGGAAAAATTTCTTTCCAACAAGTTTCACAATTTGCATGCATCACCAACCACACTCCAAACATATTTCAAGCATCAACAACACATGCAAACATAAATCTCAACCCAGCTCAAAGGATCCAACAATAAATCACCAAAAGAACTCCAAAGACATGATTTTTCAAGTAAAGTAAGGCTAAAAGCAAGGATTTAAGGGTAAAATCCTTGACTCTAGTTACAAGACCTACTAGAGTTCAAGTTCCCCCCCCCCCCTTTACCTAAGAAATCCTCCAAGAAAAGTGCAGAAAATCTGCTCCAAGACAGCCCTAAAGTTTGCTCTTCTAAGTCTCCAACAAGGATCCAAAGGCTAGGAAACTAGTGTTTTTAAGCTTAGGCTCAAAAATGGAACCTAAGCTTGGTGGTGTTTGTGGAGAAAAAAATGAGATTTTGGGGGAGGAAGGTGGTGGTGTGCCGCGGCCAAGGAGGAGAAGAAGATGAGAGAAAAGTGAGGTTTTCTTCCAAGTTTACAAGTAAGAAATGAGTAAAGAATGGAGAAAAAGGCCTTTTATATGTAATCACTTCACCTTTTTAGCCATTGGTGGGATGAAAAGTAGGGTCTTGTCATTCTTTAATGCTGCACATGCGCAGCTTCTAGAAGGAAAGAGAGAGGTTTGTGCACTTTTTTCTGGCCCGGATCAAGAGTATTCGGGCCCGGGTCAAGGTACGGGAAGGGCAAAAAGGTCATTTTTAGCAGAAAAATCCTAAAAATTCCCAGAAAATTCCTAAAAATAGGAAATTCAATACTGAATTCAAAAATATATATTTTGATGATTAAAAATTATTTTAATCATTCAAAATCAATAAAACACTCAAAACGGCAAAAACGGCAAAACGCGGGCGTTACAACTCTTCCTCTCTAAAAAGAAATTTCGTCCTCGAAATTTGTTCGTACCTTCTTGAAATAATTGAGGGTGAGACTGTTTCACTTGCTCTTCCACTTCCTAAGTTGCATTGCCTTCATCGGTTGCACTCCAAATAACCTTTACTAACGGAATCTCCTTCCCTCTCAACTGCTTTATCCTTCGGTCTCCGATTCGCACAGGCAACGCCTCATAAGTCAGGTTTTCTTTTAATTGTATCATATCGGGTTCTATGACGTGTGAGGGGTCAGGAATGTACTTCCGGAGTTGTGACACATGAAACACATTATGTAGGTTTGAAAGAAAAGGTGGCAAAGCAATCTGGTAAGCGACAGGGCCAATTTTTTTCAAAATTTGGTAGGGACCAATGAATTTAGGTGTAAGCTTTCGAGATCGCATTGCCCTGCCAACCCCAGTTGTTGGTGTAACTCTCAAAAACACGTGATCTCCTTCTTTGAATTCTAGGGGTTTCCTCCTCCGATCATAGTAGCTCTTCTGCCTGCTTTGTGATATTTTCATCTTTTCCTGGATCATTTTGATCTTTTCCGTGGTTTGCTGGATTATCTCAGGCCCTAAAACCAGGCCATCGCCAGATTCGAACCAACATAAGGGTGTCCTACACTTTCTACCATACAGGGCTTCATAAGGTGCCATCCCAATACTGGAATGGAAGCTATTGTTGTAGGTGAACTCGATTAGTGCCAACCACTGATCCCAATTCCCTTTGTGTTCTAACACACATGCCCTTAGCAAATCCTCTAGGGACTGGATAGTCCGCTCAGACTGACCATCTGTTTGAGGGTGATAGGCTGAACTAAGCCTCAACTTGGTTCCTAGAGCTTGCTGCAGACTATTCCAAAATCTAGATGTAAACCTAGGGTCTCTATCTGACACAATGCTAGATGGAACCCCATGCAATCTTATTATTTCCTTTATGTATAGCTGGGTCAACTTTTCTAGAGAAACTTGATGTTGATGGGTAGGAAATGGGAAGATTTTGTTAACCTATCAACTATCACCCATATAGCATCAAAAACCTGCCGGAGTTCTAGGTAATCCTACCACGAAATCCATAGATATGCTATCCCATTTCCATTCAGGGACATCCAAAGTGTTGTAACTCTCCTGATGGTCTCTGATGTTCAATCTTAGCTTTCTGACACACCAAACAAGATGCTACATACTCCGCTACTTCCTTTTTTATCCCAGACCACCAAAACATCTTTTTCAGATCTTGGTACATCTTTGTTGCCCCAGGGTGAATACTTAACTTACTTTTGTGTGCTTCCTCTAAGATCAGATTCCTTAATTCCTTATCATCAGGCACACATATCCTACCTTTGAATCTAACAATACCATCAGCACCCTTATGAAACTCAGATTCTCCGTTCTTAAGAACTAGGTCCTTCAAACTTGCAAAGATTGATCCTTTTCCTTTGCTACTCGGACTTGTTCTAAGAAATCACTTGAAATTTTCAAGGTTCCCAAAACTACACTGTTAGAACTAAACCCAACCTCCAAGTTCAGGTCTCTAAATCCTTCTATCAATTCTAGTTCCTTAACCATCATTGCTGACATATGCAAGGATTTCCTACTCAAGGCATCAACCACCACATTGGCTTTCCCAGGGTGGTACTGCAGATTAAAATCATAATCCTTTAAGAACTCCATCCATCTCCTTTGCCTCATATTCAGCTCCTTCTGATCAAACAGATATTTCAAACTCTTATGGTCACTAAAAACTTCAAACCTAGTGCCATACAGATGGTGCCTCCAAATCTTCAGGGCAAAAACTATAGCTGCCAACTCTAGATCATGTGTAGGATAGTTTACTTCGTGTGTTCGCAGTTGCCTAGAGGCATACGCCACTACTTTCCCTTTTGCATCAACACACAGCCCAATCCTTGTTTCGAAGCATCACAATATACTTCAAAACTCTCTTGTGGGTCGGGTAAAACCAATACAGGCGCAGAAGTTAACCTCCTTTGAACTGTGGTGGGTTATTCTTTTTGAAGGTGGACAGTCCACGATAAGCGTCAGGAACGTTGTTCTGCTGACGGGCTTGGTTCATCCCGTTCATGGTTTGTTGCTGGTTTTCCAGGACATCCGCGATCCTGCCCAGGATGTCGTCTATAAAGACCACAACGAATTTGTCCAAGTAGGGATGGAAAACTCGGTTCATATAATCCATGAAGACTGCAGGTGCATTGGTTACACCAAACGGCATCACTAGATACTCGTAATGCCCGTAGCGTGTTCTGAAAGCTGTCTTTGGAATGTCCTCAGACTTAACACGTATTTGGTGGTAACCTGACTTAAGGTCAATTTTCGAGAACACTGTTGCTCCTCTTAATTGATCCATTAAGTCGTCTATCCTAGGCAAAGGATACCTATTCTTTATCGTCACCTTATTGAGCTGACGATAATCTACACACAATCTCATGCTACCATCTTTCTTCTTAACCAACAACACTGGTGCTCCCCAAGGGGATACGCTAGGCCTAACAAACTGTTTCTCTAACAACTCTTCCAACTGTTTCTTCACTCAGCTAACTCTAGAGGGGACATCCTATACGGAGCTATAGAAATAGGTCCGGTTCCGGGTACTAGCTCTATATTAAACTCTACCTCTCGCTCTGGCGGCAAACCAGGGATATCATCAGGGAATACTTCAGGAAATTCTCTCACCACAGGCAGTTGGCTAATGTCAGATTCCCGCTCTCCTTCCACAGAAGAAAGTATCATGTAGATTTGAGCTCCTTCTCTCAAAGAAGCATTCACTTGGTTGGCGGACAAGAATCTCGTACTTACGGAATCAAGAGTAGAGGGAGAAGAAGAATCAAACACAATGGTTTTATTATAACAATCAAGTTGGACTCGGTTGGAAGATAACCAATCCATTCCCAAAACAATATCGAGTTGAGAAAGAGGTAAACAGATCAAATCAGCAGAGAGAGTTTTATCACCAATAGTGATTGGACAGTTCAAACAAGCTGATGAAGTAATAACAGGCTTAGCAGTAGGAGTAGAGACAAATAGGTCATATGGTAATTTAACCACAGGCAATTTTAATTGTTTCACACACTTCAGAGAAATAAAGGAATGCGTCGCACCCGAATCATACAATACAATCAAAGGAATACCACTTATGACGCACTTACCTTGGATCAGATCCTCGGATTCCGCAGCCTCAGCACCGCTCATGGTAAATACTCTTCCTTTAGTTTTGGGTCTCCCAGCTTGTGCATTAAGATTAGAGACAGGGGTGCTCGCAGCACTACTACCACCACTATTTCCACTTTGCTTCCAAGCGGGGTAGTCCCTCCTAATATGGCCACTTTGTTTGCAATGGAAGCAAATCCTTCCGTCGGTCGAGTTGCCAGGTTGATTCTTATATGGGCAATCCCTCAAGAGATGATTCTTCTTGCAGCGTGGACAACCGATAGAGTTGTTGCCAGTGCTGCTCGTCGGGCTTGTTCTGCTAGCAACCACTGATTGCGGTCTTGCGGTGCTTCCTGATGATGAACCAGAGTTGTTTCTTGGAACAAAATAGGGCTTCCTTCTGTCTTGTGAGAATTTAGGCTTATTCCTCTGTGGACTAGAATTCTTCCATTGAGCTTGTCTTGCTTTAGTGTCATCCTCAAAAATCTGACACATGTTTACCATCTTCGAGAACTCGGTAATCTGTTGGTAACTGATGGCTTGCTTGATTTCTGGCCTCAATCCACTCTCAAATTTAGAACACTTGGACTCTTCATCTAGGGTGTTTTGGAAATATGGGCAAAACTTGGACAGTTCCTCAAACTTTGCCGCATATTCACCGACAGTCATGTTTCCTTGCTCCAACTTCAAGAATTCTATTTCGTTGCGTTTTCTCAGATCCGTGGGAAAATATTTTTGGAGAAAAGTTTCCTTGAACAGTCTCCAGGTGACCAGTCTCCCAGTAGCTTCTAATTGACGTCTCGCGTACTCCCACCAATGTTGCGCCTCTCCAACCATCATAAACGCAGCAAAGGTTACCTTCTGTTCATCCGGGCATCCCATAGCTAGGAAAATCTTCTCCAATTCCTCCAGCCAAAGTTGAGATCCATCGGGGTCGTGACCTCCTTTTCAACTCTTGAAAACTATCCTCACACTTTTGGCTCCAAACGAAGGGTTGATCCTTTCTAATCAGACGAGTTAATGGAGTTGCTATCCTAGAAAAATTCTCAATGAACTTACGGTAGTAACCGGCTAACCCAAAAAGCTCCTTATCTCCGTTACAGACTTTGGTGCTTCCCACCGTAACACAGTCTCTACTTTAGCTGGGTCTACGCTAACTCCTCCACAAGAGATCACATGGCCTAGGAAATTCACCTCTTTCAACCAAAATTCACACTTAGATAACTTAGCATACAACTTCCTATCTTTTAAGGTCTGTAAAGCTATCTTAAGGTGTTCTACGTGTTCTTCCTCACTCTTGGAGTATATAAGGATGTCGTTCATCACAGGATTATTCCTTCCTGCCATAGAGTCCTACATTCACAGGGTACGTTAGTTCTTCTGTTTCATGCAGGACCATTCAAGCAAGAACAAATAATCTACACACAATTTCTTATATTACAAAGAAAGTAACATAAGAGCAACAATTCACACCCAGGAAATCAATTCACACAATCAACAAGCAATCAACACAGAGTAAACACAGAGAGAAGGGTATCATAGGCCATACCCGAGGCCAGAAGGAAAGAACAGCTCTGATACCACTAAATGCGAGACCCTTAGTTATACCGCTAAGAGTATCACATTACGAATGTAACCGATGACTCTCGTTTTTAAATATATGCTTAGAAAATACGGGAATATTTTTTTTTTTTTTTGGAAGAGTTTTTTATAAGAAACTTAGTCATCAACAACTAATCTCATTCTAATTCCATTTTAGATATTATGAAAGCATCCCTTCCTTAATTCTGAAATACGTTTTCGGAAAACATCTAGTCGATTCAATCATTCCGCATACATACACAACACACAGGCAAATATAAAGTGGAGACTAGGGAAGAAACGTGAAAAACATACATGTACATAACCACAGTGTCAAGTGATCCCCGAGATACCACACCATCATACAAAATGAGAGTTCTGGCAGTAAAATAAATAAAACCTCTATCAATACAACCAAAATAAGAGGCCACTAATCAGAGCTACTACTGCTAGACTCATGACTACCCCAGACACACTTCTCTACTCATCGTCATCCGACTTAGCAGGGGCAGCCCTACAACTCCTCCTCCCGGCATCTGGAGGGTAATATTCCTGAATTCCTCTGAAGGAATACCATCAGAAGAATCCTCCCTCAGCTCCTCGTCCTCGGGGGTCCTCCTCAGGGTCCTCCTCAGGATCCTCCTCTGGATCCTCCTCCTCGGATGACGTATCATCAATGACGACCAGATCAGGCTCACTGGCGGAAGGACGACCGAATGCACTGAAACGCATGGTCGGTGGGGATGACGCCTCTGGTCCAGGAGTATAGCGAGGGGAATCCGGCTCTCCCATAGTGGCCATCCGGGAGGACTGGGAAGAAGTAGATGGAACGGGACGATGACGACGGTTGAGGAAGGTGGTTGTGACGACGAAGTCCTGGTGGTGTCTCGAACTCCAGAATCACAGGCACAGTGATGACGACCTCTGGCACAAGGGGAAGGCTAGGGTGAGAGATCGTGACGCGTACTTCCCCTGTGAATATACAGCGTCTAGGAATGTCCGTGACCCGCCACTGTCCTCGTGGCCCCCATCTCAGCGTTACCCTCATGGTCGACATCTTGAAGTTCCCCAAACCCGACTGACGATGGCGAAAGAACGCGACGACAGAGAATAGAAGCAGAGAAGAAAGGGTGAGAACATCATATGAACTCATAACAAGTAGAACATAGTAACTAGAGCATCAATAAAATATTCACAAACATCCACATAATCTCAATCACAAGTATGCAGCTGATGCTACCATGCTATATATATATAATGCATGAGGTCCCGGGAAGAAAACAGCACCAAAAGCAGAGCACACAGCAACTGCTCGACCATATATGCGCAATATATCATGAGTATAGTCTGTACTAGCAAGTAGTACGAAGAGCATTGCTCAATCTCCGGCCAAGACGATTTTCCGACTTCCAGACAGACTCACTGATTATGAAAACTTGAGAGCGACAGGATAGTCAAGCCTGTACCCCGTTTGCACGACAGTAGGGGGCGAGGCTACGCCACTTATACCATTCCGGGACCTGACTCATCCTCAGGGCTGGTCTCCTGGACCGCTGGTGTTCTTTGCAAAACCCAATGCACCCGTCCCATCCAGTTTCACACTGTACTAGAGTGGTATTGCCATATAGGTCGTAAGGCTTTTGAACCTTAATCCTTATCGATGCATATGATGTATGTCACACCGCAAATACTTACAACAGTACATCCTTACAGGCGAGCTAATCGAGCTCTTTCTACGTTGCCACTTTACCGTGGTGCAACCTTGTAGATTCAATGTCTTTCTCTTAAGGATACTAGATCACACTCTCTTGCCCAGCTTCTCAAGTTTTATGCAAAGAGAAAGTGTTGGTTATAATCTTTAAGATAGTTATGCTAGCTTTATTGATGATCATATTCACTTAAGTCCTACAATTTTACTAAGACTTATGAATGTGTTTTATGAAAGGCATTATTAATCCTATTCTTATTTTGTATGGCAAATTAAGGTTAGGTTTAACCTTTAATTATGACTAGTTCCCATTAATTGAATTTCAATTAATCTTGACTTTCTTTAATTAAGTTTTAAACCTTACTTAAGATCCTAATTAATTTATAATTATCCCTTAATCTCTTTCTTAACCTGGGGTTAGGATTTTTAATCTACGTTTGATCAAGGTTAATCATAATTAATTAGTCTTTAACTATCATTAGGAATTAATTACTTTAATTAATGCTCATATTAGGATTAATTATATTTAGGCTTAATTAATCTTTAATTAAATTAGATTAATCAACTTAAGTAATTAAATTAATTAAATTCGTTAATAATTCTAAGCTTAATCTTAACAACTTAGATTAATTATTTTTAATTATCTTTTAAATTGAGCTTTTACTTTCTTTTTAAGTACTTTTAGACTTAAAATAAAAAGCCTAGAAGTTATTGGGCCCATGAGAGCTCATTTTTACTCTTAATAAATTAAAACATGACTTTTAAATGGATTTTCATTTTAATTAATTTAGAAATCCGAAAATAATAATTTAATAAAAAAACTTAACTTACTTGCATTTTAGCCCTTTTTGTTACAATTTATCTTTTAGTCCTTTGAGCCAATTTAGCCCAAAAACATGTTTTTTAAACATCCTTTTGATCTTTTCAGGATCAAAAAGGACATTCTTGATGAGTTTCATCAAGAACACTCATGAACATCAAGAACAACCTTGAATGTTCATCCACAACTTCAAACTTTTCCAGCATTTCCAGCCACCATACAATCATTTCAAAACCTCAAAGATCACACCAAATCATGCCAAAATCACCAAGCATACATTCAAGTTCAACTTCATCTTTAAGCTAAAAATAGCACTTTCTCAAGCATCAACCAACAAGACAATTTGTCATTCCATCCAATCACATGCATGTTCATCAAATCATCATTTAAACACATTTCCAACATCAACTAAAATTTTAGAACATGCAGCCACACAAACACATTAACAGACAGTTTTTCTTTTTTCAATAAAATTTCAAATAAACAGCCACTGTGCAGATCGAATATCTCCCAGCCTAGACATCATATAGACGATCCGACCGATCAAACTGAAGATTCAAGTGTTATAAACCATCCATTAAATTGCAGCCCGATCCAACGCTGAACGACTTCGCAGTCGCCATTTATGGTCGCTGCCTCTATGTAAAAACGGGAAAATTTCTTTCCAACAAGTTTCACAATTTGCATGCATCACCAACCACACTCCAAACATATTTCAAGCATAAAAAACACATTAAACATAAATCTCAATCCAGCTTCAAAGGATCCAATAATAAATCACCAAAAGAACCTCCAAAGACATGATTGTTCAAGTAAAAGTAAGGCTAAAAGCACAGGATTTAAGGGTAAAATCCTTGACTCTAGTTACAAGACCTACTAGAGTTCAAGTTCCCCCCCCCTTTACTAAGAAATCCTCCAGAAAAGTGCAGAAAATCTGCTCCAAAGACAGCCCCAAAGTTTGCTCTTCTAAGTCTCCAACAAGGATCCAAAGGCTAGGAAACTAGTGTTTTAAGCTTAGGCTCAAAAATGGAACCTAAGCTTGGTGGTGTTTGTGGAGAAAAAAAATGAGCTTTTGGGGGAGGAAGGTGGTGGTGGCCGCGGCCAAGGAGGAGACGAAGATGAGAGAAAAGTGAGGTTTTCTTCAAGTTTACAAGTAAGAAATGAGTAAAGAATGGAGAAAAAGGCCTTTTATATGTAATCACTCACCTTTTGCCATTGGTGGATAAAAAGTAGGGTCTTGTCACTCTTTAATGCTGCACATGCGCAGCTTCTAGAAGGAAGAGAGAGGTCTGTGCACTTTTTTCTGGCCCGGATCAAGAGTATTCGGGCCCGGGTCAGGTACGGGAGGGGCAAAAAGGTCATTTTTAGCAGAAAAATCCTAAAATTCCAGAAAATTCCTAAAAATAGGAAATTCAATACTGAATTCAAAAATATATATTTTTGATGATTAAAAATTATTTTAGTCATTCAAAATCCAATAAAACACCCAAACGGCAAAAAACGGCAAAACGCGGGCATTACATTGTTAGTTTGTTAATAATTATCTGTTAATGTGTTTAAGTGTTGCTTGTCGCATGATTGTTTGTTTCCCACACGTTATACATGTTTAGTTGTACTCGCTGAGACTGTAGTCTCACCCCACGTTTCGGGGATATACTCTAGTTGTGCAGGGAATTCCAAGCGATGTTAAAGCAGTGGAGCAGGAACTGAGAAGTTGAGTATCACTTCCAGTGGGAATTCGTTAGTAGAACTAGTTTTAATGTACCAGATAGGTCTTTGATGATTGTTGAATATGTATAAATATTCTGGATTGGCCATGGAGGCTTAATTCTAATGTTATTGCATTCATGCCATTAAACTGTGTTAGCAATTTACTGAGTTTCAGGTTAAGTTGGAATAGTTATTTCCTCCAGTTTTTAGGTAAGACTTTGTCGGACTTCCGGTACGAGTCTTATGAACCACAACACTCCAAGTGTAGGTTCTTTCCCTAAGTTTAATTAAGATTTTCAGTTGTATGAGATTGTGATGTATGTATAGGTAACGGCTTAAGCAAATCGTTGGAAAGCATAAGCTTTTGTTTGACGATATCAAAATTGAGCGAAGTGATTTCTGAAATTAAGGAATAGTGTTTCCAACGGGCATTATTTCTGAGATGAGAAATTCGAACGTTAAAAAATTAAATCTGCATTAAGCAGTGATTTAAAATTTTCACATCAGAGAGGCAAAGTTCGATTAAATTTCTGATGAAGGAAATGGAGTGTGGAGGAAACTTTTTTTTCATCCAAAAGAAGAATATGGAAAAAGAAGAAAATAAAGAAGACAATCAGAGCTCAGGTACAAAAAACGTTGAGCGTTTCCAAGTCACTCAGGTGGCTTATGTTTCTGCTAACAAGGTATTTTGCAGATAGATAGTCATGAGGTTATTAATCCAGAAGATGATTTTGTCTGGAGCGCATGATTATCATCTTATGGTTCATTCAATATTTATGGAGAGATGGTATGACCATGTTCCATGACACTATTAGGCTAGGGTTTTTCCTCATCAGTTCATTACCATCATCAGAAATTTAATAGAACTCAACCTCTTAGATGTGAAAATTATGAAATCACTGCTGAATACAGATTTAATTTCTTTTCACACATTTTGACTATGCTCGTCATTTTCTACCCTGCTGCAGGCAAATGTTTGGCTTGGAGTATGAATCCAAAAAGGGTTGCAACCGGGGTTGAATACTTGACCATACAATATTCATGAAAATTTCAGTCACACAATATCCATATCACCCTTCTACTTCTATCAAAGTTAGTGAAATCTGCAACAAATATAAGGGGAAAAACTTATAATTGGTGTTAACGATATGGACATATTTAAAGTTGTAAGATTAAAGTTGTTTTCTATAGAATAACTCCATCAGTAATATGAGAAACTAAAGGGGTGAATTACTGCTACTCCATATTTTAAATCCTCCAATGAGTCTTAGAAAGAAGTGGAAGAAGAACGGAGGGACACACATTACTGATAAAAAGACATATGAAAGGTTTGATATGCCAGGTTATAAACCTATGGTCATTATTGATCTTCGTGTTTCTTTATATGAGAAGACAAAGTAATTATACTTTGGCATAGTGTTGCATTGAAAATGTGCTGCATTAGTTCAAACTAAACCATTCATTTATCTTTTAGGTAGTAATTTAGATCTCTTCCTTTACTTCCCCATCTTCTTTTCAGTACTACTCATTGGGGGGGATTTAAAATACGGACCAGGAAGTAATTCACCTCAAAGTTCTACATATCGTTGTAGGTGTTATCCTATAACAAATAACTTTAAACTTACACCTTTAAATATGTCCCATATAATTAACAACAATAATAAGCTTATTTCCCCTTACATTGGTTGCATATTCTCTAACTTAGGTAGAAGTAGAAGGGTGATATGAATTTTGTACAACAAATATTTTCATCAATATTGTATGGCCAGGTATTCAACCCCAATGTAACCCCTTTTGTATTCCTATTCCAAGTCAAACATTTGTCTGCAACAGGATAAAAATTGGCAAGCATAGTCAAATGTGTGAAAAGCAATTAAATCTGCATTAACTAGTGACTTCAAAATTTTGACATCAGAGAGGCAAAGTTCAATTAAATTTCTGATGAAGGAAAAGGATTGTGGAGGAGACTTTTATTTCGTCCAAAGGAAAGAACGTCGATAAGAAGAAAATAAGAAGACAACCAGAGCTCGGGTACAAAAAAACATTGAGCGTTTCCAAGTCGCTCTGGAGGGCTATGTTTCTGCCAACAAGGTATTTTGCAGATAATAGTCATGAGGTTATTAATCCAGAAGATGATTTTGTTTGGAGTGCATGATTATCATCTTATGGTTCCTTCAATATTTATGCAGAGATGGTATAACCATGTTCCATGACACTGTTAGGCTAGGGTTTTTCCTCCACAATCCATTTCCATCATCTGAAATTTAATAGAACTCAGTCTCCTCAGATGTGAAAATTATGAAATCACTACTGAATGCATATTTTGTTAGAACCACAGGAAACACTAAAGGGGGGGTTGAATAGTGTTTTAAACTTTTTGATAGTTTTTGGAAATCTTTGGTTAAAACATGAATATGGGCACCGTTAAAATAAGTCTTAAGATTGTTTTAACAGAGGCTTCTCAACGTATCTTCTGAAGATTATTACAAGAGTATTTTCAGCGCAGTTTCTGAAATACTTCAGACTACTAGAGGTTGTCTGAAGTCTGTTCCTGATTTTTGAACTGATCTCTTTCAGACTTACTTCTGAGATTTTATTTCAGAAGTTCTTCAAGGAACATTCTTTGTAAAGCTTCAAATGATATAAGAGATATCTCATGTTTTGGTTCATATGAAAATTATTTTATTGCAATAGTTGTGTTAAGTTTATTATAGAAAATACTTTTCAAGTTTCCAACTTAAATATGAAAACTGGAGGTAAAGAGATTGAAGAAAAACTTGGGCATAGAGATTTCAGACAGGCTTTTAAAGAGGCTGTCTGAAGTTTTCAGACGGCTGTAAAAACTAATTTTAAAGATGTTTTGTGCCCCTTTTTAAAATATCAGATTAATTATTCTGACCCTTTGATTGTATAAACAGAATTGATAGAGATAAGGTAAGAAAACTTAGACAAGGAATTTATCCTGGTTCACCCACAAACCCGTGTGCTACATCCAGTCCCAGAGGCAAATCACCACTGGATTTTTCATTATCTGAATCCACAGATACAAGTATTGTTCACAGCCTCTTCAGGCCTACACAAGTATTACTTTTGTTTTCACACTGCCTCTCCAGGCAACTCATTGCAGTATTCTTTCTATCAAGCCTCTCCAGGCTCTATAACAAGTATTCTTTTCTATCAAGCCTCTCCAGGCTCTACCACAAGTATTCTTTTCTATCAAGCCTCTCCAGGCTCTACAACGAGTATTCTTTCTATCAAGCCTCTCCAGGCTCTACCACAAGTATTCTTTTCTATCAAGCCTCTCCAGGCTCTACAACGAGTATTCTTTTCTATCAAGCCTCTCCAGGCTCTACCACAAGTATTCTTTCTATCAAGCCTCTCCAGGCTCTACAACGAGTATTCTTTTCTATCAAGCCTCTCCAGGCTCTACAACAAGTATTCTTTTCTATCAAGCCTCTCCAGGCTCTACAACGAGTATTCTTTTCTATCAAGCCTCTCCAGGTTCTACAACGAGTATTCTTTCTTCCACCAAGCCTCTCCAGGCTCTCAGACACTTATCCAAGTGTAGAGTATTCTTTCTTCCACCCAGCCTCTCCAGGCTCTCAGACACTTATCCAAGTGTAGAGTATTCTTTCTTCCACCAAGCCTCTCCAGGCTCTCAGACACATAAAGTGTCTACAAATTTAAACTAAGTTTAAGTTTCCACGAACATAAACTTAATCCTTTCCTGTACTAGAGGGTAACTGAGTACTACTCAGGATACAATGGATAAATCTAAGTACAAGGATAAGACAGTGATACAAGCATAATATGTTTAAGTACAATCCCTGTCTCTGATATGAGGCATAACATCCTCTGAGACATGGCTAGGTAGATACTGACTTTAAGCTCCAGCCTTGTTCTCTAGCCATTGGTTTCCATGGGTTACATTCTCACCCGTATCATTGGAAAAACCAAGGCATACTTGCAGCTTCAAACCATCTGGTTCATATGAGATTAAGCACAGCCCTGGTAGGTTGTTCAACTGAACAACTGCTATTTTGACTAGCATAGTTGATTCAAGTAAGTATGGTCAACACCGATAGGAATTTTTCTGATCCATCATGATCAACTTGATTGAACCAAGTGAATGAGTTCAACATCTTCAAATTCTTCCTTGAGGCTATTTATATGTTCTGTTGGAATATAGCCGTTTGAAGATGATTCATGATACCGTTGAGATGTTGATGATGTGGCTCATATAGCCGTTATGTAATAGTGTCTCAAACGGTTGCTTCTTCTTTAGTAGATATGTGTTCAGACACCCCTGTTCTGACACTTCTGTAGATGAGCCCTTTTAGAGAGATTTTCTTGATATTATTTTGCATGTTCTCTCTCTTGATATCCTTTTACTTTACTTCAACTGACTTCTGAGTTTCCTCTTCTTTTTCTTAGGAGTGTATATGAGGAGGTATCCGTTGGATTGTCCTCTTGCTTATTTTGTATAAGCTCCTTTTCTGTTTGCTTCCTGACACCATTTCTCCTTTTCTTCTTTGAGTGAGGTGTCTTTTTCAATGGCTGTTTCTTGGCAGATGATAAATATGTTTGAATTAAAATATGTTATTCAAACATTTCTCTTTGTTGCTTCTGCTTAGTCTCCTGAGCTTTTCCTTGTGCTTTCTTTTGGATGGTGAGGATGATATTTCCTGTTGTGATACCACCCTTTAGAGAAAGCATTGAATGCTATTCAATCCATCGTGAGACACGCTTCTGGGTGTCTTCACAATTTGACAGAGTACAACGTTGGTGTGCTGCTATAAAGCTGCCATCGTTGTTGCTGCAATTTCTGCGTTGCAGAGATTTCCCTCAGTGGTGTATGAAGATTCAAATCACCAGGAAAGGTCTCTGTGTTCCTTGCCATAACAGATTTTTGAAAAGGTACGTGCACCAAGGTTCAGAAAAGTCTTCACCAAACTTCAGCAGAGGGTGCCACGTCATAAGTGAGACTTCAGACTGCACTGATACTTCAGACGGGTTGAACTACTTCAGACAGCTTCAACTCTTCAGACGAGTTCTGCTTCTTCAGACATCTTCGTTGCTTCAAACAGCTTCTTTGCTTCAGAAAGCTTCCTTGCTTCAGACAGCTTCTTTTCTTCAGACTGCTTTATGTTGTCTTCATATGGTCTTCACGTCTTCAGACAGTTTGCGCACTTCAGACAAGTTGCATTCTTCAGACAGCTTCTTTATATTTGATCCTGCATTTGTTCTTCTGATCCTAATCTTCTGATTCTGATAACTAGTTCATCCTGAAACACAATCAACAAACCAATTCCTTTCTAAGTAGAATCTGTTTATATAATCTTATTTGTTAATCATTAAAACTAAAGGATATTAAGTCTTTGAGTCAAGTTTGAATGCTCAAACTGATTAATAGACTTCACATATTTAATTTCTTTTCACACATTTGACTATGCTCGCCATTTTCAATCTTGCTGTAGACAAATGTTTGGCTTGGAATATCAATCCAAAGGGGTTGCACTGGGGTTGAATACTTGACCATACAATATTCATGAAAATTTCAGTCACACAATATCCATATCACCCTTCTACTTCTATCAAAATTAGTGAAACCTGCAACAAATAAACGGGAAAAACTTATAATTGGTGTTAATGTTATGGACATATTTAAAGCTGTAAGATTAAAATGCTTTTCTATAAAATAACTCCAACAGTAATATATAGAACCAAGGGGTGAATTACTGCTAGTCCATATTTTAAATCATCCAATGAGTCCTAGAAAGAAGTGGAAAAAGCAACGGAGGAGACACACATTACTGCTAAAAAGATATATGAAAGGTTTGGTATGCCAGGTTACGAACCTATGGTGATTATTGATCTTCGTGTTTCTTTATAGAAGACAAAGTAATTATACTTGGGCATAGTGTTGCATTGAAAATTTGCTGCATTAGTTCAAACTAAACCATTCATTTATCTTTTTGGTAGTAATTTAGATCTCCTCCTTTACTTCGCCATCTTCTTTCCAGTACTACTCATTGGGGGAGATTTAAAATACGGACCAGTAGTAATTCACCTCGAAGTTCTACATAGTGTTATAGGTGTTCATATAACAAACAACTTTAAACTTACACCTTTAAATATGTCCATATAATTAACAAAAATAATAAGTTTTCCCCCTTACATTGGTTGCAGATTTCTCTAACTTAGGAAGAAGTAGAAAGGTGATATGGATTTGGTACAACAAATATTTTCATCAATATTGTATGGCCAGGTATTCAACCCCAATGAAACCCCTTTTGGATTCCTATTCCAAGCCAAACATTTGTCTGCAACAGGATAGAAAATGGCTAGCATAGTCAAATGTCTTAAAAGCAATTAAATCTGCATTAAGCAATGACTTCAAAATTTTCACATCAAAGAGGCAAAGTTCGATTAATTTTCTGATGAAGGAAATGGATTGTGGAGGAAACTTCTTTTTTGTCCAAAAGAAAGAACAGCAATCAGAAGAAAATTAGGAAGACACCAGAGCTCAGATACAAAAAAATTTTGAGCGTTTCCAAGTCGCTCTAGAGGGTTATGTTTTGCTAACAAGGTATTTGCAGATATAGAGTCATAGGTTATTATTCTAGAAGATGATTTTGTTTGGAGTGCATGATTATCATCTTATGGTTCTTTCAATATTTATGCAGAGATGGTATAACCATGTTCCATAACACTGTTAGGCTAGGGTTTTTCATCCACAATCTATTTCCATTCATCAGAAATTTACTAGAACTCAGTCTCTCAGATGTGAAAATTATGAAATCACTGGTGAATGCATATTTAAATTCTTTACACATTTGACTACGCTCGCCATTTTCTATCTTGCTGCAGACAAATGTTTGGCTTGAATATGAATCCAAAAGGGGTTGCACTAGGGTTGGAATACTTTACCACACAATATTCATGAAAATTTCAGTCACACAATATCCATATCACCCTTCTATTCTATCAAGTTAGAGAAATCTGAAACAAATATAAGGGGAAAACCTTATAATTGGTGTGTTAATGATATGGACATATTTAAAGCTGTAAGATTAAAGTGGTTTTCTATAGAATAACTCCAACAGTAATATATAGAACCAAGGGGTGAATTACTGCTAGTCCATATTTTAAATCATCCAATGATTCCTAAAAAGAAGTGGAAAGAAGCAACAGAGGAGACACACATTACAGCCAAAAGATATATGAAAGGTTTGGTATGCCAGGTTACGAACCAATAGTCATTATTGATCTTCGTGTTTCTTTATATGAGAAGAAAAAGTAATTATACTTTGGCAAAGTGTTGAATTGAAAATGTGTTGCATTAGTTCAAACTAACCATTCATTTATCTTTTTTGGTAGTAATTTAGTTCTCCTCCTTTACTTCCCCATATTCTTTCCAGTAATACTCATTGGAGGGATTTAAAATTCGGCACGAGCAGTAATTCACCACGAAGTGTTCTACACATTATTGTAGGTGTTATCCTATAACAAACAACTTTAAACTTACCCTTTAACATATGTCCATATAATTACAACAATAATAAGCTTTTTCCCCCTTAAATTGGTTGCAGATTTCTCTAACTTAGGTAGAAATAGAAGGGTGATATGGATTTTTGTACAACCAATATTTTCTTCAATATTGTATGGCCAGGTATTCAACCCCAATGTCGCCCCTTTTGGATTCCTATTCCAAGCCAAACATTTGTCTGCAACAGGATAGAAAATGGCGAGCATAGTCAAATGTGTGAAAAGCAATTAAATCTGCATGAACCAGTGATTTCAAAATTTTCACATCAGAGAGGCACAAAGTTCGATTAAATTTCTGATGAAGGAAATGGATTGTGGAGGAGACTTTTTTTCGTCCAAAAGAAAGAACGTCGATAAGAAGAAAATAAGAAGATAACCAGAGCTCATGTACCAAAAACGTTGAGCGTTTCCAAGTCGCTCTGGAGGGTTATGTTTCTGCTAACAAGGTATTTTGCAGATAGAGAGTCATGAGGTTATTAATCCACAAGATGATTTTGTTTGGAGTGCATGATTATCATCTTATGGTTTTTTTCAATATTTATGCAGAGATGGTATAACCATGTTCCATGGCACTGTTAGGCTAGGGTTTTTCCTCCACAGTCCATTTCCATCATCAGAAATTTAATAGAACTCAGTCTCTCAGATGTGAAAATTATGAAATCAATGCTGAATACATATTTCATTTCTATTCACACATTTGACTATGCTCACCATTTTCTATCCTGCTGCAGAGAAATGTTTGGCTTGAATATGAATCCAAAGGGGTTGTACTGGGGTTGAATACTTGACCATACAATATTCATGAAAATTTTCAGTCACACAATATCCATATCACCCTTCTACTTCTATCAAAGTTAGAGAAACCTGAAACAAATATAAGGGGAAAAACTTATAATTGGTGTTACGGTATGGACATATTTAAAGACTGTAAGATTAAAGTTGTTTTCTATAGAATAACTCCAACAGTAATATATAGAACCAAGGGGTGAATTACTGCTATTCCCATATTTTAAATCCTCCAATGAGTCCAGAAAGAAGTGGAAGAAGCAACGGAGGAGACACACATTACTGCCCAAAAAGATATCACGAAAGGTTTGGTATGCCAGGTTACGAACCTATGGTCATTATGATCTTCGTGTTTCTTTATATGAGAAGACAAAGTAATTATACTTTGGCAAAAGTGTTTGCATTGAAAATTTGTTGCATTAGTTCAAACTAAACCATTCATTTATCTTTTTGGTAGTAATTAGATCTCCTCCTTTACTTCCCAATCTTCTTTCCAATACTACTCATTGGGGGGATTTAAAATACGGACCAGCCAGTAATTCCCCTCAAAGTCTACATATTGTTGTAGGTGTTATCCTATAACAAACAACTTTACACTTACACCTTTAAATATGTCCATATATTTAACAACAATATAAGTTTTTTCCCCTTACATTGGTTGCAAATTTCTCTAACTTAGGTAGAAGTAGAAGGGTGATATGGATTTTGTAAAACAAATATTTTCCATCAATATTGTATGGCCAGGTATTCAACCCCAATGAAACCCCTTTTGATTCCTATTCGAAGCCAAACATTTGTCTGCAACAGGATAGAAAATGGCGAGCATAGTCAAATGTGTTAAAAGCAATTAAATCTGCATTAACCAGTGATTTCAAAATTTTCACATCAGAGAGGCAAAGCTCGATTAAATTCTGATGAAGGAAATGGATTGTGGAGGAGACTTTTATTTCGTGCAAAAGAAAGAACGTCGATAAGAAGAAATTAAGAATACAACCAGAGCTCAGGTAAAAAAAAACGTTAGCGTTTCCAAGTCACTCTGGAGGATTATGTTTTTGCTAACAAGGTATTTTGCAGATAGAGAGTCATGAGGTTATTAATCCAAAAGATGATTTTGTTTGGAGTGCATGATTATCATCGTATGGTTTCTTTCAATATTTATGCAGAGATGGTATAACAATGTTCCATGACACTGTTAGGCTAGGGTTTTTCCTCCACAATCCATTTCAATCATCAGAAATTTAATAGAACTCAGTCTCTCAGATGTGAAAATTATGAAATCACTGTTGAATGCAGATTTAATTTTTTTTCACACATTTGACTATGCTCGCCATTTTCTATCTTGCTGCAGAAAAAATGTTTGGCTTGGAATATGAATCCAAAAGGGGTTGCAGTGGGGTTGAATACTTGACCATACAATATTCATGAAAATTTCAGTCACACAATATCCATATCACCCTTCTACTTCTATCAAAGTTAGAGAAACCTGGAACAAATATAAGGGGAAAAACTTATAATTGGTGTTAACGATATGGACAATTTAAAGCTGTAAGATTAAAGTTGTTTTCTATAGAATAACTCCAACAGTAATATATAGAACCACGGGGTGAATTACTGCTAGTCCATATTTTAAATCCTTCAATGAGTCCTAGAAAGAAGTGGATAGAAAGCAACGGAGGAGACACACATTACCGCCAAAAAGATATATGAAAGGTTTGGTATGTCAGGTTACGAACCTATGGTCATTATTGATCTTCATGTTTTTTTATATGAAAGACAAAGTAATTATACTTGGGCATAGTGTTGCAATGAAAATTTACTGCATTAGTTCAAACTAAACATTCATTTATCTTCATGGTAGTAATTTAGTTCTCCTCCTTTACTTCCCCATCTTCTTTCCAGTACTACTCATTGGGGGGGATTTAAATACGGACCAGCAGTAATTCACCTTGAAGTTCTATATATTGTTGTAGGTGTTATCCAATAACAAACAACTTTAATAAACTTACCACCTTCAAAAATTTCCATATAATTAACAACAATAATAAGTTTTTTCCCCTTACATTGGTTGCAGATTTCTCTAAACTTAGGTAGAAGTAGAAGGGTGATATGGATTTTGTACAACCAATATTTTCATCAATATGTATGGCAAGGTATTCAAACCCCAATGTAACCCCTTTTGGATTCCTATTCCAAGCCAAACATTTGTCTGCAACAAGATAGAAATTGGCGAGCATAGTAAAATGTGTGAAAAGCAATTAAATCTGCATTAACCAGTGACTTCAAAAATTTCACATCAGAGAGGCAAAGTTCGATTAATTTTCTGATGAAGGAAATGGATTGTGGAGGAGGCTTTTATTTCGTCCAAAAGAAAGAACGTTAATGAGAGAAAATAAGAAGACAACCAGAGCTCAGGTACAAAAAAGTTGAGCGTTGCCCTAGTCGTTCTGGTGGCTTATGTTTCTTGCTAACAAGGTATTTTGCAGATAGAGAGTCATGAGGTTATTAATCCAGAAGATTATTTTGTTTGGGGGGCATGATATCATCTTATGGTTCTTTTAATATTTGTGTAGAGATGGTATAACCATGTTCCATGATACTATTAGGTAAGATTGTTCCTCCACAATCCATTTCCATCATCAGAAATTTAATAGAACTCAGTCTCTCAGATGTGAAAATTATGAAATCATTGCTGAATGCAGATTTAATTTCTTTTTCACACATTTGACTATGCTTGCCATTTTCTATCTTGCTGCAGACAAATGTTTGGCTTGGAATATGAATCGAAAAGGGGTGCACTGGGTTGAATACTGACCATACAATATTCATGAAAATTTCAGTCACACAATATCCATATCACCCTTCTACTTCTATCAAGTTAGAGAAATCTACAACAAATAAAAGGGGAAAAAACTTATAATTGGTGTTAACGATATGGACTATTTAAGCGTGTAAGATTAAAGGTTGTTTTCTATAGAATAACTCCAACAGTAAGTATATAGAACCAAGAAGTGAATTACTGCTAGTCCATATTTTAAATCCTCCAATGAGTCCTAGAAAGAAGTGGAAGAAGCAACGGAGGAGACACACATACTGCCCGAAAAGATATATGAAAGGTTGTATGCCAGGTATGAACCAATGGTCATTATTGATCATCATGTTTCTTATATAAGAAGACAAGTACTTATACTTTGGCATAGTGTTGCATTGAAAATGGACAGCATTTGTTTAAACTAAACCATTCATTATCTTTTTGGTTTTAATTTAGGTCTCCTCCTTTACTTCCTCAACTTCTTTCCAGTACTACTCATTGTGTGGATTTAAAATATGGACCAGCAGTAATTCACCTCGAAGTTCTACATATTGTTGTAGGTGTTATCCTATAACGAACAACTTTAAACTTAGACCTTTAAATATGTCCATATCATTAACGACAATAATAAGTTTTTTTCCCCTTACATTGGTTGCAAATTTCTCTAACTTTGGAAGAAGTAGAAGGGTGATATGTATTTTGAACAACCATTATTTTCATCAATATTGTATGGCCAGGTATTCAACCCCCAATGTAACCCCTTTTGGATTCCTATTCCAAGCCAAACATTTGTCTGCAGCAGGATAGAAAATGGTGAGCATAGTCAAATGTGTGAAAAGAAATTAAATCTGCCTTCAGCAATGATTTCATAATTTTCACATCAGAGAGGCATATTTCTATTAAATTTTTATGATGGAAATGGACTGTGGTGAAAAAACCCTACCCTAACAGTGTCAAGGAACATGGTTATACCATCTCTGCATAAATATTGAAAGAACATAAGATGATAATCAAGCACTCAAACAAAATCATCTTCTGGATTAATAACCTCATAACTCTATCTGCAAAATACCTTGTTAGCAGAAACATAAGCCACCAGAGCGAATTGGAAACGCTCAACGTTTTTTGTACCTGAGCTCAAGTTGTCTACTTTATTTTCTTCTTATCGATGTTCTTTCTTTTGGACAAAAAAGTTTCCTCCACAGTCTATTTCCATCATCAGAAATTTAATGGAACTCGGTCTCTCAGATGTGAAAATTATGAAATCATTGCTGAATGCAGATTTAATTTCTTTTCACATACATGAGTATTCTCGTCATTTCTATCCTGCTGCAAACAAATGTTTGGCTTGGAATATGAATCCAAAATGGGTTGCATTGGGGTTGAATACTTGTCCATACAATATTCATGAAAATTTCAGTCATACAATATCCATATTACCCTTCTACTTATATCAAAGTTAGAGAAATCTGCAACAAATATAAGGGAAAAAACTTATAATTGGTGTTAACGATATGGACATATTTAAAGCTGGAAGATTAAAGTTGTTATCTATAGAATAACTCCAATAGTAATATATAGAACTAAGGGGTGAATTACTGCTAGTCCATATTTTAAATCCTCCAATGAGTCCAAGAAAGAAGTGGAAGAAGCAACGGAGGAGACACACATTCCTGCCAAAAAGATATATGAAAGGTTTGGTATGCTAGGTTATGAACCTATGGTCATTATTGATCATCATGTTCTTTATATAAGAAGACCAAATAATTATACTTTGGCATAGTGTTGCATTGAAAATGTACTGGCATTAGTTCAAATTAAACCATTCATTTATCTTTTTGGTAGTAATTTAAGTCTCCTCCTTTACTTCCTCAACTTCTTTCCAGTACTACTCATTAGGGGGATTTAATATACAGACCAGCAGTAATTCACCCCTTAGTTCTATATATTGCTGTAGGAGATATCCTATAGAAAACAACTTTAAACTTACACCTTTAAATATGTCCATATCATTAACAACAATAATAAGTTTTTTCCCCTTATATTTGTTGCAGATTTCTCTAACTTTGATAGAAGTAAAAGGGTGATATGGATATTGTGTGACTGATATTTTCATGAATATTGTATGGACAAGTATTCAACCCCAATGCAACCCATTTTGGATTCATATTCCAAGCCAAACATTTGTTTGCAGCAGGATAGAAAATGGCGAGAATAGTCATGTGTGTGAAAAGAAATAAAATCTACATTAAGCATCGATTTCAAAATTTTCACATCAAAGAGGCAAAGCTCAATTAAATTTCTGATGAAGGAAATGGACTGTGGAGGAAACTTTTTTTTCGTCCAAAAGAAAGAATATCGATAAGAAGAAAATAAGAAGACAACCAGAGCTCATGTACCAAAAACGTTGAGCGTTTCCAAGTCACTCTGGAGGGTTATGTTTCTGCTAACAAGGTAGTTTGCAGATAGAGAGTCATGAGGTTATTAATCCAAAAGATGATTTTGTTTGGAGTGCATGATTATCATCTTATGGTTTTTTTCAATATTATGCAGAGATGGTATAACCATGTTCCATGGAACTGTTAGGTTAGGGTTTTTCCTCCACAATCCATTTCCATCATCAGAAATTAATAAAACTCGGTCTCTCAGATGTCAAATTTATGAAATCATTGATGAATGCAGATTTAATTTCTTTTCACACATTTGACTATGCTCGCCATTTTCTATCCTGCTGCAGAGAAATGTTTGGCTTGGAATATGAATCCTAAAGGGGTTGCGTTGGGGTTGAATACTTGAGCATACAATATTCATGAAAATTTCAGTCACACAATATCCATATCACCCTTCTACTTCTATCATTGTTAGAGAAATCTACAACAAATAAAAGGGAAAAAAACTTATAATTGGTGTTAACGATATGGACATATTTAAAGCTGTAATATTAAAGTTGTTTTCAATAGAATAACTCCAACAGTAATATATAGAACCAAGAAGTGAATTACTTCTAGTCCATATTTTAAATCCTCCAATGAGTCCTAGAAAGAAGTGGAAGAAGCAACGGAGGAGACACACATTACTGCTAATAAGATATATGAAAGGTTTGGTATGCCAGGATACGAACCTATGGTCATTATTGAACTTCGTGTTTCTTTATATGAGATGACAAAGTAATTATACTTTGGCATAGTGTTGCATTGAAAATGTGTTGCATTAGTTCAAACTAAACCATTCATTTATCTTTTCGCTAGTAATTTAGGTCTCCTCCTTTACTTCCCCATCTTCTTACCAATACTACTCATTGGGAGGATTTAAAATACGGACCAGCAGTAATTCACCTCGAAGTTCTACATATTGTTGTATGTGTTATCCTATAACAAACAACTTTAAACTTACACATTTAAATATGTCCATATAATTAACAACAATAATAAGTTTTTCCCCTTACTTTGGTTGCAGATTTCTCTAACTTAGGTAGAAATAGAAGGGTGATATGGATTTTGTAAAACCAATATTTTCATCAATATTGTATGGCTAGGTATTCAACCCCAATGTCACCCATTTTGGATTCCTATTCCAAGCCAGACATTTGTCTGCAACAGGATAGAAAATGGCGAGCATAGTTAAATGTGTGAAAAACAATTAAATCTGCATTAACCAGTGATTTCAAAATTTTCACATCAGAGAGGCAAAGTATGATTAAATTTCTGATGAAGGAAATGGACTGTGGAGGAAACTTTTTTTTCGTCCAAAAGAAAGAACATCGATAAGAAGAAACAAGAAGACAACTAGAGCTCAGGTACAAAAAACGTTGAGCGTTTCCAAGTCGCTCTGGAAGGTTATGTTTCTGCAACAAGGTATTTTGCAGACAGAGAGTCATGAGGTTATTAATCCAGAAGATGATTTTTGTTTGGAGTGCATGATTATCATCTTATGGTTTTTTCAATATTTATGCAGAGATGGTATAACCATGTTCCATGGCACTGTTAGGCTAGGGTTTTTCCTCCACAATCCATTTCCATCATCAGAAATTAAATAAAACTCGGTCTCTCAGATGTCAAATTTATGAAATCTTTGATGAATGCAGATTTAATTTCTTTTCACACATTTGACTATGCTCGCCATTTTCTATCCTACTGCAGAGAAATGTTTGGCTTGGAATATGAATCCTAAAGGGGTTGCATTGGGGTTGAATACTTGACCATACAATATTCATGAAAATTTCAGTCACACGATATCCATATCACCCTTCTACTTCTATCAATGTTAGAGAAATCTACAACAAATAAAAGGGGAAAGAACTTATAATTGGTGTTAACGATATGGACATATTTAAAGCTGTAGGATTAGAGTTGTTTTATATAGAATAACTCCAACAGTAATATATAAAACTAAGGGGTGATTTACTGCTAGTCCATATTTTAAATCCTCCAATGAGTCCTAGAAAGAAGTGGAAGAAGCAACGGAGGAGACACACATTACTGCTAATAAGATATATGAAAGGTTTGGTATGCCAGGATACGAACCTATGGTCATTATTGATCTTCGTGTTTCTTTATCTGAGAAGACAAAGTAATTATACTTTGGCATAGTGTTGCATTGAAAATGTACAGCATTTGTTTAAACTAAACCATTCATTTATCTTTTTGGTAGTAATTAGGTCTCCTCCTTTACTTCCTCAACTTCTTTCCAGTACTACTCATTGTGTGGATTTAAAATATGGACCAGCAGTAATTCACCTCGAAGTTCTACATATTGTTGTAGGTGTTATCCTATAACGAACAACTTTAAACTTAGACCTTTAAATATGTCCATATCGTTAACGACAATAATAACTTTTTTCCCCTTACATTGGTTGCAAATTTCTCTAACTTTGGAAGAAGTAGAAGGGTGATATGTATTTTGAACAGCCAATATTTTCATCAATATTGTATGGCCAGGTATTCAACCCCCAATGTAACCCCTTTTGGATTCCTATTCCAAGCCAAACATTTGTCTGCAGCAGGATAGAAAATGGTGAGCATAGTCAAATGTGTGAAAAGAAATTAAATCTGCCTTCAGCAACGATTTCATAATTTTCACATCTGAGAGACTGGTTTCTATTAAATTTTTTATGATGGAAATGGACTCTGGTGAAAAAACCCTACCCTAACAGTGTCAAGGAACATGGTTATACCATCTCTGCATAAATATTGAAAGAACCATAAGATGATAATCAAGCACTCCAAACAAAATCATCTTCTGGATTAATAACCTCATAACTCATTATCTGCAAAATACCTTGTTAGCAGAAACATAAGCCACCAGAGCGAATTGGAAACGCTCAACGTTTTTTGTACCTGAGCTCAAGTTGTCTTCTTTATTTTCTTCTTATCGATGTTCTTTCTTTTGGACAAAAAAAGTTTCCTCCACAGTCTATTTCCATCATCAGAAATTTAATGGTACTCGGTCTCTCAGATGTGAAAATTATGAAATCATTGCTGAATGCAGATTTAATTTCTTTTCACACACATGACTATTCTCGCCATTTTCTATCCTGCTGCAAACAAATGTTTGGCTTGGAATATGAATCCAAAATGGGTTGCATTGGGGTTGAATACTTGTCCATACAATATTCATGAAAATTTCAGTCACACAATATCCATATTACCCTTCTACTTATATCAAAGTTAGAGAAATCTGCAACAAATATAAGGGAAAAAACTTATAATTGGTGTTAACGATATGGACATATTTAAAGCTGGAAGATTAAAGTTGTTATCTATAGAATAACTCCAATAGTAATATATAGAACTAAGGGGTGAATTACTGCTAGTCCATATTTTAAATCCTCCAATGAGTCCAAGAAAGAAGTGGAAGAAGCAACGGAGGAGACACACATTCCTACCAAAAAGATATATGAAAGGTTTGGTATGACAGGTTATGAACCTATGGTCATTATTGATCATCATGTTTCTTTATATAAGAAGACCAAATAATTATACTTTGGCATAGTGTTGCATTGAAAATGTACTGCATTAGTTCAAATTAAACCATTCATTTATCTTTTTGGTAGTAATTTAAGTCTCCTCCTTTACTTCCTCAACTTCTTTCTAGTACTACTCATTAGGGGGACTTAAAATACAGACCAGCAGTAATTCACCCCTTAGTTCTATATATTGTTGTAGGAGATATCCTATAGAAAACAAATTTAAACTTGCACCTTTAAATATGTCCATATCATTAACAACAATAATAAGTTTTTTCCCCTTATATTTGTTGCAGATTTCTCTAACTTTGATAGAAGTAAAAGGGTGATATGGATATTGTGTGACTGAAATTTTCATGAATATTGTATGGACAAGTATTCAACCCCAATGCAACCCATTTTGGATTCATATTCCAAGCCAAACATTTGTTTGCAGCAGGATAGAAAATGGCGAGAATAGTCATGTGTGTGAAAAGAAATAAAATCTGCATTAAGCAGCGATTTCAAAATTTTCACATCAAAGAGGCAAAGCTCAATTAAATTTCTGATGAAGGAAATGGACTGTGGAGGAAACTTTTTTTTTGTCCAAAAGAAAGAACATCGATAAGAAGAAAACAAGAAGACAACTAGAGCTCAGGTACAAAAAACGTTGAGCGTTTCCAAGTCGCTCTGGAAGGTTATGTTTCTGCAACAAGGTAGTTTGCAGACAGAGAGTCATGAGGTTATTAATCCAGAAGATGATTTTGTTTGGAGTGCATGATTATCATCTTATGGTTTTTTCAATATTTATGCAGAGATGGCATAACCATGTTCCATGACACTGTTAGGCTTGGGTTTTTCCTCCACGGTCCATTTCCATCATAAGAAATTTAATAGAACTCAGTCTCTCAGATGTGAAAATTATGAAATCACTGCTAAATGCAGATTTAATTTCTTTTCACACATTTGACTATGCTCGCCATTTTCTATCTTGCTGCAGACAAATGTTTGGCTTGGAATATGAATCCTAAAGGGGTTGCATTGGGGTTGAATACTTGACCATAGAATATTCATGAAAATTTCAGTCACCGATATCCATATCACCCTTCTACTTCTATCAATGTTAGAGAAATCTACAACAAATAAAAGGGGAAAGAACTTATAATTGGTGTTAACGATATGGACATATTTAAAGCTGTAGGATTAAAGTTGTTTTATATAGAATAACTCCAACAGTAATATATAAACTAAGGGGTGAATTACTGCTAGTCCATATTTTAAATCCTCCAATGAGTCCTAGAAAGAAGTGGAAGAAGCAACGGAGGAGACACACATTACTGCCGAAAAGATATATGAAAGGTTTGGTATGCCAGGTTATGAACCAATGGTCATTATTGATCATCATGTTTCTTTATATAAGAAGACAAAGTACTTATACTTTGGCATAGTGTTGCATTGAAAATGTACAGCATTTGTTTAAACTAAACCATTCATTTATCTTTTTGGTAGTAATTTAGGTCTCCTCCTTTACTTCCTCAACTTATTTCCAGTACTAATCTTTGGGGGGATTTAAAATACGGACCAGAAGTAATTCACCTCGAAGTTCTACATATTTTTGTAGGAGATATCCTATAACAAACAACTTTAAACTTACACCTTTAAATATGTCCATATCATTAACAACAATAATAAGTTTTTTCCCCTTACATTGGTTGCAGATTTCTCTAACTTTGTAGAAGTAGAAGGGTGATATGGATTTTGTACAACCAATATTTTCACCAATATTGTATGGCCAGGTACTCAACCCCAATGTAACCCCTTTTGGATTCCTATTCTAAGCCAAACATTTGTCTGCAGAAGGATAGAAAATGGCGAGCATGGTCAAATGTGTGAAAACCAATTAAATATGCATTAAGCAAGTGATTTCAAAGTTTTCATATCAAAGAGGCAAAGCTCGATTATATTTCTGATGAAGGAAATGGACTGTGGAGGAAACTTTTTTTTCGTCTAAAAGAAAGAACATCAATAAGAAGAAAATAAGAAGACAACCAGAGCTCAGGTACAAAAAAACGTTGAGCGTTTCCAAGTCGCTCTGGAGGGTTATGTTTCTGCTAACAAGGTATTTTGCAGATAGAGAGTCATGAGGTTATTAATCCAGAAGATGATTTTGTTTGGAGTGCATGATTATCATCTTATGGTTCTTTCAATATTTTTGCAGAGATGGTATAACCATGTTCCATGACACTGTTAGGCTATGGTTTTTCCTCCACAGTCCATTTCCATCTTCAGAAATTTAATAGAACTCGGTCTCTCAGATGTGAAAATTATGACATCACTGCTGAATACAGATTTAATTTCTTTTCACACATTTGACTATGCTCGCCATTTTCTATCCTGCTGCAGACAAATGTTTGGCTTGGAATATGAATCCAAAAGGGGTTGCATTGGGGTTGAATACTTGAACATACAACATTCATGAAAATTTCAGTCACACTATCCATATCACCATTCTACTTCTATCAAAGTTAGAGAAATCTGCAACAAATATAAGGGGAAAAACTCATAATTGGTGTTAATGATATGGACATATTTAAAGCTGTAAGATTAAAGTTGTTTTCTATAGAATAACTCCAACAGTAATACATACAACTAAGGGGTGAATTACTGCTAGTCCATATTTTAAATCCTCCAATGAGTCCTAGAAAGAAGTGGAAGAAGCAACGGAGGAGACATACATTATTGCCAAAAAGATATATGAAAGGTTTGGTATGCCAAGTTATGAACCTATGGTCATTGTTGATCATCGTGTTTCTTTATATGAGAAGACAAAGTAGTTATACTTTGGCATAATGTTGCATTGAAAATGTGTTGCATTAGTTGCAAACTAAACCATTCATTTATCTTTTTGGTAGTAATTTAGGTCTCCTCCTTTACTTCCTCAACTTCTTCCCAGTACTACTCATTGGGGGGATTTAAAATACGGACCAGCAGTAATTCACCTCGAAGTTCTACATATTGTTGTAGGAGATATCCTATAACAAACAACTTTAAACTTACACCTTTAAATATGTCCATATCATTAACAACAATAATAAGTTTTTTCCCCTTACATTGGTTGCAGATTTCTCTAACTTTGTAGAAGTAGAAGGGTGATATGGATTTTGTACAACCAATATTTTCACCAATATTGTATGGCCAGGTACTCAATCCCAATGTAACCCCTTTTGGATTCCTATTCTAAGCCAAACATTTGTCTGCCGAAGGATAGAAAATGGCGAGCATGGTCAAATGTGTGAAAACCAATTAAATATGCATTAAGCAGTGATTTCAAAATTTTCATATCAAAGAGGCAAAGCTCGATTAAATTTCTGATGAAGGAAATGGACTGTGGAGGAAACTTTTTTTTCGTCTAAAAGAAATAACATCGATAAGAAGAAAATAAGAAGACAACCAGAGCTCAGGTACAAAAAACGTTGAGCGTTTCCAAGTCGCTCTGGAGGGTTATGTTTCTGCTAACAAGGTATTTTGCAGATAGAGAGTCATGAGGTTATTAATCCAGAAGATGATTTTGTTTGGAGTGCATGATTATCATCTTATGGTTCTTTCAATATTTATGCAGAGATGGTATAACCATGTTCCATGACACTGTTAGGCTATGGTTTTTCCTCCACAGTCCATTTCCATCTTCAGAAATTTAATAGAACTCGGTCTCTCAGATGTGAAAATTATGACATCACTGCTGAATACAGATTTAATTTCTTTTCACACATTTGACTATGCTCGCCATTTTCTATCCTGCTGCAGACAAATGTTTGGCTTGGAATATGAATCCAAAAGGGGTTGCATTGGGGTTGAATACTTGAACATACAACATTCATGAAAATTTCAGTCACACTATCCATATCACCATTCTACTTCTATCAAAGTTAGAGAAATCTGCAACAAATATAAGGGGAAAAACTCATAATTGGTGTTAATGATATGGACATATTTAAAGCTGTAAGATTAAAGTTGTTTTCTATAGAATAACTCCAACAGTAATACATACAACTAAGGGGTGAATTACTGCTAGTCCATATTTTAAATCCTCCAATGAGTCCTAGAAAGAAGTGGAAGAAGCAACGGAGGAGACATACATTATTGCCAAAAAGATATATGAAAGGTTTGGTATGCCAAGTTATGAACCTATGGTCATTGTTGATCATCGTGTTTCTTTATATGAGAAGACAAAGTAGTTATACTTTGGCATAATGTTGCATTGAAAATGTGTTGCATTAGTTGCAAACTAAACCATTCATTTATCATTTTGGTAGTAATTTTGGTCTCCTCCTTTACTTCCCCAACTTCTTTCCAGTACTACTGGTTGGGGGGATTTAAAATATGGACCAGCACTAATTCATATGTAGATTGGAACAAAGATGACATGGGTTCCAAGGTTGGTTGAGAGAGAGAGGAAATGTTGGGGTTATGGGTTCTGTGGCAATGGCGGTAAGATGGTTCTGAGAATAGGGTGTGGGTGCACTCATAGTGAAGCAAGGTGATGGCGTTGGTGGAGGTTAAAGAAGATAAAGTGGTTCAAGGTGGCTTGTACAGGATTGAAAGTGCCATGTCGTGAGGGGAAGATCAAGGTGAAAGGCAAGGTTTGACAATGGGAAGATGGTTGTTGCAGGGTCTAATAATGGAGGTTGGTACGATGTTAAACTATGACAGGAACCAAAGGGACATCAGATATAATAACAATATGCAGATAGGTCTAATAAAAATGTGTTATTGAACACTTTTTACCTTTCACCTCATCAATAGCCGGTGACTAATCTCCACCATTGAATATAATATTCTTAAACCTAATGGTGACTAATGGGTTTGATACAGGTACATGACCCAACCTTTAATGTTACCCTAGTCATCACTGCAGTTCAAAAGCAAACTGCATAAGATCTTGATCCGATCTTTTGCATCCTATGTCAAGTCATTAAAACTTTCATGATGAAAACATTGAACAAACTGACAATATCAATTCGAATAGAAAAATGAGTTTTACATAACAACTAAAATCTGCATGGTTAAGGTTTTTTATGAATCCAAGGAAACATTAGTTAAGTTCAACTATTGCATAGCTGAGTCTTATTGGAAGAATGCCACTAACACAATTCTTGTATTCTTGTACATACCTTTCAAATGGCTTTGAAGAATGCTACTGTTATGATGAAAAATGATTTAGGTGAGAGCTCAAGAAGAAAGTGGCAATAAATCCGGGCCATAAGGAAAACTTACATGAGGCTATGAGGAGGACTAACAAAATTTACAAAATTCCATTACCCCTGAGGGTCTAAGGGGGATATTAGGGGCGTGAGGTGAAATAGAATGGGGTGTGCATGATGTATTGAAGATTCTCATACTCTCTGTCTATTTCTCCTTCTCTCTAGAGATTCTCATTTCTAAGGATTCTTTTCTTTCTTTCACTGTTATGTCATTCTGAGAATTTCCATTTCCAAGACTGCTAAGTTGCTGATATGATACTATAATTATGTCACATATTTGGATTACAGATTTGGATTTCAATAATACCTGTCCATATTTCAGTTATTTCTAGTTTAGAATTATTTCTCTACTGGTATCATCACAGCTACTAACACAATTCCAACATAGTCAGTAGCCAGTTGGTTTACTATTAAATATATTTTGTTGTATAGGGTTGTAACTGCAAGTATATTTACAAAAACTCTTAGCACCAGAAGATTAATCAAAACTAAATTGCTATGCATATGCTTGTGTTCTCAAGGGAGCACCGGTGGCATTCCAGCCATATATAGGATTGAAGATTATCCTTAGCTGACCCAATGGGAGCACATAGATCAAGGGAAGGTTGTGTTACTATATCCATTTCATAAATTTCGGGGCCATTCACATTCTTTCTCAAAATCTAATGATTGGTCAACATAAATGCTTCTTATGATTGATAACAAATCATGAAGGAAAAAAATGCTAACAATATATTAGATGAATGAATTACTACAAACAACTTTGACAAAAAAATGACTGTAGCTAAATTCAACATGAACCTTCACAATCTACAGCTTCCTCAATCTCCTGACCCAGTTGTGGAAAAGATTGAAGTCATGGCTCTGAGCTCTATATATACATGTGCCAACTAAACAATCCGTTCTCTGAAATTATACAAAAAATGACAAATTATTTCAGTTTTATACAGTTTTATGTTATAGGTGAATTCAACGCTATCAACATAAACACCATTATCTAAATTGCATAGCATCTAGGATGACTTAAGTTATCATGGGTGGTTTGACAATATACAGCATGGCAAGTGGGATCACTATGTTAGAAAACCTAAAAATAAATAAATATGGGACCAGTATCCAAAAGAATTCACATCAAGACCAATGCAACCTTATGTTTGACATGACCATAAGTGTTTAGTTTCATACTAAATTAAATGCTACCCAGTTTTACCAAAACAGGAAAATGTTACCCAGTTAAGAAAAAAGGCCTAAAGGAATTACCAGAGCAAAAAAATTGTGTTCATCTGTCATGGTGAGATATACTAGTGCTCAATCAATTATTTTTTAACAAATGGCTTCTGGCAAACAAGTAGCCGCTGGTCACTGCCGTTCTGAAGATCAATTACCCTTGCTTCCCAACGAACTTGTGTTGCAACTGTGCGAGCCATCTCTATTGTTCCCAATGTATCAGAAAGAATGATCCATCCCTACAAAAAAGAAGATATGTAATAAAAAAATTAAGCTTTCTAGACCACTCCAACATACTGGGACCGATGACAGCTACTTGTATTCAAAACACACTAATCCAATGAACTATTTCAGATGTGCATCAGAAAAATAATGAGCATGCATCATTAGAGTCAGTCAGTTTAAAATATGGCAAGATGAGATCATCCCTGAGGATGTGCAAGAAAAAGAGTTGGAGAGGAAGATGATGGAAGGTGCCACCAGATTACTGTTCTGCTACACTGTACAAAAATCAATGATGAAACTTCACAGCCACAAAACAATCATGAAAATGAATCATAAATAGCAAACATCATACCTCTGGACGCAGTATTCTATCCATCTCCAAGAATAAGTCTATCATGCTGCACCTCTCAGAAATGAGATGTGAGAGAAGTCCATTTGCATGAAGCATATCATATGTTCTAGGGTAGGTGGGGAAAGGTTCACACCTGAAGATTAATATCAATAGTCAGATACAAAAATGTCAGATACAAAAATGAATTATCCAAAGGGTCATATGCATTAACATTATTTTACATAGAGGTTTTCCAATGAACTCTAAAAAGAGAATTTAGACACAACTCCAAACTGGGGGATGACCAAATTAAGAAAGCTAAGGATGTGTTTGATTAAAAAAATTGAATATTTGGTACTGAAATCTCAGCACTAAATGTGTACTATATGTATAAATGGGAAACTATTGGAACATTATGAAACTAATGAGTCTACATTCACTGAACTAAGGTCATTTAATAATTTACGAAATAAGGAGTTGCTCTGGAATTATTTTGTACATATTTACAAACACCTCTAAATCATTTTCAGCAGTAAAAAATTCATGAAGGAATAAACTAAAATCACTGTTATTTTCCCAACTAGCATACACCACGGTTCTGTTGTTTGTCATAGAATGAGTTATTGATAAGGTAAGAGAAATACATTATCAGGCTTTAGTGGTATTATCAGTTTATCACACCCTATCTCAACAGTCTCTTACTTTCAATCAATTTTTAAATATAATCACACTCAACAACTTGCGTAGATTGTGAACAAATAGCAACTTACCAGTCATGCTGAACACCAGCAAAACCTCTATCTAGTATAAGAGAAAGTGCATTAGAAGCCCTGGCAGGACAACATTCATGACCCACACTGATTTTTTATCTTCAAGCAGGGCAGCATTCAAACCCCCATAATTAGCATTCATGTCCATAACATTCCGGATCATGTTATATGGAGGAAGTGGATCTTCATCTCCAGGTCTTTTTGGATGGTCAGAGAAAATTAGTGGTGTAAGCAATGACCAATAATTCTTACAGCTGATCTCCAAAATTGCATTCTCATAAAATTCATCGGGCTGAACTCCTGTAATAATAAGAGGAAATTCATGAAAAGGCAAAGCAGAATAATAAATGAGAAGGAAGTTTTGGTGGAGAAGCAAGGAGGAGGACATAAGCAGGGAGTTGTTAAAGAAACAATACTTTCCATGAATTTTAAGCTCAGCTGAGCTCAATTCAGATTCAGAGGATCTGTTCTGTATTGCAATCAAACGCTTGCTAGAGGTCCCACTTATACAAGGTACAAGAGGCTGATAATATGATTGAACATCCTCCCCATCTTTACATAGCTGGATAGAACGCTGCTTGCTACAATTAGAAACAATGTCACTGAAAAGCTATAGTTATAGGAGTAGTGTGTCAAATATAACAAGCCATTAGCAAAACTAGTGGTAGTTGATATAAGTCATCTCAAATAAACAGGCTATGGACTATAACTATTTAATATTATATCACATGTTTATACAAATATCCTTACCGAGATGCATAACAATCAACATCAGCAGTTTTCTGCCAAATGAAAGTCTCATCCTGCTGAGCTAGAAGAGTCCAGCATAGTTGCTGGGTCAGCTCTTCCATTGGGTTCAACATGGTCTCTTTTTCTCCCGTGATGAACTTGTGGCCTGCTTGTAGGTGAAGTTAAAACAAAATATCCTCCATGTTTAAGAACACGATCAACTTCTGTAAGGAACATTCCATCTGTAGGATGAAGTTAATGTCAGAGAGCAAAGGACTACAGTTCAGAAAAGAGCCAAACAATATTCCTGTGGTATAAAATTCATGAAGGGTGTTTAAAGGAAATGGGGAATGGGAATGATATAGAGAAATGGAACAAAAAGAAAGAAAGGGTCATATCCTCATAGAAACATTTCAGACATTCACATTATTATAACCATCACTTCTTTTGGTAACAAACAAATTACTTAAAAAATGAAAACTTATATTATACAATTTAAATAAATGTAAACACATATTTAAGCCGAAACCAAGATATTAATTCATAAGTACATAGACTACTGGCCATAAACTGTCAAAAGCAAACTAGAAACTAATTTACATCTTGACTTAATGATATACACTCCTGATAGGTTATTAAAAAAACTAAATCTTCTTATAGAAGATAATAAACATAAAATGCATAAAGGCTATATGAGATGCTATCAATACACCCAAATTGTAAGCAACTCATGACTCTGCTATCAAGGATCAATTATCACATTAACTTGGGGCCCACTTGTTTGTGCGTTTTTAAAGGGAAAAAAAGAATTTCTTAATTAAAAGATGTGTTTAAAAAAATTTATAACATTATGTGTTTTTTGAAAAAAGAAAAAAGTAGAAACCTCACCAAAAATTTCTCGAAGCTAAAAGCAACAGCTTATGAAAATCAAATTCTAGAAAAGCTGTATTGAAATAACTTTTTTCCTTTAAACTTTAAAATGGACTTTAAGCTATTAGGTGAAGGCAAAGAAGGGTTCCATATCTCTAACACACAAGTTTGCTACATTTGTATCATTTCAAGGGTTAGTGATAATTCAATCACTAATTTGACATTTGACAAATAGGCAAATAGCCTTATCACACTTATTTGGCATCACAGTCTACAACACAAAATATTGTGCACCTTACTCAGTTTTTTCTCTTGTGACAAATAATATGACTTAAATTTAAGAGATACCCAAACATATAACATATGAATCTGTTCATCAGCACATAAGGTAACAATACTAATAAAGAGGGACTAAACTTTAGAGTCTAAAAGGAAATCCACTCTGCTAAGAATGAAAGAGTAATGCCCATTAACTATATCATTACTTTTTTCATCCCAAATGATGCCACACTGAGCACAGTGAACCATGTCATATGATAATGATGGAAATGGAAGTTGTCTTGAAATAAAGTTGCCAATCAAAGCAGGAAGGCCTCTCTCAAGAGACAATTGAACTTGGCTGCCAGTTGCCTCATATGCCGCAATACAAACCGCCATAATTTTCAGTGACAACAAATGAGCTCCAAAGCTACCAAATCCACAATTAATATCTAGTACAGTTCGAACCTGTTATGATGTGATCAATACAGGTCAGTCACATATATTAAGCAACAAAAAGAACATGGTCCTTATTGAGAATAAAAAAGAATATAGTCAGCTAAATAGTATAATCTTTTCTTAGTGTATTATACATCAAACTATTTTGCACAAACCCTGACCCAGTAAAACATTATGATTCCCTAAAGAACAGCAATTTGTGGATTATGATGTAAGGAAGACTTACTCCAGCTTGAGAAAGCTCAGAGTCACTTCCTAACCCTATCATCTCAGCAAGTTGGCGAGAATAATCTTTCACGCCATCGAAATCAATCCCTCCTCTGAGTGAAAGGCAATTTGATTCTCTTCCAGCAGCATCAACCTAGGGAAAAAATCATCACAAAATTTTAGAAAGCGAAAAGGAAAAAGAATCATTGTGAATCACAAATAGAAAAACCTGATTAAAAGCTACACTACTTTTATTCAAGCAGTCTTTCATCCGAGGAAAGACAAATAAAAAAGGAAAATCATTCAAGCAAAGTCAGTACTTATAAGAACTTTTAATTGCAGTCCAGAACTACAATTGCAACTTCCATATTACGGTTTGAAAGGTTTCCACAACCACATCACCTGCCATTGTCCACAATTGTAGCAATTATAAAGCAATTTAAGACCATGGCTGTTAAACTAGAAAGGAAGTACCTTTGGTCATACTTCCAGACGAAAGAAATTGATCTTTGGTTATCTTCACATTCCCACTCCATATAACGTCCTTCCAGCTGGCCACCGCAAGGGAATTTTGTATTCCTTGGGAGGCCGAATCAAACACTTCTCCCTTCCCTTCGACACTTCGCAGTGCCGATCAAACTCCTCTCCCTGTTTGAACCCCGACAGCAAATTCGCAGTGACATTGTGGCAAGGCACGAAATTTTCCCTCTCCTTCCCACAAAGCCCTAGCTCCTTTTGCTTCGCCCCACCGCTCGACACAGACCTCAATTCCAAGTAATCAACCGCTACCTGCTCTTTTCCTCCTGTAGTTCGTGTATATAAGAGATGCTGGTCTATGAGGCGCCGAATCAATGGCATTGGCAGATGAAGAAGAAGAACCTAAAACTGCAATCAGAGCCAGAAGACAAATCATGCTCATGATTACCCAACTCCGTGGCGGTTTAGGGCCAATAATAATGGATTTATTGGACCACGAGCTTCTCATGTCAAAATCGCGAAACTGCCACTGAATTCTCGGAGATTCAAAACCACGCTAAATTGCAAACTCCGTTAACCCTGATTTTGCACCATAACCATGAATCCTCGCTACACTTGCAAGCATTGAAACAAAAGGCTCGCGCAATTGGAAAGAACAAAACCACGCGCGAATTCGCCCGCTGAATCGCGTAGATTTCGGAAGAAGATCGAGCAATGCCGATCGGACGAATGAAACAACTGATGAATCAGATCGCTGCGGGGATGAATCAACAATTGAATTGGATGAACCGATTTTTTCCTGTTTGGAAACGCAACGCAGATCCGATCAAAGCTACGAGAGCGTGAATTCGGAGAGGAAAATGGAGAATTAGGGTTTGGTGAAGAAGAGATGAGATTTGATTCAGAAAGCAATTCCTCAATGGTGAGGAAGAGCGCTATTTCCGTTTGTGTCCAAATTTTTTGGATTGTTCTCTTCTTCCCTTGGCAGCTTCGCATTTTTTCTCTTTCTTCCCTTTATATACCTCCCTCTCATTTATTAATCAGATAAAAAAACAACATAATTTATTTATGTACTATTATTTTGCAAAAAAAACTTAGACATGGAATAATTGGTCATAATTAGCGGTTGTTTTAAACTGGGATTGATAGATTAGAATAAGATTTTTTACTAATAAAAAAGAAAATACTAACTAGTGTACTAAAGGCACTTGTTAAAAAATTTAATATAAAAAGTTTTATTGGAATATGTAATATTTAAGATTGTAAATGTAATTATTATCGTGATTTCCAATAAAATATTTGTACCGAAAACCATTGATAAACAAACCGTTAACGTTTATCTCAGTGTGTTTGTGGGAGCACACTGTCCCCCACGCCCCACAAACACCTTGTTATTAAAGAATAATTATAAATAATAAATTTGTATATGGATTATATGAAGATTAAGTCTTCGCTTGAATTCGAACAAAACAATGATGACAAGGAGCATAATTCATTAATCAAGTATCAACAGCTACCAAATGGAGGCAACTTTTCGATGCCAGCCATTCACGAATTGAAGACAGTAATATGACTCTAATTGAGTGTCGTAACAAGGAATTTTTCTTTGAGCTGAAATAAAATATTAAAAATATGATAAAAATATTAAATAATTTCAATTAAGAATTTTAAATTTATATAAATAAAACTCTTCATTTCTTCATTATATGAAATTTTTTAACAAATTGACAAATTTATTTAATATTAAATGATTTCAAGGAGTCTTTGGGATCTAAACTTGAACTGAGTATAAAAAGTTCAACTCTGCCTTTTGTTAAATTTTCTATTTATTCAAATAATAGAAAATCAAATTTTTATTTTTTCTTATCATATAATTCTAAAAAATAGATTCAAATCAAATAAAATCTTTTTTAATGTTACATATATTATGTTACCTAATGATATTTTATCCCTCCTTTCTTATTTTATGTCCCTTTTGATCTTCTTACTTTTTATAAACTAATATTTCTAATCAAATCTATTAAATTATACAATGCTATATTATTAAAAAAATTTAAAAAAAATTATGGGGTCGTGGCCCTGCCACACCCCAGCTACGTCATTGCTATAATTTCTTATTTCAATTGTATACTACTTATTTTCCACTTGGACATTGATTTTTATGGTGTTATCTAAGGTGCACAAATTAAAAACTTGTGCACCGGTAAACAAGTGATAATGATCATCAGATATAATATTATTAAATTCAATGATCCAGATTTAATTTGTGAAACGGTTTCGGTCATCAAATATCTTTCAAAAAATTGCATTAGGTTCTCAAATGTTGAGGTATCAAATTGCAAAAACAGCATCACCGGAATTCCTTATCGCCACGCCAACACAACGACCTCCCTCTCGGCTTCATTCACAACTTCCGTTCGAACACCGTCCGTGCAGCTGCCGACAGCGCCTGCACCCTCTTCCCTCGGTGCTCCACCGCTTCATGTCGTACTCCATCAACAGATCTTGCCCGGACAACCGGCTCCTCTTCCGAAAGCTCCTGTCCTCAAGCGGCTGAGGTGTTAAAGATTTCCTCTTCTCCTTCCTCGCACACTGCGTCTCTACGAAATCCCAAAGACGTAGTAATTTCAGTGCAAAATTCTCTCCAGCTTCCTACGATTTTCCCCACCGTCGTTGTTTTTAGAAGCTCTTGCTCCAATCTCGAAAGCGGCTTTTGAGATCATAGGTTTTCATGGCCTTAAAATCCACAGATTTTTGTACGATCTCCTCAGCTGTTGTATCGTCTTCATTTGCGCCTAACTTTTTGTCTCTAGCTTAGTCGTCGGTTTCGTCATGCGACGACGGAGAGGGGTGGTGGTTGTTATGCTTGGGAGAGTAGGGAGTTTGAATGGGTTGTGAAGAGCGTGCGATTTCAGTGGATGAAGAAGAGGATTTGAGCTGTGGTTTTGATGATGAAGACAATGGTGGGTGTGAGTTGTGATTTTGAGCTGATATTTTAGTGGATGAAGAAGAGGATTTGAGCTGCAATTTCCGTGGGGTTTCTGCGTGTTGGACTTTTCTATTTTCTAATTGCTAAGTATTTTAGTTTGTTATATCTCAAATTCCAGGGCCATTTTGAAATAAATACATTTTACAAACAAAAAAAAGAGATAATGTTTAACCTACAATATCCGGTACAAATCACTTGTGTATCGTGTGCACCTAGAATCCACCGATTTTATATGGCATTTAAGTAATATTCTAAATTAATGGTCGTGCATTTCCATTCCATTTAGGACAGGCATTTCATTTTTATCTAGATTATAATTGTACAGCTCAAAACCGTATTGATGTGGTACGTGACCAGCCACTACTACTACAAACTGTTATAACAAAGGAAATAAATATTCTATATTTTATGCAAGATCATAAAATATTTTATTGGAAAATATATTCTAAAGTGACAGAAATAAGGAACTTAATAAATAATAAGGATATGATCATATATTTTAGTAATCTCTTAAAAAAATATTATAATAACCAATAATAGTTAGTTGTAATTGAACTGTCATCTGAAGGTCTCTGAATTTGTATAGTCAAAGAATAAAAAGAAAGAGAATTAATACTTTATTATTAGTAGTAGAAGAAAATGAAATTTTATATCGATTTCATTAAATAATGAAACCAATATAAAATTGGAAAGTAGTATATTATTAATGGAATCAACATAAAACAAAGCGTTGCTGATCAATAACTTAAAGACATCTGTTAAAAATGAAAATAAAAAAAAGAAAGAATTTAACAAATATTAAGTTCAACACTTTTCAAGAACGTTTTCTACCATATACAAAAGAGATTTTGCCAAACTAAAAAAAAGACTATTTTTTCATGTCAAATTACAATTATTTTTTCTCTTAAAAGGACATTAAATTAAAATAAGGAAGATATCAGTGCATTAAATTTAGAAGTTTAATGAAAACTACAATATTAACACATTAAAAATTTACTTTACATGTAATGTTTTATTTTAAAATCCTTAACACATGTTAAAAAATATATATTAATATTTTTCCTTTAAATTTATTAATAAAAAATATAAAAAATGCTTATAAAATGTATTAATAATATCTCTCTTAAATGATGCGGGTTTCAATCCCACTATAATTTAATAATAACTACTAGAAAATTTTGTGAATCTATTTTAATTTAGGGGTTTTACAATTTCAACCTATACCCATTGAAAATGGTCATACATTAACCAATGGGGTTGGTTCAAGTGGTATATGCTTAATTCCCCTCAAACAAAGTTTCGGGTTCGAGTATCATGGATGGAAAAAAATCTCCGGTAGGAGAGCTAACCCCACCATAATGTGGATGTTCCTAGCTCGAACAGGATTGCCAACGTGGAGATACATGTGGTTAAAAAAAAATATGTTCATACATCAGTGTAAGGAGCGAATAAAATGTGAAGCTCCAGCTTGTACTGTATTTTTAATTTTTAATTTAATTTCTTACAGTGGACCAAAAAACAGAACATTAATTTCTTAACTTGATATTGTAGCCATGAGTTGATGTGGATTTAGAAGGGAAAATTTGCCAAATCAAGAAGGAGAGTGTCAATATGTCAGAAAGTAGTGTGGCCCAAGTCTCGGTCTCGGACCCTCATGCGCTTCTATATTTGGAAAGTAAGCCAGTGGTTTGTTTTCACTTTTCTGTAGCGGTTGGCGGCACTAACCTGTACTCCTTTTTTGGGGTCTCTTTATGGACATTCTGAGAATGGAAGTTATAGCACTTGTATATCTGAAACTAACATGAGAAGAAAAGGATATCTGTACCAAGCGAAGGAATCTTACCTGAAATTAAATATATAAGTTCATAGATTAATTTAAAGCAATAATCAGAATTATTACCTGAACATACAAGAGTTCGTTACCTGGCAATGCTCTACATGATGATGTTTTATCAGAACCTCGTTGGAAAATGAGAAAGGCGACTACTTTGCCACTCAATACTTGCTGGACATGTTGGGTTTTATGACTTGTGAGTGGGAGTTCAAACTTCAAAACTAATTGTTCTTTTCTTGGATTTTGAAGGTCAATTTTTTTTTTTCTAACACAGAGTTTATAAAAAAATTACAATTTAATAATTATACACAATCAATTTTATATTCACACTTAATAATATGTTATCAAATCATTTACTAAATTAATAATATAAGAGATATCATATTTATTAAATAATATAGCAATATATTATTAGATGTTAATATTAGCAGTATATAATAATTAAGCTCATAAAATTATGTATGGAAGTTTCATTTGAATTAATTTAAATCTATTTTTAAGATTTATTTTTAAAATTAGTTTTAATCTAATTAAAATTTTATTATTTTTTATTTCAAATTTTTGGGGTTTTCAATCGTTTTTATTTGTTTAGTTTGATTTTTATATTTGTCATTAGATGTTATCAGTTAATATAACATTTTGGGTATCCAGCTTCAATCTTGTGAATTATTCGTGAGAAATATAATACTAAGAATCCACCTTGTGCATGTATTAAGTATTTTTGTTGCGTATATAAAAGCAATTTGCTTTTTGCCATATTAGGGTTTTTTGTTTTATATTTTAGTAAAATTAATTTAGAAATAATTGGTGTTTAAAGCAATTAACGTTAAAAAATATGAGTTTAATATATATACATTGTCAGTGTAAAAAATTTTACACAGACGTCCAATGATGTGCTACCACCTCATTTATTGAATTTAATAACACATGAAGTGTTACATTCATTAAATGATGTGGCGCACATCATTGGATGTTTGTGTAAAAAATTTTTTACACTGACAGTATATATTAATTAAATCCAAAAAGTATTTATATTTGAACATGATATTTTAGAAGTGTGTTTAAAATAATTAATTTTATTTGGATGGTAAAATATAATCATTTTTAGAGAATAAATTTTAATATATTGTATGTGTCCCAACACATAAAATCAATCTTTATCTTTATCTTTATATATATAAAAATAAGGTAGTGAAAGTGGCCAATGAAATCTAAAGTGAGGGCACAATAGTAAATTCATTTAAGTAAAACTTCTAAAAATAGAAAGTATCTTTGATATTTTAAATGTTAAATATGATGCATCACCATTAATTAACTATAGTAATTATATTAAAGTAAATATCACTATAAAAATAAAAATTATGATAATAAGAAATATAAATAATGATAATTTAAAGCATATCTAATAATTTTTTTAAAAAATAAAAAATAATAAGAAATTTAAAAACATTCTCAAACACTAAAAAACTAATTTTATAATTATGTTGGTAGTAATTATAGTAATTATTTAGTTATATTTATTTTTATATAAAACATCATTAGGGTTCTTATGTGAAACCCTAAGAACCAATGCTTTATGAGAAACTACCACTAGAGTAAAAATGGGAGCGGTGTGTTTATAGGTATGGGTTATCAAGCTCAATTGAGCACCAGTTCTTTAATTTTATTTTTTTTACATTTTTAGGGGTTTAAACCGCAGGTACGCTGTTGAAAAGTTGTGTAGTGCAACATCTTTTCAGAGTGTTATTGGTGTTTCAAACCACCCGTAACTTTTTTTTTGTGTTCCCGGGGTCTTAAACTGCGGGTAAGTATTTTTTATATAAAGTGAACTTACCGGCAGTTTTAAACTGCCAGAAAATGTCTTCAGATTTTTTTTAAAGACTGATTTTAACATTTTTTTATCATTTATTAATTAAATTTTTTAAATAATAAAATTAAAAAAAATGGTTGATGTGTACTAGTGGGATCCATTTAGGATTTGTGAATAGTAAAAAAAGTGAGGTGTTGGGTTATAGATGAGAAATGCTTAATTGTTTATATGTACTAGTTAGACCAATTTAAGATCTGTGAATAGTGAAAAAATGGAGTGATGAGGATAAACATGACCTTAAAAATTAGTTTTATTCATTATAATATTAATTTTAAAAAGTAAAAAAAAATTGTTGAACACCACAACGATAAAATGATAAAAAAAATCCTAAAAAATAAAAAGTCAAAAGTGTAAAGCATCAAGATAATAATATTCATTAATCAAAGAAAAAAAACCACAGTTTTTCCATTATACATAAAAAATGGGAAAAACTAATAAATACAATTTTTATGCATTAATTAACCCTTAAATTTAACTTTTTAATATTTTCTTTATGTTTAATTAATAAATCGCAAGCATATTTTGCTATTTTAGGTTAGTTGTATTTTTTAGCATAATTGAAAAATTACATTGTTTTGGTATTTCAAGCATAATCTGAGTTCTAGACATCTAAAAATTATGAAATATTGTAAAAAACTATAAGAAAGCCCTACAACTTTGATGTTGAAGAATCAGATGTCTAGTGGCTTAAAATGAGCTTAAAAGTTGGAATAGTCAGCATTTTCATGAAAACCTGAACAACACCTAGAGATTGAGTCATAACTGTTGAGTCTCAGAATTAAATTAAGTATTGAATTTAGATTCAAGACTCATTATCCTTAGTTTTAATGATTAACAAATTAGATTGTAAAGAAACAGGTTCTACTGAGAAAGGTATTGTCTTTTGTATTTCAGGAAATATGAAGAAGCAACTCTCAGAAGACAATCAATCTGTCGAACTGAAGAAGCAAAGGAAGAACAGAGCAAGATGAACTGAAGAAGAAAGTCATCAGAGATCAACAACCAAAAGAAGAGCAAAGAAGAATGAAGAATTATTTTTCTGGTTGAGCAAGCTACCGAAGAAAAGAAGAACAATCGAGCAAGCTGAAATTGAAGATAAACTTAAAGTTCATGGAAGATTAAAAAGAACAAGGAAGAATCAATCTCAGATTGCTACTCTCAAGTACAACTCACTGAAGAAAGAAATCTGGTTAAGAGAAGCAACCTGCTGAAGAAGGAAGGCATACTAAAGGAAGAACTGTGCAGCAACCATCTGAAGAAGAGAGAACCAGCTGAAAGCGTCTCCATGATTGAAGAACCAATTAATGCTGGAGCTATCCAACCTGCTGAAAGGATGTGCGTACTGAAATTGAACCTGCTGAACACATACTCTCTGAACTTGATGACGTGGCATGTCAAACTCTCTAAAGAATTAGAAGCCAGAGACGTCAAGCTATTCTCCGAAGACTTGTGAGTCAATCTGAATGATGCATTAAAAGACTCGAGTCTCAGCAAACACTAATGGTGAAGCTGAATTGGTGCAAGAAGAAAAAGGCTTTTTGATACAAGCTTTATTTCCTGACACAAAAGAGGAAGCCTACTGTAGAAAAGCAAATAGAGGTCAAGGATAGAGTCAGCGCTGCTGCAACACCTACTCCTGTACCATCTCTGCAATATGCTATCAGAGGCGTGCACCTCAAGTGAGAAGAAAAGCTGAACTCACAATGGGACAAAGGAGAAGTCTAAAGGATCTTAGCGTCTTTCCTCCTTTACATTTACAGAGAAGAGAAAGAAAGAATAATAGAAAGATAGAAAAGGTTCTCAAACCTGCTGAAGTATTAGAAGCTCTATCTCCTAAGCAAGACAAAGAGCCTAATCTGTCGTGTGTCAAAACTAATCCACATCTACACACCTAATCTGCTTAAGTCAGAAGCTGAGCAAAAGAGAAATCATCTCACAATGGCTCTGAGAAAGTATACCAAACAACCTCCAACGGCTACATTTCTCAACGGTATACTAAACAATCTTCAACGACTATATTCTATCAGAACATATAAATAGCCTCAGGAAAGACTTTGAAGATGTCGACCAAACTCCCAATGATGCATTCACAAGGTGTCGACCAAAATGGGTGGCCATGAATTCCAAGACATGAAATATCAATGGTCAAGCCCAAGACAGAACCGGCCGAAGCTCAATTCAATATCCTACCAAGCCAATTATCTAAGGAAGTTATCCCTCACACAGAGATGAGAATGAACCTAGATTATACACTTGTATCTCTGTCTATCCTTGTACTTAGAATTCATTTGATGTATCCTGAGTTATACTTAGTAATCTCTTTGTACAAGATGAACATTGGTTTAAGCTTCTAGGAAATTTAAACTTTACTTTGTAAACACTGTTAAAGTGTCTGAGAGTCTAGAGAGGTTTGGTGGAAGTAGGGATGGCACCCGCGCAGGGCGGGGTCGGGGGATACCTCCCCGCTTCCCGTCCCCCTCCCCATTTTATCCCCGTCCCCGATCCCCACCTCGGGGTAATTTTCTCCCCCATCCCCATTCCCTACATCCCCACGGGGACCCCATATTATAAAAAAATATAACATAAAGAATAAAATTAGTAAAAATAATATAAAATAATTAAAAAATTTATTTTTAAATTTAAAATTAGGATAATATAAAATAGAATTATAATATAATATATTATATATATCATATAAATAAAAAATTATATATATATATATATATGTGTGTGTGTGGTGGGGCGAGGAGCATGATCCCCATCCCCTTCCCCAAATCTGTCTCGGGGGAATTTTAGTCCACGTCCCCATCCCCACGAGGGAAATTCCCATCCCCGGGGCCCCATATGGGGCAGTCCCCGCGGGTATCCCCACTTGCAGTACAAAATTGTCATCCCTAGGTGGAAGAAAGAATACTCGCTGAGCCTGGAGGGACTTGACTGTAAAAGAATACTGCATGAGTTGCCTGGAGAGGCAGTTGAGAACAAAGAATACTTGTTTCAGCCTGGAGAGGTTGGGTGAACAAAGAATATTGCATGAGTTTCCTGGAGAGGCAGTTGAAAACAAAGAATACTTGTCGGGCCTAGAGAGGCCAGGTGTGCAAATAATACTCGGTGTAATCTTGCGGGATTAGTGGAAAATCTAGTGGTGGTTTGCCCTGGGACTGGACGTAGATCACCTGGTTGGTGAGTGAACCAGGATAAATTGTTTGTGTTATTTCTCTCTTCCCTCAACTCTTTACTTTCCGCTGCTATATGTTTTCATCTAACAAAGGACGGTTTAAGAAAAGTTATTTTAATAATCAGAGTAGAAAAACAATCTTTTCTTTAAGAGAAATTAATTTCAAAAAGGTTTTTATTCAACCTTCTGAGTTGCATCAGCAAATGGCTGAAACTCCCAGTTTCGGAAGGTTGATCAAATATTCTCAAATCAGTTTTGCTTGTTTTCGAAAGGTTTTCCAAGAAAATCTGTAAAGATTTTAAAACACTATTCAACCCCCCTTCTAGTGTTTCCTGTGGTTCTAACAATAACTTGAGCTACAAAACTCATTTTTGGCTCAAACATTTGAAAGCTAATATTTCATACTTCATTTCATCATAAGACAACTTCCTTGGATTTAGTCATCTCAATAGTGTAATCCTTGGTGCAAGTGGGGGACAATGTTTTCAATAATAGCTAGAAAAAGAAATATTTGATGAATAATTCAAAGTAATAGATAAAAGTGCTAGATAATTAATTAATTGATCAATAATTCCATCTGTGGACAAAACATGTTGAGTCATAACTGAATGATCAACCTAGTAATGGTATCTTTTCACCTCCTATAAATAGGAGTCTTATATTTTGGACCTGGGTCTAACTCAACCCCCAAAAACTAACTTATAGGGTGAGGATTGTCCAAGGCTTATATACTTTAACTTGGCCTTATCACTAGTCAATGTGGGACTCTCCAACACACCCCCTCATACCCAGGGCTGGTCATCTGGAGCGTGAACATCTACGGGTGGGGCCCATTAACAACGGATCTAGGATAGACTTTGATACCATCTTAGATTTTGGACCTAGGCCTAACTTAACCCCCAAAAGCTAGGTTATAGGGTTATGATTGCCCAAGGCTTATATACTTTAACTTGGCCTTATCACTAGTCAATGTGGGACTCTCCAACAGGCTTGCTAGGTAGAAAATCATCCAAATTGTAGTAGAAATTTCTAAGTCTTTCATTTACTTTTATCTTTTTTGTTGCAAAGTCTTCATTGAAGGCTAAGTTTGTACTCAACGATTCAAGCTTATTTTCATCTTGGTTATGAGGTTTGATCTTCATTTACATGCATATTGAATTATATCTACTTTGTTTTTCTACTTTACTTGATTCAATTTTATATTTCTTTGATCAAAGTTTGATTGGTTAACATGTTTTTATTGTGAAAATTATTATTGATGTATGTTGTACTGTTGATTGGTTAATTATCATACAATAATTAAAAAACATAGAGTAAGTAATTGAACTAAATGTTTTCATTTAATTATTTACTTTAATTGGTTCTTATTATAAAATTTATTTGGATCTAACAAAATATTTGTGGTTATTTAATCGTGTTAATCTTAATAAATTGAATTATGGGAGTTATTTCAATATTGAATACGGGGATTATTGTAGGGGTTCCATATGATCATAAGTTGGTAGATTTAATTCCCATTATGCAAGCTTATAATAATACAATGATTAACCATGAAAATAGCCTCTAATTTCCTTGAATTCATCATACTTTAAATTGTTTCAACCTTTACTATTAATTTGATCTTTGCTTTCTTTAATTTACTGCAATCAATCAAACTCCCCAAAGAAGGAATAATTTGAGTGGATCTTCAGGCTTCGACTCGGTTTATACAATTTTACTACAAAGCAATTTGCAAATCAATTAATTATCTATACTATCTATACTAATATATAAAGGCAATGCCTCTTTTTGGTGTCCACATTTTGTTTCCAATTATACCCCTAATTTATTTTAAAATTACTTTAAAAATTGATGACTTAAATGATAAGGATAATATTTTAAATTTAAATTAAGAAATAGAGATTAAAATTAGAATAGGAAAAAATAGAATCAACCAGGAATTGAATTTTAATTGTAAAAATAAGGATTAGTTTTAAAAAGTTATCACTAAAAAATAGAATTCAGTATGTCATTCAAATTTAAAGTATGATTTGAATTTAAATTATTAATTTATACTTTTAAAAATTATTTTAAAAATTCACGATTTAAATGATAAAGATAATATTTTAAATTTAAATTAAGAAATAGGAATAGATTGTCTTGTCTATCTTTCCGCTAGTAACAATAATTTTGTTTCAGTTACAACGATCAAAAATCGAAAAGGAATTAAAACTGTTTCAATACTAATACCGGTTGACACTTGTCACTTTGGTTTGAACTTTTGAGCAATAAATAATGATTAATTAGTAAGTATTTTATACATTATACAAACGTTTTTATATAATGAAAAAATAAAATTTAAAAATCTGTTTAATTGTGATAAAATTTTATTTTAATAATAAATTTAATAAATTAAAATATAAAAAATACAAGCATTTAAATTTTTTTGTTTTAAATTTATAAATTAGTCAAATTAATAGATATTAATTATAGTAATTTAAATAGCCTAATAAATATTTAATATTAAATATGTAAATATTATAATATAATCAGTTTAAATTTAATGTGTTAATATTTGAGGATAATTAATATGAATTTGAATTTGGCATGTTTATATTAAAAATACCAGGGGATAATTTGAATTCAAAAAATACCAAAAAAAAAAAAAAAACTAAAGAGAGGATACATGCAAATTTTCGAAAAAAAAAAAAACACGTTATTCTAGAGTCAAGAGTCAAGACCATGAAGTGTACCGTTAAAGTCCAAATAACTCGTTGGTTCTTGGACTTGGAGATAGAGCGTGGGGACGTAACTTTCATGCACCAAATAAACAAGCTCCTTTTGTCAAGCCCCGACAATATTTGTTAGGTAGCTATAAAATTGAGAAGATTAAAAATGAACGGGGAAGTTTGAAAAAGTGGTTTCCAACTAAAATTATGACTTAAAGAGTAAATAAGTATATTTTCACAATTTCATAGAGACATTACATTCCAATTTGGATAAAAATAAAATAAACTAAAGAGATTAAATGAATTTAACTTCCATATAAGTTGAAATTAGTTACTTGTGAAAAAGTTTCTGGAATAAATGAACTTAAAAGACTAATTTTAACTCATAAAAAAATTAAATATATTTTACCTCTTTAATTCATTATATTTTTTTTTACCTAAAAATAATTTTACAAAAATTTCATTCAAACATGTCCTACACTATGTTTAATTTTCACACTTCAAACGTAAACACTACTGTTGATAGAAAAAAAAAAAAACGTTAACACTACTGACATTTGTGATGATGAGCAAAAGTAGATCTTGCAAGTTGCAACGCACATCTGCCTTCCATATTTGACTTTTTGACTGGATATGCGGTATATGATGTTGCAAATTAACAACGCAAGAGCTTATCGCACGGATACTGACATCTAAACTTTTACAACCCAACAACTATTTTATTATTTTTAGAACACTATTCCTGGTTTAAAAGCACTATTCATTGTTTAAAGTGACTTTTTCTTTATTTTTTTGGTAATCATGATTAATTAAAAAAGATAAAATGTTGATTATTTTTTGTATCAAAATGGTAATTGGACTCTGATCCAATGGGTACCCACAAAAATTACTCATACTGGGTAGGGTAATTACCCACCAAATGGGTCTGGGTAGTTACCCACACTTTTTAATGGGTACGGGTACTATAACACCCTACCCTACCTTATTCATATTTGCACTTATATAATATATATAATTAATGTAATATATATATATATATATATATATATTTGTGTGTGTGTGATTACAGTATTAATTAATATTTTTTCTAAAAAAATAATTAATGTTAATATATATTATAATCACCAAAAAACATTAATATATACTACTAATTTAATTAATTTAACTGTTATAATTTGAAAATGTTATAATTTTGTATTCATAGACACTAAAATAACAAAACTTGAACAAACTTCTATTTCCCCTTTCTTAAAAAAGATGAAATGTTGATTATTTCTTGTATCGGGATGGTAATTGGACCCTGACCCAATTGGTACCCGCAAAAATTACTCACACTGGATAGGGTAATTACCCACCAAATGGGTCTGAGTCCGGGTCTGGGTAGTTACTTGCACTTTTTAATGGGTACGGGTACTATGGTACCCTACCATACCCTACTCATACTTGCACTTATATAATATATATAATTAATGTAATATATATATATATATGATTACAGTATTAATTAATATTTTTCCCAAAAAATTAATTAATGTTAATATATATTATAGTCACCAAAAAACATTAATATATACTACTAATTTAATTAATTTAACTGTTATAATTTTGAAAATGTTATAATTTTGTATTCATAAACACTAAAATAACAAAACTTGAACAAATTTCCATTTTCTCTTTCCACTGTTCTCATCTTTCATCCACTTCCACATTACTAGAGTTGTTTCGTAGTTAAACTTGGATGATCTATGAATTATTTTTCACTTATAAACTTATTTTTTAATTAATTTCAATTTCTAATGAATTTATTTTTTTATAGTTAATAAAAGTGCATGTAATGGGTACGGGTACTTAAGTACCCAGCAGATAAGGGTGCGGGTACTAAAATCATTACCCACGCGAGTATGGGTCCGAGTAATTTTTCAAAACACGGATATGGGAACGGATACTATAGTACCCCTACTCAGACCCTACCCGTTGCCATCCCTATTTTTGTATGAATAGTGAAAAGGCCGATGAAGAATAAGGTTTAAGGTTTTATATACATTGTGATATGTCATTTGTTTTAGAAAAATTATTGTTATGGGAATTTAAATAATACAGTTTAAAGTATGTTCTCTTTGGTTTAAAATAATCCATCATATAGGATTTTTTTTTTCAAATTATTTTTTCATTTACCTTTTTTTTTGTAAAATTAATTTCCTTTTACCAATTTTACATTTAGATCATTATTAGCACTTGAAGATAGAGAATAAATGAGTTGATAGTGGACAATTAAAATGAGAGAAATTAGTGCATAAGACACAAAGGATATAATAGAAAATCAAGCAATATTTTTAATAAAATTAAGAATATTAATTTCATTCCTTAATCTTTATGTCAAAAATATACCATTATTTTGAATCGGATGGAGTATACACTTTTCAGTGAAAAAGTATTGTTACGAAAATTTTACAATGTATTATAACTTCATTTAATGATTAGATCTTATGTGGTATTAATATTCTATTCGGTTCAAAATAATTGTCCGTTCAAGTTTTGACACAAGAATTAAGTAATGCAATTGATATTATTAATTTTATAAAAAATATTATTTAATTTTCTATTATACCCTTTAAAACCTAACAAGTTTTTAATTGTTTTTTATCACTATTCATGGTGTTTAATGTTTTTTTTAATTCTTCGCAATCATGAATAATATCAGCCGAGTAAGAATTATCGATTGAAGTTGAATGTCATTGCTCGATACATTACATACTAGGGTGCTTCTAGGGTGTGTCACCCACATGGGTGACATATCGGTATGACACCTCCTTTTAGTAGTAATAATAGGTTACTCAATTATTTAGAATAAAATAATCAATCAATCAGAGCCGTTTATTCAAAAATGAAAGTGATCCAACGACTTTTAACAGGTGTCATACTGGTATGTCACCTGTGCGGTGAGATACCCTAGACGCTGCCTACATTAGTAAAACACGTTGTACATTGTTCTCTTTTATGATATACATTAATGGTTGTGTCTAGGGTATGTCACTGCATGGGTGACATACCGGTATGACAACTATTAAAAATTGTTGGATCACTTTCATTTTTAAATAAACGGCTCTGATTGGTTGATTATTTTATTCTAAATAATTGAGTGACCTATTATTACTACTAAAAAGAGGTGTCATACCGGTATGTCACCCATATGGGTGACACACCCTAGAAGCACCCTATATTAATTTTGTACTTTTAGTCTTTAAATAATTATTTTAGTGTCATAAATAATATATGATATTGATAAGTATGGGAAAAAATTGTAATGAAGTGTAAACATAATTCTAACTTTACATATTTCTATATTTATTTGTCTAAAAGAGGAATGAAAATATTTTAATATATATGTCCATGAAAATGACGAAAACTTTCAAACTCTTTCCCAATTTTTCTTTCTATTTTTATTCTATGTATTATACTAAATTTTATTTAAGAGCTTAATTAATGCTTTAATTTATCGATTAATTTCTTTAAAGAAATACATAAAAGTTTAAAATATTACTATGTTACGACCAACATGCTCAAAACATTGTCCCCGACACGTTTTGATCAAACATAAAGGTGTCAAATTATTTACTAGCACACTTACTCTGCTAACTAACTAGGGTCATTCATTCCGCTGTTATCAAAATTGACTAGATTAACATGAACACATTTTTGTGCCTACCTAGCATCTCATTTCTACCTCCATTGTGAATGGTGAACCTGCTCCTGCAACTCCTATCAGCTATGAACATATCATACATTAAATAAGCGGCATAAACAAACTATATTATTCATCATCTTATGCGGTTACCCTGTCAAGACAGGTATAAGGTCATTCATCTCATTACCTTTTCTATTACCATTGCTCATTGTATTCAATGGTCACCTACATTTCCTAAGCAATTTATAGCTAGAAAAACACAACTTAGTATCCCTTGCATATCTTCACACTAGTACAATACATGCTGAAATTGATGAAATCTCAACCTAAACAGAGGACGAATAAAAAAGGAAAATGACCTTTCAATTTGTAGTCTACGGTAGACTAGTCAATAAGGTCCGTTGATTTAATGGTTTTATATTATATGGTTTAGATCTCCACAGTAACTACACTCGGTAGAAATCTACTATCATTCATATTTTCACCTCAGAAAATATCCATTATTGCTGGGACACACGTTTCCCCGTTCAGGCCATCGTGCCTCCTTTTAGCTGTTGGTTCCGTCATCGGAGAGTGTGGAACCACCATCAGCCACCGCCACGACAATGTGTGAGCGCTCCACTCCCATTTTGCATCATGTGTTCAAACTTCAGTAACCAAAAAAGAGAGAAGAGAGAGATCAGAGAATATTGAAACAGAGAAAATGGAAAGAAAGAGATCAAAGAGGGAAGAGATCACAGAGTATTGACAAAGAAAATTGAAAGGAAAAATGTTAAAAAAAGGGAATCGAGAAAGACAAGCATTCAGTCCCTGCAACCGTGCCTCCAGGCGACTCTTAGGCCGTTGTCACATGCTTCAATGGCCACCGTCGCGAATTGTGTCCCACCACCGTGGCCCACCGCTGCCAACGCCCCATCGCGTTCTCCGATGCATCTCCAAGCCGCACACCGTTTCATCCACCGCATCGTTTTTGCTCCTCAGCCGCCGCGACAAACAGCCTCCCACGCCGTCGCGGCGCCTTCCCACCGCCACGGGGAGTTCCTTAGTTTTGATTCCTTGTGTGTGTCCTAACGTCTATGTCCAGAAATCTTGTGTCCAATGGTTTTGATTTCTCGAGACTCTTCTAGAGTATTTTCCCTTTTCTTTTCCTTTTGTATTATCATTTATTATTCTTTTAGGTTCACTAATTGCTTTTATTGTTCTCTAGTTTTGGTAGTTCATAATAATATGGGGTTTAACATTTTGCTCACTTGCTCAGTAAGGATGTGAGTGCTCCCTCTATTTTACGAGACTAGCCAAAGACATAAGGGACTTGTTAATAAAACAATAGAGGATAAAAAGGACCGCAGATGTAAAAATGGTATCTAAAAGGCTGAGAGAATAAAATCATTATTTTACTTGATAAAATAATTTCAAATTTTTACCGGGGTAAAAACAAATGGGTCTATGGTAGACCAAAACATGAATGGTCCATCCTAAAATTGGCCTAAATCTATATAAATAGTGTAACTGTTATGACCCAAACCCTTGGCTAGCTATGCATTCAAACAAAAGAGAAAATAGCAGCAGGGCGACCCAAGTTGCTTGAAGGCCTTAAAAAATTCCTAAAAAAATTATTAATTATTTATTATTGACATTTTAAAAAATTAAAAAAATTATTAATTAGTTAATGAGTAATATTAGAAATAAAAAATCTCTTAAAATAGAGATCTTTATTATACTATAACTCTCTTTTTAATTTATAATTACTTTATTTTTTCTTATTAATTGGATTTATTATTAATTAAAATGGAAATATTAAAGAAAATTCATTACATAAATTTAGTAAGTAACTAGTCGGGTACCCGTGCGTTGGTTAGTAGGACTACTTTGAAAAAAAATCTAATTCATATTATTGTTATTGTATTTGTCCTTGGGGTGTGATTATATGTTCATTTATTGACTATTGGTAGGACATTGCCTAAATAGGGTCATAACGTTGCTAAATTTAAATCATCAAAATAGCCATAACATATTCAACATCTTTGAAATATTCTCTACTCAATCACAAACAAAAAAATGAAGCTCATTCTTTGAAAGAACGCAATGAATTTGAAGGATCCCCTGAAGCATTGAAAGACAAACATAGACAATATGAAGTTTAGGTGCAAATTAAAGGTGTTTCAAAATTATCTAAATGAATAAAAACATGTTTATGCAGTTTTTGTGCTATCAAGTTGAAGTTTGGCAACATTTTAAATTTCTTCAAAGCCTGTGAAAAGTTGTAAGCAATAAAAGTGTTAGTTCATTGAATTTATGATTTTAATTAATGATAAAACATGAAATATGATTATAATTAAACATTTACTTCAAATTTAGCCATGACTTCCAAACCCACCGGATATACTTCATGGCAAAGTAATTTAAAGACTGATAATAAAACAAATTAATTTACGAAGAGCATAATGGGATAACATACCATACTTAAAAGATGATTTAAGAAGATGCACTAATCTGCAGAAGATACAAAGCAATATGCAGAACACAGTAACTGCAAGAAAAAGTAGAGAAATGAGTGGTTTTGGAAGTTTAGGAGTTGAATTATATTATTTGTTAAAGGGGAGACGTAATGCCCACAATTGAATGGTAGTGATGTCAATTAAAAGCTAACAATTCATCCCAATGCTACGGAAATAAATAAAACCTCTAATAATTATTTGTATTACCAATTACAAATAATTATTGTAATGTTGGACAACTTCTAATAATTATTTGAATACTAAATCATTAATGGAGAAAAACTATAATGTGAGACAACCCTAAAAATTCAATATTCTACTTAATTATCTTCCATATTAGACTCTAAGAAGATATAATACATACCAATAAGAAGCACTGTTGTCATACTCGTGCGTTCGCACAGGTCAAATTAAATACAGACCCAAAAGTTATCCCTCCTTAACAACACTTAAGATGTGAGGAAAAGGAACAAACTCAAATGCATTCGGAGGAATATTTTCATCTTCTGTTTCAGTAATCCGTGTGACTTTCATAAAGCCCAGCTTATATTTGCCCTTAGTAGCACCGTTCTGTGTTTCATTTCGACCAACCATTAAATTTTCCGTTATATAACACCTCCCATCTTTCAGCTGAGAATCAAAGTCTGCAATGAGACCTTGCTTCACAGTTGCCTGAATCCTGGCACACTGACAAATTAAAAATAATATCAGCACATGAATATAACATTTTGGACACAATTTAGAATAATTAGAATAAATTAAATATACATTTTCATCAAGCAGAAACATTTCAATACTATTTACTTGAGTTGGTTTCTTGAAGTCATACCGTTTCCACATATTGATGATTCGAACTCTTATTTTCTAGTCTATTCTACCATAAACAATGTCAGCAATTGAGACAAAACATGCTGCCATCCTTCAATAAACAAAAGAAGGGGAAGGAATTACACACAGGATATAACTTTGTAATCTATCTATCTATCTGTCTATCTATCTATCTATCTATCTATCTATCTATCTATCTATCTATCTATCTATCTATCTATATATATATATATATATATATAAAGGACTTAATTGATAAGATAATATTTTAAATTTAAATTAAGAAATAGGGATTAAAATTAGAATAGGAAAAAATAGAATTAATCAGGATTTGAATTTGATCTGTAAAAATAAGGATTAGTGTTAAAAAAGTTATCATTAAAAAAAATAAAATTCAGTACATTATCCAAATTTAAAGAAGGATTTGAATTTGAATTATTAATCTATATTTTTCAAAATTACTTTAAAAATCCACAAATTAAATGATAGGAATAATATTTTAAATTTAAATTAAGAAATATGGATTAAAATTAGAATAGGAATTTAATATAATCAATCATGATTTGAATTTGAATTGTAAAGATAAGGATTAGTGTTAAAAAAGTCATCATTTAAAAAAATAGAATTCAGTATATCATCCAAATTTAAAGAAGGATTTGAATTTGAATTATTAATATATACTTTTCAAAATTACTTTAAAAATCCACGAATTAAAAAAAATAGAATTCAGTATATAACATCTAAATTTAAAGAAGGATTTGAATTTAAATTATTAATATATACTTTTTAAAATTACTTTAAAAATCCACGAATTAAATGATAAGGATAATATTTTAAATTTAAATTAATAAATAGAGATTAAAATTAGAATAGGAAAAAATAGAAATCAATCAAGATTTGAATTTGAATTGTAAAAATAAGAATTAGTGTTAAAAAAAGTCATCATTTAGAAAAAAACAAAATTCAGTATATCATCCAAATTTAATCCCGGTAGTCTATCTCTCTCTCTCTCTCTCTCTCTATATATATATATATAAAGGTAAATTTTAATTGAATTATATTTTTATAGAAATGTAAATTTTAATTTTCCTTATAATTATTTTATACATTTTCCTTATAAAAATATATTTCAATTAAAAAAGTAACTCATTTTTATCAAATATTTTGGAATTATAATTGACATTCTCTCTCCACAATATGCTCATATGATTAATTATAGAAAGAGAATAAAGGGTGGATGACACATTCTCTCTCTTCATAATATGCATAATGACTAATTATAGGAAGTGTGTGAATAAATTATGGCATAAATCTGAATTTTAATTGGCTTTCTTTCTCTCCATAATAGGCTCTACATTTATTAGAATTGCTAATTACATTACTAACCCCATTAAGAAATATGGATTAAAATTAAAATAATAAAAATATAATCAATCAGGATTTGAATTTGAATTGTAAAAATAAGGATTAGTGTTAAAAAAAGTTATCATTAGTGTTCAATTTTTAAAAATAGATAAAAAGTTATGTATATAAGGATTAGTGTTTTTAAAAAGTTATCATTAGTACATGTTATGCATCATTTGTTATTTATAAAAGAAAAAAATTCATTAAAAATTATTTATATAACAATTTAATAATTCTGTTGAAAAGATAATTAGCTTAATAATAAACATTGAAGTGTCTAACATCAACACCATTCAAAGACTTTGAAATCACCACAAAAAAAATGAACTTTAAATTAAGAATCAAGTTTGCAGCAAATAAACAAAAAAAAAACACGAAATTTAAGGTTTACAAACCATTGTTTAAACCAGCTCATAACCGAGATAAATTAAAAACATCAAAATAGTCATTACACATTGCCCCTAAAATAGAAACTATCAAAAACCCATAAATACTTCTTAAAACCAAAAAAGCACCCTAATATGTCAATTCCTTCTTGACAATTGCCAACTTTGGAAGCTTAATGCTTGATGATTGAGTTCCAAGATCAACACTATCCCCAATGATATCAACACTATCAACCATTCTTTTGTTAGGGGTCTTGCTTGAAGGAGTGAAAGAAATTGTTTCCTTAGTGGTCTTGCTTGAAAGATTATCATCAACTTCCTCAACCAATATTTGCTATTAAAATTTGAAGTAAACAGAAAATAATTAATTCGAAGTGTTTGAACTCAAAGAATGTTAGTATTTAAATCATGACAAAAATGAAGGGAAATTACCATAGATTTTGCATCCTCTTGTTGGGACAGATTATTTTTCATATTATCATCTACTTGTGTTGAAAAATCAGCCCTCATCTGTAAACCATCTTCATTATTATTATTATTATCCTACAAACATATATATAAAGATCATGTTATGAAATGCATACTCACATATCTATATCTATAAAATCCTACAAACACATACCGTTTGCACATATTGATGATTCGAACTCTTATCTTCCAGTCTATTCTACCATAACCAATGTCAACAATTGAGACAAAACGTGTTGCCATCCTTTAATGAACAAAAAAAGGGGAAGGAATTACTGACAGGATATAACTCTGTAATCTATATATATATATATAAATGACTTTAAATGATAAGGATAATATTTTAAATTTAAATTTAAATTAAGAAATAGGGATTAAAATTAGAATAAGAAAAAATAGAATCAATCGGGATTTGAATTTGAATTGTAAAAATAAGGGTTCTCTCTCTTCTTAATATGTTGAATGACTAATTACAGGAAAGAGAATAAGTGGGTGGATAAATGATGACATAAATCTGAATTTTAATTGGCTTTCTTTCTCTCTATAATATGCTCCACATTTATAACAATGGCTAATTACATTACTAACCCCATTTAGGCGGGAAAGAAATACCCCTAGACTTCGTTCCTTTATATATATATATATAGATAGATATATAGATATAGATTTAACATCCTTAAAATCTTGAAAGATAAATTTTAAATAAAATTATAATGATTTTAACAAATTACTTTAATTAATTTAACTATCTTATTTATTTCACCAGTTAAGTTTATTATCATTAAATTCTTTATTATTTATAGATACATTTTTTAAATATATATTCTATTAAATTTTATTATATTACGCTTTTAATTTTAAAAATATTATGCAATGCACATTATACTTACTAGTATAATGAATTAATTTTACATCTCAACAGATTTTAAAAATAACCTTTAAATAAAATTAAAATGATTTTATTATATTATTTTAATTTATTTTAAAGGTAATATTAAAATATACTTTAGACCTACACTTATGTTGGGTTGTCCCTGATAGTAGCACAGATAGCAATTGAGTTACCAGATCTAGAAATTGGAACCAAGACACATGGCTGGGCAATTTAACTGGTGAAAATGGATGAAAATGAGGCGTGAATGAGTGAACCAAGTGCAACAATCGTGCGTGTAAAATGAAGGAGAAAAGTGAAGAAAACCCAGTAAAAAGTGGTGGAGATCAGAGGTGGAAGATCACCACTGCAGCAACAACCCCTTCTGCACATAAGATCAGTGTAGGACGCCACCAATTTAGGAGAGTTGGATAAGTCTAAGATGGTTTAGGCAAGCACCACCAACACTTCTCTACTCACACAATTGAGGAGAAAATTTGACAGAGTGTCTTCACTAAAATCAAGAGTGAATTATAAGGGGGGTGCCTCCCTATTTATAGGTAAAGGGACGGCTAAAATGAGCTAAAAAAATACAAGGAAGAATGAAAATGTTCCTAATTGGGTATTGAACCCAAATCCTAAGGCTTAAGTAGCTAAACTAGCTACTAGCCACTTAAACACTAAAATTAGCGCCTAGTTGGACTAATCTAGCTTAGGAAGTGTAATTAAAAAATATAGTCCTAATTACAATGGAAATGATTAATGAAATATTCCTAATTATGATGAAGTCTTCATGTTGACTTCACTAAGGTTTACCATGAGGTTGACCAAGAGTAGAGTTGACTAAGGCTTGGTCCAGCTCCATGCGCCTAATACAACCAAGCTCCCCTTCAGCTCAGAATCTCTTCTGCCAACTCAGAGCTCCACTAGTAGTTGCAATCATTCCCTCCCCCTTAGGAAGGATTTGACCTCAAATCTGAAAGTTCAGAAAGAAGTCATAAGAAAAAGAGAAATTGGGGTAGAAAGAAAGAGATGGATGATAAGAGTGGTAAGGAAGAAGAAACTCCCCTTAGCCTTTGGAGAGTACCACTAGGTTCCTCAAGCTTGAACATCTTCTCTGAGCCTAATCAACAAAGAGAAGACCCATGAGAATTATTTCTAAGCGTTCAAAAATGAAGGCTCATAACAAATGTACTTGAGAATCATATAAACAAAAGGAGTAGAAGAAGAAGAAGGTAAGGGTGAAGAAAACCCCCTTTGAATGATGCCTCCTCTTCCTTCTCAACTTGCAACAAGTGCTCCTCCTTTGGTTTCCCTTCAAAATGAACAAGGTTAGCAGTTTGAAGTAAGAATAATTGTGCAAATTATTGCAGTTGTGTAATTGTGGCTATCACTTGTGAGTATTTTTTTAAGAATGAATTTAACAATGAAATGGTTAATTTTGGAAAGAAGTTATGGAAGGTCATTTGTGGATTCCAACCCCTTGGTATGATTTTGTAAATGTTTTGATTGAGCTTTATTGATTTACTTGAGGGCAAGCAAAGTTTTAAGTTTGGGGTTGTGATAAATTCATAACATTAGTGGATTTATTTGTTAATTTTAGGTAATTTTAGTTATTTAGGTCATTAAGTAGGTAAAAAATTAATTAAAAATATTTATGAATACATATTTGTGCTATTTTGGGTGGCAATAGTTAAATTTAAGTAAATATGCTTTAATTGGTTACTAATTTTGTGTTTTTGTAGGTATTTGATTAAGTGCAGCAAAAGGATGAAAGGAGAATGCCCGTGGATGAGCTTATGGGGACAAGAAATTAGATTTGTGTTAGAGAGTTAAAGTGTATAATTGCATTTTGTCATATGGGCGTGGTCACACAGAAAGCTGCACGTGGGGACGTCAATACACCAGAAAGTTTTACAAATTCTATTGTATGCGTGTGGGGACGTCCAAAGTTGTTATGTCCCCACACATGCTGACAATATATAAATAGGCTTTTTTACCCTTTTAAAAGGAGACTTTTAGGATTCTTTCTAATACATTAGAGTCGGGAAACATAGAATTTATAGCATCCCAAAATTAGGGCCTAAAAACTGTAGTGGGAGTTTTAGGCTGTGGATCCAGCCAAGAAAAGGAAGTTGGAAGTGGCATGAAAACTTGGGGGTTAGGATATGAATTTAGACAAAAATTAGGTGAATAAACTAAGAGTCTCGAATTTTGAGAGATTTTAGAAGAATAACCAAGTGTTAAGTGAAATAGCTGTGGGCAGAACTTAGAAGCAATCTCACCCTAAGTCAGAGAGATTATAATGGTATAAGGATAAGAAAAATAGGTTAGATGAGGAAGAACTAAGTGGAAAGGGTACATTATTAGAAGGAGTTAGGAGAAGTGAGTCACCCTATGTTTTAGTCATTAGGTGTGTTGAAATAGCAATGGAATAGGCTTTAGGAACAAAGGAGTTGATTTGAAAAAGATTATAGTGGGGAGATATTTGGATGAGAAAAGCTAAGTTAGAAGGAGGTTTTAGGGAAAGGAATTAGGTTTGGGTGGAAGATGATTGAGTTAGAATCAAAAAGGGGTAAAAATCATGTTTTTGGGGGCTAATATACTCGCTCAGTCTGCGCTCAAGCGCAACCTGAGTGAGGATATCAGAAATTAGGGGGAAATTCCAATCTGGTTTTCTAGCTCGGGCTAAGCACGAGTGCAACCTGAGCTAAAAAAACAGAGACGCAGAAAACAGAAAAGAATTGAGTTAATTCAGCTCAGGCTGAGCTTGAGTGCAGACACACGAGTGGGAATTTTATTCTCCCGCTCAGAGCTCGCCTAAGCGCACTCTGAGCGAGAGCTCGTAATCAGAACCCCTTAAAAACACATTTTTAGGGTTCTTCCTCATTCTTTTCCCTTCTCCAACCTTTTAGAGAGAGAAAGTGAGAGAAAGGAGGAGTAAAGCTAGCTTGAAGCTTTCTCCACCCCTTGGAGCTTGGAGATCATCTTCCCCTTCTCCCCATTTTCATTAGTTTCCTCCATTTAAGGTGAGTGTGATTCTCACTCACTTTCATTATTGTTGATATTCCATCTATGACCCCTATTCCTACTCCCCCTTTTCTATTATTGTTGATTGTGAGTGATCATAGACATGCTTAGGATGGATTGTTGAATGAATTGGTTGTATGTGCTTGGGTTCCAAACCCTAGGGTAGTAAATTTTCATTTTTGCATTGTTGAGTTATTAACTGTACTCATAAGCATTCATGGGCCTTTGACCATCATTGAACATATTGCAAGGGTCATTGGACCATCATAGTGCCTTCGGGCTATCATGGAGCTTTCGGGCTATCACAGGGTCTTCGGACCATTACAGGCCTCCAGGCATTCATGTTTAAGAAAGATGAGGTGATCTTATCGACCTCTCGGCCAGGGGGAAGATGGGGGATCCTTACCCTAAAAATAATCAAAGTCATGATCCATGCATGCTTAATAAAACTTAATCATGGGTGGCCCTGGACGACGGTCCTTGGTCACATGGCCGAGCGCTCAATCACAGTCACAATTAGAGAAAAGACCCCAGGTGTCGGGTAAAAACACATCACAACCATGTTTGCATCATTTCATAGACATTGGACATGTACTGGAATTTCTGATGTTGTTTACTTACCCTCATGTATGTGTACTATGAATGGAATTATGAAATATATATGTATGCGTGTTGCGTCTCATTTGCCTGACTCCCCACGTTACACACACTTTTATCGCACTCACTGGGACGTAGTCTCATCCCACGCTGTGGGAATTATATTCAGTTGTGCAAGTTGCTTTCCAGGTGCTTGGCGGAAAAGTTGAGGACTTATTTGAGTGGAATGTTGTAGCCTTGTAATTGTAAATGAAATTATGGACTTGCGGGGTAGTGCATAGAACGTGATTACTCGGGGGAGGATATTATGATGTTTGTACTAACGAATTCAGTTATGTTGAGCCCTTGAGGGCAATTTAACTTGATTGTACTGATGTATAAATTTTGTGGAAACTTAAGCAAACATTGTATTGCCTAAGCCCTTATGTGGTTTGTATGATGATATCGATAATGACGCGAAATAATTTCAGAAACTTAGAAAAGTGTCTCCAACGGACATTATTTATAGGTTCACGGAATTAGGACGTTACATTATGGTATCAAAGCAGTTCAATCCAATTGGACTGTGGTCAGGTTAGTTAACGTTGCTCGTGACTTACTATGATCCTACAGTACCCTGTACTCAGTATAGGGACTGATCACCCCTCTATTAGGTGCGTTGTACACAGGATTATGGTTATTGACGTGAGTAGGATACCTTGGTTAGGAGTTGGGACACTTCTCTAACAAGGCTAAAGCCTCCCACTTGTTAGATAGAGAGAGAATAAAATAGTTTTATTCCCAAGAGTAGAACCTCCACCCTAGAAACCTTACAGAACGCCACCCTTAGATCCCAGTGGACACGAGACACACGTAGAGGAAACAAAAATGAGTAGGCTCCCTGGTGGGTGAGAAGAGTGTTGGTTACTTGAACTTGGGTCTTGATAGTGTGATTTGTTTGGATTGATTGTAATGTTTGTTTTGCTTGAATGATTGTATGTTATGTTGTGCTTGTTTGTGTTGTTTTGAAGTGTTGGTTCGTAGAGTCGAGGCTCGATTTACCAAGAGACATTGTCAGGATTTTTTCGGAGTGAGAATAGGACGGTTAGTCTAGATCAAAATGGAAACCTTGTCTAGAGTGAACAAAAGTGCAATTAGGCGCATGGGGAGGAATAGGACAATTCGGAATCACTAGACCGTGGTATTGGAACTAATAGATTAAGGAAGTCCAAGATCTCACCTAAGGATAGCAAAGTAGTGGGAGTAGCTTAGGCACTTCAGTAACATCTAGGAGGGGCTAGAGATCGGAATCCCATTGAGTAAAGATTAGGACTAGTGTATTCCCCGGATCACCCTAGTGCCAGTCAAGAGACTTATGGAACAACTAGAAATGCGTTTTTGATGCCCAATACTTTCGCCTTACCTTTGAACAACAAAGATGAACTCCTTAGACCCTACCCGAAGGGTATGTTTTCGTGATGTTAACCCCACACTTACCTTTTCTGTCTCATGCTTAAAGGATGCCTAGCAACCCTTCAGGAGTAGTGTGCGGATGCCCTAGAATGTGAATCCTATTTAAGTAAGTTGGTGATTATCTGAAGTGAGTGAGCAGTAACTTGTACCCTAGACAACCTAGACGTACCCAAGTAAGAATACCCTATCCAGACCCTAGGAATATCCACATCAGTGATGACCATGAGAACTTGGGAACACCTTCGGGAGTGAGTGAGGCAGAGACCCTAACGAGGGTAGTGGGAGAGGCCAGGTTTTCCTTCGGACGACCAATTGAACTGGAGCACCATCCAGGTGCCCCATTAAGGACCTTCCAATTCCTGTGCAAGGAAGCCTTAGTTACAACCTCCCTTGGAGGATAGGAATTTTAGTCGAAGAGAGCCAGGGATTCAAGTTCAGATTACGGAAGGTAGCAGTGATGTGCCAACACACCCAGTAGAAATAGGGAGTCCTAACCAAACCACCCTTAGGAGTAGCCTTGGAGCTTAAACTGGGAAGAACACAATGGGGTTTTGAACTTAGGGTGTAGACATAGGACCTCCAACAGGAGGATAAGGATTGGGATACATGAGTACTGTTAGGAAGGGTCTGAGCCCTTAATGGGGGTAGCCTTTTAGAACATTGCACAAGAAACCACGAGGGAAACCCCGACGCACCAGCACGTCCAAAATATACCCAGTCTAAGAGTTAGATTCAAGGATAGGTAGTTAGACATGACCTGATGGCCATGTTGGGGTCTCGCAGGCCAGGTCAGAGTCCCAAGACCTTTAGAAGTTCCTTATTTTCCAGGAAAACCCAGAGGGTGGATAACCATGGATCACCTTAAGTTCTAGTTGAGACTCAGAGCCAAGCTAGGTGGAGGCCTTATTCCTTAAGGGGGTAGTTGCGGTATGGACCTGTGGAAGCAGAATTCACCAAGGTACGTGACGAGACTAGACAAGGTTCACCAGAACCATATCATGATCCATAGGAATTTCACTTGCGGTAGTGGTATGAGTGCTACTTGTTAGAATCACAAGTGTCTCCTTAGTTCAGCATGTGCATTTTGTTACATTTCTGGTCTTGATTGTTACAAATGTTTCCTATATAGGTTTATACTCCTTGGGCATGACTCAAGTGCCGGACTATTTCGCCAGTGCGAGTTTCGTGGTTCAAGGGGTTAAGTGATTGCATATGATTGATGTGATGACACTAATTTTAGAGGAAACATAGAATGAACTAGAATTCAGTTAGAAAACACCTAAAGTAAGGCCAGGTTGTCAACAACCCAAGGTTTAGATCAAGTTGTAGTTGTCGAGAGTTAGGGTCCCCAACAATCTATGAAATTTTTAAGTTTTTCCCAAAGTTTGATACACGAGTTAAGAAATGAGTTAGGAACCATAACCCGAAGTTTTATGAAACCCATTCATAATTCAACCCTGTTAGGTAGCCTGATTAACTAAAGTTGATAAGTCATCTCAGAGTGAAGAAATCCAGGGTGAGGCCCTTAGAAATCCATGTTAGGATTATGGTGGAGGGAGGGTAGGTGTCAGGGTATCTACCAAAAAAGGAAGAATGGGAGAATCGAGTGGTTTTAGCGTAAGATAGGCATATAACAGTTTAGGGAGTGGTGACCTTCAAGACGTAGCCTGTGAACTTAGAATTAAGAAGATGGGTTAAGAGTGTAATCGACCCTTAATTCCCTTTAGCTCCCGTGAGGAACAAGGGTAATTATAATCGAGCGACAACTTGGGAGATTTCAGAGTACACCAATAGAGTTGGGAATAGAAGAGTGGTGTGGATTGGGGGGTAATCAGAGCAAATTTTGAGGACAAAATTTATTTAGGGGGGGTAGAATTGTAACATCCCAAAATTAGGGCCTAGAAACTGTAGTGGGAGTTTTAGGCTGTGGATCCAGCCAAGAAAAAGGAAGTTGGAAGTGGCATGAAAACTTGGGGGTTAGGATGTGAATTTAGACAAAAATTAGGTGAATAAAATAAGAGTCTCAAGTTTTGAGAGATTTTGGAAGAATAACCAAGTGTTAAGTGAAATAGCTGTAGGTAAAACTCATAAGCAATCTCACCCTGAGTCAGAGAGAGTTATAATGGTATAAGGATGAGAAAAATAGGTTAGATGAGGAAGAACTAAGTGGGAAGGGTACATTATTAGAAGGAATTAGGAGAAGTGAGTCACCCTATGTTTTAGTCATTAGGTGTGTTGAAATAGTAATGGAATAGGCTTTAGGAACAAAGGAGTTAATTTGACAAAGATTAGAGTGGGGAGATATTTGGATGAGAAAAGCTAAGTTAGAAGGAGGTTTTAGGGAAAGGAATTAGGTTTGGGTGGAAGAGGATTGAGTTAGAATCAAGAGGGGTAAAAATCATGTTTTTGAGGGCTAATATACTCGCTCAGTCTGCGCTCAAGCGCAGCCTGAACGAGGATATCAATAATCAAGGGGAAATTCCAATATGGTTTTCTAGCTCGGGCTGAGCTCGAGCGCACTTGAGCTCAGAAAACAAAGAGGAATTTAGTGAAATTCAGCTCAGCTCAGCCTGAGCGCTGAAAACAAAGAAGAATTGTGTTAATTCAGCTCAGGCTGAGCTTGAGCGCAACATGGACACAACCTGAGTGCAGGCGCGCGAGTGGGAATTTTATTCTCCCGCTCAAAGCTCGTCCAAGAGCACTCTGAGCAAGAGCTCGTCATCAGAACCCTTTAAAAACACATTTTTAGGGTTCTTCCTCATTCTTTTCCCTTCTCCAACCTTTTAGAGAGAGAGAGAATCTTAGAGAGAGAAAGTGAGAAAAAGGAGGAGCAAAGCTAGCTTGAAGCTTTCTCCACCCCTTGGAGCTTGGAGATCATCTTCCTCTTTTCCTCATTTTCATTAGTTTCCTCCATTTAAGGTGAGTATGATTTTCACTCACTTTCATCGTTGTTGATAATCCATGTATGACCCCTATTCCTACTCCCCCTTTCTATTATTGTTGATTGTGAGTGATCATAGACATGCCTAGGGTGGATTGTTGAATGAATTGGTTGTATGTGCTTGGGTTCCAAACCCTAGGGTAGTAAATTTGGGCATTTTTGCACTTTTGAGTTATTAACTGTATTCATAAGTATTCATGGGCTTTTGGCCATCATTGAACATATTGCAAGGGTCCTTGACCATTATAGTGCCTTTGGGCTATCATAGAGCTTTCGGGCTATCACAGGGTCTTCAGACCATCACATGGTCTTTGGACCATCAGAGGCCTTCGGGCATTCATGTTTAAGAAAGACGAGGTGATCTCATCGACCTCTCGGCCAAGGGGAAGATGGGGGATCCTCACCCTAAAAATAATCAAAGTCATGATCCATGCATGCTTAATAAAACTTAATCATTGGTGGCCCTGGATGACGGTCCTTGGTCACATGGCCAAGCGCTCAATCATAGCCACAGTTAGCGAAAAGACCCTGGGTGTCGGGTAAAAACACATCACAACCATGTTTGCATCATTTCTTAGACATTGGATATGTACTGGAATTTCTGATGTTGTTTACTTACCCTCATGTATGTGTACTCTGAATGGAATTATGAAATATATATGTATGCATGTTGCGTCTCATTTGCCTGACTCCCCACATTACACACACTTTTATCGCACTCACTGGGACATAGTCTCATCCCACGATGTGGGAATTATATTCAGTTGTGCAAGTTTCTGTCCAGGTGCTTGGCAGAAGAGTTTAGGACTTATTTGAGTGGAATGTTGTAGCCTTGTAATTGTAAATGAAATTCTGGACTTTTGGGGTAGTGCATAGGACGTGATTATTTGTGGGAGGATATTATGATGTTTGTACTAACGAATTCAGTTATGTTGAGCCCTTGAGGGCAATTTATCTTGATTGTATTGATGTATAAATTTTGTGGAAGCTTAAGCAAACGTCAGATTGCCTAAGGCACTTACGTGGTTTGCATGACAATATCGATCATGGCGCAAAATAATTTCAGAAACTTAGAAAAGTGTCTCCAACGAACATTATTTCTAGGTTCACGAAATTAGGAAGTTACATAATTCTCTTCTTTGGAGATTGGGGTTTCAAATCTAATGGATTCCACTTTAGGGTTTGCTTCCCTTTTCTCTGTTTTCTTTTCTATTGTTATGAATTTCTAAATCTCTTAGGTTAGGATTTGGGGAATCTTAATTCAAACACTATGTGAATTTCTTTTGTTATTTCAATTTAGTGAGTTTTGATTTAATTCCATTGTTTTCTTCTACTCGTAATGCTTCAATTGATTTGGCCACTCAATTGCATGAACTTAAAGTGATTCTCACAATTGGGAAATTGGGGAGGAACTTGGATTTGAAGTAAACAACACGATTGGCTAATTACCTAAGGATAAGAGTTAGAGATTGTGTGATCTCTATCAATTCTTGATCTTAATGCAATTCTTTCTTAGATTCACCTAAGGAATTAGGGCTTTTAAATTAGGATTAGGGTTAAACCACGAATAAAATGAGATTTAACTATATTTGTGAATTGGATCATGAATTGAATCATAATCACTGAATTGAATATGCTATTGAATTCCATAAAGGGAGAATTAAGAGGAACCAACCCCTAATCATTTTTTGGGTTGCTTTTCACAATCTTTGTCTTTTCCCTTACATTCTAAACATCTTGATTTACAGTTCCTAGTTTTATTTTCTACATTATAATCTTGTTAGTTGGAATATTTTTTATTCTTTTATTCAACTAGCCAAATTCTTTGTATTTTGGTACTTGAATTCTCAATCCCTATGGAGACGATACTTTACTTATCACTTGTCTACTTGATACGATTGGTACACTTTCCAAATCCCTATCAGGGACTAAACACAAAAATCCAACATTTTATAGGGATAAAAAACATACTTATCCCTAAAAAATATTTGTGTGAAAATAAGTAACACGAAACATCTGGCTTGCTTGCACATTTTAAAACCTATCCCAAATATCCACATGTTGTTATAAATGATCCCACGCAAACTATCATCACTTCTCACACTTTTTAAGGTAGTATTATGACTGTTTCAAGCGAAAGATTTAATCTTGAAGTTTGTAGAAAGGTGCTACCTATGTTTGTCAATTTAGATGATCAACTATTCAAGTTTGTTAAGGGGGAAGGGTTTAAGTACTTCTGTAGACAATTGTAACCTGAATTCAGTGTCTCTTCAAGGTATATTATAGCTAGGAACTGTGTTCAACTATATCTTGATAAGAATGTGAGGTTGAAAACCTTTTTAGATTATAATGCAGTAGGGTTGCACTTACTACGAATTGCTGGACTGTTATTCAAAACCTTTTATAGACAATGAATGGAAATACCAAAAAGGATCATTAGTTTCTCAGTAGTTCACAATCATAAAGTGGAGACAATAGGTAGGAAGGTTGAGGAAGTTCTAAGGGGATGGGGACTTAGAAATGTGTCCATAGTCACAGTAGATGATGCATCATCTGATGATGTGACAGTGGCATATTTGAAAAATAGAATGAACAACGTGAATGGGTTAGTGCTAAATGAAGAGTTCTTCAACATAAGGTGTTGTGCCCACACATTGAATTTAGTTCTCAAATGATGATTTAAAGGAAATGCACAATTTCATAACAAGCATTCAAAATGTTGTGAGATTTGTGAGGTCTTCACCTCAGAGATTGGCTAAGTTCAAAGTGTGCATTGAATTTTCAAAATTTTCTTGTAAAAACCTAGTGTGTCTTGACATCCCAACTAGGTGGAACTCAACATACTTCATACTAGATGTTGTTGAAAAGTTTCAAGCAACTTTTGAAAGGCTTGAGTTTGAGGACCCAACTTGTGGTGAATTCCTTGAGATTGTTGGTTGACCTACTAAAGTTGATTTGGATAATGCCCGGGCCTTTGTGAAATTTTTTAAAATATTTTAAGAGGTCACAAGGGTTTTCTCAATATCTTTGCATGTGAGCTTACATTTTACGTTTCATCAATTAACTTCTATATATTGTGAGCTTAGACAACCAACTATAAACTTGAATACTATTTATGCTATTATGGGTTAGGAAATGAAGAAAAAGTATGATAAATATTGGGGGAATATTCTGAACATCAATCAACTAATCTATTTTGGTGTTCTTCTTGACCCACGATATATACAAATTGAAATATGTGTAATGGTATGTTCAAGACATGTATAGATATTAACCAATATTTTCAAATGAATATTATCTACTAGTGCAAAGAATAATTTTTCTAGATAGTATAATTGGTATAAGTTAGCGTATGACCAACACAATAATTCTAGGCATTCTTCTCATGATCACAATTGATGGTGTTTCTCAGGGAGGAACATATGTTCTTGCTGAAAATTCATCATATGTGGCAAGGATAGATGCATTTAAACACCACTTGAGAGATAACAATTCAATTCATCAGAAAGATGAACTTGAAAGGTAATTGAGTGAACCTTGTGTAGATGGAGATGATAAATTGGAGTTTCTAGTTTGGTGGATGTAAAATTCATCTAGGTACCCCATATTATTGATTTCCTCCCCAAAAATCACCATCAAATATCTTTTCTTCTTGGCCAAAGTCTAGTTAAAGATTCTCCTTTCATTTCATAAAATCTCATTTTCTTTATAAAAATCTCATTAAAGAATCTCCTTTTATTTCTGTGACAAAATAAGGGAAAATAAGTGAAATATCAAATAAAAATAATAATCATAAATGCCAAATAACCCTCTTAAATACCCAAAATAAATCTATAAAATAGCGGTTTATCAATTATCAATCATGGTCAGGGAGGTTTTGGATACACTTGTTTCAAAAGTTGTTTCGAAAAGTGCATTCAACATTGGTGGTAGAGTTTTAGACGCTTTTAGAAGTTCCATGAACCCAAAAATGGTAGAGACCCACATGTGTGTTCAAAACTGGTTGAGGCCATCACTCTCTCAATTGAAAGACCTTAATTTGAATGACGAGTTTGAGATATCCTAGAAGATTGTTTTAGGTAGCTAATTATTAATTTTTGCATATGAATTTCTTTATATAAGTCATTTATTTTATGTGCATGTACGGTATACCTACGAATTTGGAGGAGGAGCAATGATTTATGGAGGGGCCAGTGGAAGCATAACAGGTGCTGGTGAAGCAACTGGATGTGGTCCATCGTCTCAATCACAACAACCATAACAACCGTTGTGATTGAGAAAAATCTTAGTTGTAACTTTTTCCTTCCTTCTCGTTCGCTTAATTAATCTTACATATACAGTTTACTTTCTTTATTATGAAGATGTACCAATTGAGGTTTTTTTGTCTATCTTTTCAGTTCTACCACTTTTTACTTCTTGGATTCATAAAACTCAAAATCTATTTGGCATAATACTTTTTGGGTTATTACTTAACTTTTTTTTGTCTTTAGGTGAAATTTGGGTCAACACATTTTGGGTAAGTTTGTAGTAATTTCCTTTTTAGTTCTCAATAACTTTTTTAGTTATATAAAAATTTTCAAATTTTTTTAGTAATGGTTTTCTAGTTATTTGAACTAATAGCTAAATAATAAATAGGTGAGCAGATTCAGATTTGTCTTAGAAAGTACATTATTGAGCTAACTGTTAGTACTGATTTTTCCTTTTGTTCACTATGTACTTAGAAGCTTTATATTAGGGGCTTCGGTTTTTGACATTTTCTATTTATGACAACATTAGCTATTGCATAAGTTTGGGATGGGGAAAAACAGGATGTGTGCATTCAAGTTTCTTGTAATAAATTGATAAGCGGGTATGTTAATTATTGTTTATCATAATTTTTTTCGTGTATCTCTATCTTGTCTTGATAATGTACTTACCTAATCACTGTGATGACAATCATACATAAATTTTGAAAGGGAAGGTTTTAAAAGATAAAAAACTTGATAAGAACATATTGCTTAAGTTAGAATTACCTGTTGCAATCCAGGTGCCTCATGAACTTGTTTTCTTTGGTTCACAATGGTGTTAGCAAAGCTAATCATATAGTAACCAATAAATTATTTTAAGCTTGGTGTGAATGGTAACAATGACAAACTAACATTTGACTTGAAAGTTGATCCAGATGCTAAAATTCTCTAGGACTTTTAAAGAATTCGGGGTCTTTCTTGCTTCAATATCTAAAAGAAATTGTGTCTTCTTAAGACACCTTTTTGGATGTTGCATATAAGACTCTTAATTCCTAAATCAAAGGATGTTGCAATAAAGTAGTTGTCTATGTAGATTATTTGCACTTTCACTTTTGTAATGTTATATTGTTTCGATTATAATCCATACTCTAAAGGCCATTGCTTTTGGGTTGTCTAACTATGTAAAGTCGGGTCTATGATGGTCTGTGCTAACATTTTGCGTTAACATTTTGTTGGAAAACATTTTGAGCTAACATTTTCCTAGTCCGTGTAGTTAGAGAATAACAGTAATATAGTCGTGATTATAGGAACAATAATAATTAGATAATCAAATCTGTGATTTATTGTATGACAGTTGTGCGTATAGCTAATTTATAGGGATTTGATTGATTTATAGGAAACTCATTATTAGCAAATGTGTATATATATTCCTGTACTGATTCGTTTCAAATGTACAAAAGAATATTTAACTTCAGCACATTTCTATCTTGGTATCAAGAGCATCAACGCTGTCTCAAAGCTTAAACGATCCAATGGAGGCTGCTGCCAATTCAACACAGAGAATCCCTCTTCCCATATGTTCTGTCAAGCTGGACAAGAACAATTATCTGCTTTGGAAGTCGATGGTGCTGCCACTAATCCGTGTTGCTAAGATGGACAGATACATCCTCAGAACCAAGAAATGTCCAGAGGAGTCCATAACCGAAGGAAACGACAAAAAGGTGAATCCCACTTATGAGGAGTGGATAACAGAGGATCAACAACTCTTGGGGTGGATGTTCAACTCCATGAAAGAAGATATTTCAACACAACTTCTACACTGTGAGACATCCAAGGAACTTTGGGAAGAAGCTCAAGCCTTGGCTGATGCGCATACCAAGTCTCGAATCACCTTATTAAAATCTGAATTTCATAGTTGCAAGAAAGGCTCGTCGAAGATGGAAGACTATCTCATCAAAATGAAGACACTTGCAGATAATCTCAAGCTTGCAGGAAGTGCAGTCCCATCATCTTATTTAATTCTTCAGACCCTTGCTGGTCTAGACTCTGACTATAATGCAATAGTTGTTCAATTGTCTGATAAAGTTGCTCTAACCTGTGTTGATTTGCAGGCACAACTCTTGAACTTTGAAAATAGGTTAGAACAACTGGATAATTTCTCTAGTCTCAGTCTAAATGCTTCAGCTAATGTGGCTACCAAAGCCAACTTCAAAGGAGGCAGGTTCTACAATCAAGGAGGATGGAGAGGCTCAAATCAACGAGGATCAAGAGGTGGAAGAGGAAGAGGAGGAAGGATCAGAGATAAACCAACATGTCATGTCTGTGGTAAGGTTGGACACACAGCTATTCACCGCTTCTATCGTTTTGATAAGTCTTACACGGGGCATTCAGAGGAAAGGACAAAAAATCATAATGCTCTCATTGCTTCACCTAACACAGTCAAAGGTACTAACTAGTACCTTGACAGTGAAGCTTCAAATCATGTCACCCATGACTTTGGTCAACTTCAGGATTGCACTGAACATGATGGTAAGCAGAATCTAATGGTTGGTAATGGTGAAAAATTAAGTATTTTAGCCTTTGGTACTGCCACTCTAAATACTGGTTAGAATCAACTTAACTTACATGACATTCTCTATGTGCCTGAGATCACGAAAAATCTGTTAAGTATTTCTAGACTTGCTGCTGATAATAATACCATTGTTGAGTTTAATGCTACTCAATGTTTTGTGAAGGACAAGTTGGCAGGGAAAATTCTACTAGAAGGGAGAATTAAGGATGGACTGTACCAGCTCTCAGGAGGTCTCTCTCAGCAAAATTTGAATCCAAGAGTCTTCATTTCCATCAAGGAGAGCTGGCATAGAAATCTTGGTCACCCTACTAGCAATATTCTAGATGAGATATTAAAGGTTTGCAAAATAAAAAATTCCATCAAGTGATCAGTTTAGTTTTTGTGAAGCTTGTCAGTTGGAAAGTCACATCTCTTACCATTTAAGACCTCTACGTCTCATGCAAAAGAAGCACTTGAACTAATCCATACAGATGTACGGGGTCCAGCTCCAATAAATTCAATTTCTGGTTTTAAATACTATGTGCAATTTCTGGATGATTTTAGTAGATTTGTTTGGATTTTTCCTTTGAAGCAAAAGTCTGATGTGTTACAAGCATTTATTCAGTTAAAAAATTTAACTGAAAATCAATTTGATAAAAGGATTAAAACTATTCAATGTGATGGTGGAGGAGAGTACAAAGGTGTTCAAAAATTAGCTCTAGAAAATGGTATTCAGATAAGAATGACATGTCCCTATACCTCACAACAAAATGGCAGAGCGGAAAGAAAACATGGGCACATAGTAGAACTTGGTTTAACTTTACTAGCACAAGCAAAAATGTTGTTATACTATTGGTGGGAAGCTTTTTCTACTGCAACATACTTGATTAACAGGTTGCCAACACCTACCATTGGGAAACAAACTCCCTATTCACTTCTTTTTCACAAGGATCCTGACTACAATACGTTAAAGCCTTTTGGTTGTGCTTGTTATCCCTGTCTTAAGCCGTATAACAAGCACAAGTTACAGTTTCACACTGCTAGATGTGTCTTCCTCGGCTATGGCAGTTCACATAAAGGGTATAAGTGCATGAACTCGAGTGGAAAGGTGTTTGTTTCGAGACATGTGGTCTTCAATGAAGATTATTTTCCTTTCCATGATGGCTTCCTGAATACAAAGAAACCTATTGATGACCTAACGGAATCAGCTTATTTCTTCTACCCTTTTCAATCTGCAGGTACTAGCAATGGCCAGAAAACTAATGCTGATCAAGAAATTGATCTTGATAATTCTGATGGTAGTCCATAGCAACATGCAGATCAAGAAGGCAACAGTGTACAAGGCTCACCGATTAGTGTGCAAAGCCCACCAGTTAGTGCAACTTCAGCTAGAAATCAGACAGATGAGGAGGAAGGGCCAAACAATAATGTAGCAACAAATGAGGAGGAAGGATCAAACAATGTGGTAGCAACAACCTCAAGTGATGCACTGAATGAAACAAAAACTCAGTCTGTTAACGCACACAGAATGTGTACAAGGAGCAAAGCTGGCATCCACAAGCCAAAACACCCATATATAGGATCGGTTGAGAGGTTAAAAGAAGAAATAGAACCAGAAACAACTGAGGAAGCCCTGCAAAACCCAGAATAGAAAACAACCATTTGTTCTGAATTTAACACACTTATTACAAACAATACCTGGACTCTAGTGCCATCACTATGCCAAAAAAGACCTTAGAGGGCGCTCCCGTGCAGCCTTAAAGGGCGCTCCCGTGCGCACTAATAAAATCTGCTCTTGTTTGGTCAATAAAACGAGGACGCTCATTGGAGCGCCCTGACAGAAGTAAAAAGAGGGCGCTCCCGTGCAGCCTTTAAGGTCGCACACTGGAGTGCCCTCCTTAAGCACAAGACATGCTTATGGAGGGCGCTCCAAGGAAGCGCCATGGTTCTCTAAAACAAGGGCGCTCCTAGGAGCGCCCTCCTTTTATTATTATATTTTTTTAATTTTTGTTAAAAATAAGGGCGCTCCTAGGAGCGCCCTCCTTTCTTTTTTATTTTTTTTTTAAATTTTTGTTTAAAAACAAGGGCGCTCCTTGGAGCGCCCTCCTTTTATTATTATTTTTTTAATTTTTTTTGTTTTTTTAATCCACTTTAACCTGCATATTTATTTCAGTCTGATTCCAATGGCTTAATCCAAAAACATGTATATTTATTCCTTAAAATTCAAACACTTAGTCATTTTATGAACAACACACATATCTACTTGAAATAAGAATTCAAACTTGACATAATATGAATAGTTTCCTATGCAAGCTATACAATTTAGTGAAAGTATGAAGTACCTATACAACTATATAGAATTCAAACATGACATCTCACAATAATCTACTCAGTTGGTAAATATACATGCATCTCATATATATGCTTAACAACTCTAGTCTTCTAAACTAAAATTTTTTTGGCATAGTTTGCTTTGTTTATTCAACATTTCCCAATTTATCAAACAACTGTACAAATCCATACCAGCAGCCATAATTCATAAGTCAAATAGTGATAAACCAGTCGGGAATGTAATATGAAAAGGTGCACAAATTACGAACAGGGCTCTTCTTGAAATTGCAAAAAGAATAGTGATGATATCTACTCTGCTGAACCTGTTAGTTAAGTCATTAATATACAACTTTGTTTAACATTTTCACATTATGTACATGTTTACTTACCCTCATAATGGACAAATCAATTACAAATAAGTGGTAACTACATGGTTTGCCCATTCTTCCCGAACCTCATCAAGCTGCTCCGTTGTGTAGGTTGAGCATCGGAACTTAGCAAAGTACTGTAAAAGGAAAAAATTGATTTCAGTATATAAACTAGTGTATGAGGGTTGAAAAAAGTACTTTGCTATCACAAGTCATAATTACCTCTCTAGGTATTATGAGTTGGTTTTGATCAATGATCTCCTTCATATAACGCATTACGAAGAGCCCACAATCGTCATTGTTTGTTTGGGTAGGACACTACAAGTATAATTAATTTAAAAATAAGTCATGCTTACGCACTTAGTAATGAAGAAACAAATTGTCCAGAATAGATCAATATTACCTTAATGCGGTACCATGTGGGATCTGGTAGAATACTATTCTGTGATTCCTGGAATCCACTCAACTTTCTATACTTTTGTAAAGATCTAAAGTAATATAACAAGTACATTGTATAAGAGCTCTTAACTATGTTAATGTGATATTAAACCAAGGAATACTTACTTTTTAATCATATCCTTGATGGGATCATAATGTTCTGGGGGATTACGTAAAGAGTCCAAAAAGTAAACCTTGCCAAAACCAGTGAGACTCAATGCAATAAGAACCCAATGTCGGCTACAACCACAATGTAAATTATGTCAAATAAATAGTTTTATAAAAACAAGAATATTGAGACATAAACATATACTACACATACCCGACATGATTGTATGGAAGCAGGAACAATTTGTCTTGCCCGCGTCTATTGTACAACACTCTTCCCACTAACTTATGTTGCTTGGTGTTCGCATTGAATGCTGTGGTGGTTTGTGGAGATATGAAAACATATCAATCCGTGTTGGAAGATGGAGCTAAGGCTGAATGATATAAATAACTATACGAAAAAATGTACATAATGTCAAAGCAAGCATAACAAAAACGAGATAAACAAACTATGAGATGCTTTGGATTGAAATTACTTGCAATAGACATCAATCACGGTGGCATCCAACCACTCACGGTACAAAACCGAATGAAGACAATCGGGATCGATCCATCCAATCATAATATCAGTACTAACAATGCCTGCACCTATCGTGCAATTAATCACAACACCATCTTCTTGCATCTTTTCAGAGTAGTACCTATCCAATATTTGCAATGATGTTGTGGTAGATGCAGCAGGCTTTGAAGTCACCACCTCTGGCGGGCATTCACGAACAGGAGTCTTCCGCGTAGTTGAGTGTGGTGAATAACGAGTCTCCACATGCGGCCCCGCAACAGAAGATTGTGTAGTCTACAAATTTCATAATTTGTACGTATTAATATTTGTAGGTGAAATAATAAAAATGCACTTTTGACACAAATAAAATACAGACATACCAATGCATCCAATCCAACATGTGAAGATGGCCATGCGATGAAACACCCTAATGCCTCAGTAATAGTGCTCAGTTCCCCGTAGGCGTCAGGGAATGGAAGCGCCGCACGGGGTTCAATAGCAATTTGAACCATCACCTTAATTGAGTTGGCTGGAAGTGGGGAATTGTGTAAATCCTGCCCTGGGAGATTCCATGCTTGTCCTTTACCCACTACTCGTAACACCGAGTCTCCCAAGTACAATATACATTGAAATACACCCTATATAATTAACACAAGTAATCAAGTTTATGGATAATTAGTGCAAAAAAAAACATAACTATTAAGAAGTAAGAAATACCTCAGGAAAGCCAGGTCTAGTAGAAGAGGTAGAATCTCTGTAACTCCGTTCTGTCCTAACTTCGTGAAGCTCTCTTCTTGTTTCATCAAGTTATTGTTGCATGCTCATGTATCCGACTCTCATTTCCCTCAATTCCGCAAGAACGTCTTGAAAATTTTCAGGGACTACATTTGGTTGGGGTTTAGGAGCATTATAATATTGTCTGGGATATACACCAAAGCCCACACCCCGAACACGTCCCCTATAGATATCCTTCTTCAAAACTTGGTCAAGAACTTGTCTATCATCAGAGGGACCACTCTCAGCAGGTTGAGACAATATTTCCTCCTAATAAGATAAGGGCAAAAATATAAACTCCACAATCAAGAAATACATGAAATTTAACACACAATGATAGGAAGTATATACTTACACATTGTGTGAAGACCTGTTCGACTTCTTCATTGTTCGCATTTTTTTTTGTTAATCCTAGCGGTTCTCCATAACATATGTCTTGAAACTTCCGAGGTTCCATCCCCCGCTTGTTGTATCTGCAAAGTATTATTGAGACACAATTAATACTAAAAAATACTACATTGGGATAAAATTTTAACGACAATAATTACTAGTTCTTGCTCAAGTCTGGCATAACCCTTACGTGAACCTCTATACGGGTATTGAGGATTAGAAGCTCTGACCTTGTTTTTTTCACTTTTTTCCTGGAATAACACATGGTAAATATATTGAAGACCTCTTTAACATGTAAAAATGTTGGTTAACTTGACAATGTTTAAAAAAATAATGTATTAATGCATATAGTACCTTAAAATGTTCTTGTGACCGTATGGCAACAAAATAATCCCATTGCTCCTGTGATATTATCTCCCCATACCTCTTAGGAGGACGTGGGATGACATTGCCATCTTCGTCATGCATAAAATCAGTGGATAATGTGGACCTAAAAGATCTATGTCTTTTACCAGCCAACATAAGAACATATTTTTTATGACATTCTTCAACATTAAATGTGGACTACATATAAAACAAAACATAATAAGATAATGAGTTAGTCATGTGCCTTTATGTCCTCCAATTCTTATTAATAAATTAAGGGGAAATAGGACACACACTTAATGACGCATGCTCATTTATGAACAAAATGCAATCATTGGGACAGGCATGTATTTTCTCATAGCTCATCCCAATAGAACTTAACATCTTCTTTGCCTCATATGTTCTATTAGGTAGAACATTGTCCTCCGGTAACATCTCCTTCAACAAGGTGAGTAACTCTGTGAAACTCTTGTCAGACCAACCATTTGTTGCTTTTAAATTATACAACTTCAACACAGCTGACAACCTTGTATACTTGGTGCACCCGTTGTACAATGGCTTCTCAGCATCACTAGCTAGGGTATCAAACATTTGGGGACAATCTCTGAGGTCATCTTCAACCACCTTTCGAATCTCATCAATTCGGTCGCAATCCTCCCACCCGGTCCCAACGTCATCATCACTTGGTTCTACATTGACATTATTCTCTCCCATACCACTTTGTTCACTCCTAATCTCACCATGAAATGTCCAACATGTGTAACTCTGATCAATTCCAAAACAGAATAGATGGTCCCTCAACTCTGTTTCACTAACTCGCTTAGAACAAAAACACTTCGTACAAGGGCAGAGAATTCTACTAGGGTTTGTTGCATGGTCAATGGCAAATTTTATAAACATTTCCACTCCTTCCTCATACTCATGTGTCAGACGGTTTGCAAACATCCAAGAACGATCCATATTCTATCAACATAAGATGACATCATTAATAATTAACTCGAAAAGTATATATGATATTCTTTTGATATAATGACTAACTACATGCCTAATTTTCATATTAGTTTATGACTATTGTTCCTAGTCTATGAAAATTTGAGCAGCATTTCATCTATTTCTTTAACATTCCCAACTTAAGGAAAAACAATTTTAACTCTAAACCAACAACAACCAGTCCAAAAGAGTTCAATATGAGTAATGTATATTTATATAACATTACTAAATTTATAAAACACATTTTTAACTCCAACCAACAACAATAAAACCAAAAGTGTTCAATAATAATATGTACACATAATTAATTTTCATATTCAAATTTCAATGTTATTTAAACTAACTAACACAATCACAGTTCAGATAGCAAAACAGTGGGTGCAGATAGAAAAACAAAACATGGGCAGAAAAAAGGGTGCACAAGCAAAAATAAAGGTGCAAATAGCAAAAAAAAGGTATGGTAGGGTTTCCCTTACCCTAGTGGCTGCGAAATGAGAGTGAGGAGAAGGGAAGGAGCCGCCGCGTCGAACGGAAGTGAGGGAAGGAGCGCCGCGCCGCTCCGTGCTGGAACGAAAGTGAGGGAAGGGAAAGAGCTTGCTCCCTTCAAAGCTTGCTCCCTTCGAAGCTCTTGCTCACCGTGATGGAATGAGAAGTTGCGGACGGAAAAGGAGGAGGAGCTTGACGGAGGGAGAAGGAGGAGCTTGACGGAGGGAGAAGGAGGAGCTTGACGGAGAATGAGAAGTTTCACAGAGGAGACAAAGGAGACGTCGTGGAACAATGGGATGGAGACGGTGAGGGAAGGAGACGAAGGAGCTTGAGGGAGACGAAGGGCTAGGGATACGGTTTACAGAGAGAGACAATGGAATGTGAGAACGCGGGAGAGAATATTACCAAAAGAAATAGATTAATTTGTGCTAGAAAAGAGGGCGCTCCAAAGGAGCGCCCTGGAAAAACAAACAGAAAAACATACGAGGGCGCTCAGGAGCGCCCTCCTTTCATCATAATTAAAAAAAAAATCACTCTGGGAACAAGGGCGCTCCCTTTGAGCGCCCTGGAAAGTAGCCAAAGAGGGCGCTCAGGTGGAGCGCCCTGGAATCATAAATAGAAAATCCAACGAGGGCGCTCCTAGGAGCGCCCTCCTTTCGTTAGAAATAAAAAAAAAGCAAATTAACGTTGGGAACAAGGACGCTCCCTGGGAGCGCCCTGGAAAATGGCCAAAGAGGGTGCTCCACCTGAGCGCCCTGGATTTATAAACAGAAAATCCAATGAGGGCGCTCCTAAGAGCGCCTTCCTTTCATCAGAATTTAAAAAAAAAAACAATTTCACGCTGGGAACAAGGGCGCGCTGTTGGAGCGCCCTCTACTCTACCTATAAGGGCGCTCCCACCCATCTTTTGAGCGCCCTGGTATTTAAACGATTGTTTTAGACGCTAGCGCGCACGGGAGCGCCCTAAAGGGAGTGCTCTAATATCCTCAAATTGGTGTAGTGCATTTCAAGGACAAAAGAATGTGATTGATTCAAAATGGGTCTTTAAAACTAAATACAAGGCAGATGGTACTCTCGAAAGGAGGAAAGCAAGGTTGGTCGCAAAAGGGTTTCAACAAACAACAGGCATAGACTATGAGGAAACCTTCAGTCCAGTTATCAAGGCCAATACTGTAAGAATCATCCTAACCATTGCTGTACATTTCAATTGGGATATTAGGAAAATGGACATCAATAATGCCTTTCTAAATGGACATCTCAAGGAGACAGTCTACATGCACCAACCTGAAGGATTTGTAGATCCAACAAAGCCACAACATATATGTAAACTCACCAAGGCAATATACGGGCTAACACAAGCCCCAAGGGCATGGTTTGATAGACTCAAAGGTGCACTTCTCAAATGGGGCTTTCAGAACACTAAAAGTGACCCATCTCTCTTCTTATTCAAGGGCAAAGATCACGTCATCTTTTTGTTAATCTATGTAGATGACATTATTGTGACTGGAAGCAATCCCAATTGCTTGAAAGCTTTTATTAAACAACTCAATGTAGTTTTTGCATTGAAGGATCTTGGGCAGTTGCATTATTTCCTTGGAATGGAAGTGCAAAGGGATGATAGTGGAATGTTTCTAAAGCAGACCAAATATATTTTAGACTTGTTGAGAAAATTCAATCTAGAAAATGCAGCCCCATGCCCAACTCCTATGGTCACTGGGAGAAAATTTGATGCAAACGGAAAACCCTTGAAGAATCCAACAATGGATAGAGAAGCTATTGGTGCACTCCAATACTTGTCTAATACTTGACCTGACATCTCTTATTCAGTTAGCAAATTGAGTCAATTCATGAGTACTCCGACCATTGAGCACTGGCAGGGAGTAAAAAGAGTCCTTCGCTACCTTCGGGGAACTATGGATCATGGCTTACACATCAAAACTTCAACAGATTTACACCTGTCAGGCTTCTCTGATGCAGATTGGGCCACTAGTACTGATAGGAAGTCAACAGCTGGTTACTGTGTGTTCCTTGGTAAGACATTAGTTGCATGGTCATCTAGAAAACAAAAGGTTGTGGCACGCTCAAGCATAGAATCAGAATATAGGGCTCTAGCAGACTTGGCAGCAGAAATTACTTGGATTAAATCTCTGTTACAAGAAGTTGAGTTACCATTGCCCAGAAAGCCAATCCTTTGGTGTGACAATCTAAGTGCTAAGGCACTAGCCTCCAATCCTGTATTGTGTAACGTCCTAATTTCTTAATTCAAGAATAATGCCCGTTGGAGACACTATTCTCAAATTTCTGAAATTAATACGTGCCATTAACGATATCTTTACCCTTCACGTAATTGCTTAGGCAATCCAACGCTTGCTTAAGCCTTCACACAGTTCATACATCATTATTCTTATTACAAAACTTTAACCCAAACTTAGGGAATGAACCTACACTTGGCGTGTCATGGTCCACAAAAACCCACACCGGAAATCCGGCAGAGTTTCCCTAAAAATTGGACATTTCCCAATTTTCAGCTTCACCTGAAAACCAGCAAAACCACCAGTACAGTTCATAATAACATAATTACTAATCCATTTCCATAACAAATAGGCCTCCATGACCAATCTAAAGATTTCTACGTTGATTACCAATTAAATAGCAACTACAATCAAATCCCCAATAAAATCTCTATGTAATTACATCATTAAACTATCAATACATCTAGTGAAACTACAACTCCTCTTGACCGCTAGGAGTGGGTAAGTCCACTCCAAGAGCTCCATCCGTCCCTGAACATTAGCTGGAAGTTCCCTGCACAGACTAAAATATATCCCCGAAACGTGGGGTGAGACTACGGTCTTAGTGAGCAAAGCATGCAACAAGCAGTATGGGGAATACAATAAGATGCAATGCACAAACATAGTACATCAATCATTAATCCTGAATTCAAACAGACATAATAGTTCTGAAATGCATGGTTATTCTGAAATACATACTAATTTTGAAATACATAGTACTCTGAAATACATACTAACTCTGATAATATGCATGAACTGCAATTCCCAGCAGTACGGGGTCTTAGCACTGATTCTGGGCTAGACCTAAGCTCAGACTACAAGGAACGTCTTCCTTGGGACGTATCCTGCCATTATTCTGGACTGAAGTCAAGTTTTAATGCATGAATATCTGGGCCGAAGCCAAAACTCTGGTCCGAAGCCAAATCTCTGGGCTCTAGAGGGCCTCAATGCGGTTAATACTCAAATCCCGACTACGACCATTCATTATGGGCCCATGCCTGAATTGGAGTATTAACAACTTGAACTTTTCCACCCCCCCTAAGGTGAATTATTCCCCGAAGAGAACCCTCCGTGCCTGACCCAAAGGCCTAGGGACTCAGCCCTTGGATCCTCTGATAATCTGTATAATATGTTGGTCTTAAGAGGCGTCAGCGGAGTCAATACTCAAATCCCGACTACGGCCACTACTTCATGGCCCATGTCTTGATAAGAATATTAACAACCTGAACTTCTCCACCCCCCTAAGGTGAATTATACTCCAAGGAGAACCTCCCTTAACCGAATCCAAGGCCTACTAGGACTCGACCCTGGACCCATGTGGAATTAACTGTGTCTTTTAGATAGTGCAGATGCATGGGTAATAATTACAACATAACATAGTACATAATATAAATAACAAAACTTCATGCTGGAAATTAACATTTACATAAAATCCATGTATACATCCATAACTTACAGAATCATCATAAAACATTGAGAATCATCAATAAAATCACCCTATAACAGTTGTACCCACAAAATCCCAAAATCCCCAAATTACTCTAACCTAGGGTTTTCACATACAAGCTAATAAACACCTCCTAGCATGAATATCATCTATTCCAACCATAAATCAACATCCACAACTAAAAGGGAAGAGGAATAGGAGAATAGGGGTCATAATAAAAGCATATACATAATGGAGTGGAGGTGTGTGAGCTTTACTCACCTCTAACGGAGGAAAGAACGGAAGAATGGAGAGAGGAAGATGATGATCCAAGCTCCAAGGGTGGTGGAGTAGCCTCCAATCTAGCTCTCCTTCTTCTCCTAGCTCCCTCTTTCTAAACTCGTCCCTCCCTCTCTCTAGAAACCCTAGGAGACACCAAAAATGAGAGAAGAGAGTGGGACTCTCTATTTTTTAAAAACTGAATTCGTGTATTCTCGCTCAAGCTAGAATTCTCGCTTGAGCGAAAATACCCTAGAGAGTAACCCTTCTCTGGACAATTCTCGCTCAAGCGAGATTTTTCGCTTGAGCGAGTATGAGTCTATTTTGGGAGTGCAAATGAACTCGGAACCTTATCATATAACCTATCAAACTGAAACCCCGGAAGTTAGCTTTCTAATGATAGTGGAATCACCTTAATTGGACATCCATGCTCTAGATATTTTCGAATTAGTGCACCAAGGTCATTAGGCCTAAAACCCACAATTAAGCAATGACCTCGGTTGGTTCCCCTCTTTGCTCCAATTCAATTCTCTCCTTCTCAAACCTAATTCCTCTCCATGAAAACCTTCTTCTAACTTAGTTCTTCTCATCCAAAGCCTTCCCTCATTCACATCTTGCTGCACAATTCCATTATTCCTTGGGTAGTCTCCATTGTTAACCTATTCCACTTAATGGCCAAAACCTATGACAATGCACTCCACCCCAATCATTATTAACCACATACTTCCTAATCTCATTAGATAACCAATTTCCATCCTAAATTCACATTTCAAACTCCAATTCCTCATACTGTTCCCTATCCTCTGACCCTTAGCTATAACCATAACCTAGGATTTTATTACAATTCCTAAGCCCTAGATTTGGGATGTTACATATTGCACGGCAGAACGAAACACGTTGAAATTGACATACACTACATTCGAGATCAAGTATTACAAGGCCAAATTGTCATAGCATATGTGCCCTCTGCAGACCAGATTGCTGACTGTTTGAAAAGGCTCTCTCTCACTCATTCTTCAATCGGTTTCGAGACAAACTCGGTGTTATTCCATCACCCACTCGTTTGAGAGGGGCAGTTAGAGAATAACAGTAATATATCCGTGATTATAGGAATAATAATAATTAGATAATCAAATCTGTGATTTATTGTATGACAGTTGTGCGTATAACTAATTTATAGGGATTTGACTGATTTATAGGAAACTCATTATTAGAAATGTGTATATATATTCCTGTACTAATTCATTTCAAATGTACAAAAGAATATTTAACTTCAACACTTTTCTATCTGTGCTAGTCTCTTTTTAGAATTTGTGAAATGGGGGTTCCATTTTGCAAGTTTTCAACCCACGTAATGAATGCAAGATGGAACCCTTGTCTAGCAAATAACCCACGCACCCACCTTGTCATGATTTAGGTATATCTATCCATCTTTTAATCTCAATGACATAGGTATATCTAGATGTCTAATTTCTGCAACTTAGCTCTGACATAATTGAAAGTGCTAATATTCTGGCATTAAGTGCCCAATATTTTCATGAATTACTTTATAAGAGCTAACTATCTATTTTTTGTAGAAGCAATTTAAAACACCAAATTGCTAGAAACCTTCATTTGAACCTTCATATAAGCAGTAAATTGTTCTAGAAATCATTTTAGTCGTTAAGAATATTTTTGACATTATGGTTATATAATCTATAAAAAACTTTTTAAGTGCTTTTGTGGGAAGGGAACCTTTTCTTTTCTGTAAGATTGACTACAACTATTGACCAATTACAAACTGTGCATGCTATACTCTTATGCTTCTCATGGTAAACAACATTGTAAAATCTAAATTTTAAGGCAAAATTCTTATTTATAATTGTCAGATTTTCCTTGGATACAGAAGTTCCCCGAATGTGAAGGATGATTATAATGACATAGAAGGATCGACAAAGAAGACTATTATTCTACGTTTTATAGCCAGGAAGATGAAGAGTGAGTTTTCAAACTAAAATGACAATTAAAATAGAGTGATGATAATGTTTATAATATGATAGATATAAATATTGCTAGTTAAAATCTAGAACACTTACTAGTGCTTGGATAATTGTACTATCTAAATTTCACTATTTAGTAATATAAATGATTTGTAATGTAATCTTTTATTTGGAGTTTCGACTAATCGAAAAAAAATTAATTGATCAATGCATTATTTAAGACTCAATGTCAGGTAACGTCCTAATTCCTAAATTCGAAAATAATGTCTGTTAGAAGCACTATTCCCGAATTCGTGAAATTATTTCGCGCATTAATTATATCGACATACATACATTACAATGCTTAGGTAACTTCAACATTTACTTAAGCGGAAAACAATCATCCACATGATAGAGTCAATATTGCCCACATAGGCTCATAATACATGCATCAAGTAAATATGCATAATGGGATATGGAAATACATATGTCCTGGAAATATCAAAACATCAATGAGGGCCCCACATGTACATCCCTATCCCACCAAAAGAATAACATCCAATGCCTATACAAAATAATCTAGAAATCCAAAAGAGAGAGTTGGGGACTAAAACCCAACTCCAAGCTCCAACCTCTCCATCAAGTAGCTAGACAGTTACCTTGCACATCTTAACATAATTCCCACATCATGGGGTGAGACTAATGTCTCAGTTTGTGTGATAAAGCATGCAGTGTGGGGAGTTAGGCAAATGATATGCAACACACATATATCTACAAATCACAATTTCATGCAGAATACAAATGTAAATACATGAATGTGAGTAAAGCATGACTGTGAGGTGTTGTTACCCGACACCTGAGGTCTTTTCACTATCTGTGACTGTGATTGAGCGCTCGACCGTGTGACCAAGGACCGTCGTTCAAGGCCACTTATAATTAAAGCTTATTAACCATGAATAATCATGCATGAGTCATTTTTAGATTGAGGACCTCCATCTCCCTCTTGGCCGAGAGTTTGATGTGGTTACCTCATTGTTATTACAAGTAATTGCTCGGTGGCCTGTGATGGTCCGGAGACCCTGTGATGGCCCGAAGACCCTGTGAAATCCCGAAAGCTCTGTGATGGTTCAAGGACCCTTATAACGTGTTCCATGATGGCCAATGGCCCATGCATGTTTAAAAATATAGTCAATACATTCACCAGTCCAAAATCCCCAAATCACCTACCCTAGGGTTTAGAATACAAGAGCATACAACCAATCAACTCAATAATCCATCCTAGGTTTGTCTCTAATCAATATCACAATCAACAATAAGAGCAAAGGAAGTAAGAATAGGGAGCATATACATAGGTAGCCATTCAAGAATGAAAGTGAGTGGAGAACCACACTCACCTCAAATGGGGAAGAAATAGGAGAAATGGAAGGAGGAGGGTGATGATTCCAAGCTCCAAGGGTGGTGGAGAAGCCTTCAAGCTAGCTCTTCTTCCTCTTCTAACTCCTTATCTCTCTAAGTTTCTCCCCCTCTCTCTAAAATCATAAATGGGGGGGAGGGGGGTAATAAAATGATGGGGGAGGCTAGGGTTCGCTATTTTAAAAAACTGAAATCGCGCACGCTCGCTTAAGTGAGAGATTCCTCGCTTAAGCGAGCCCCAACTAATAAGGCACCCCTGATGCTGCAGGGGTCGTCGCTTGAGTGAGCCCTTGCTCGCTTAAGCACTCCTGCGAGCATTCCTGATACTGCAGGGTTCTCGCTCGAGCGGGGCTGAGAGCACTCTTTGCTCGCTTGAGCGAGCCTCAACTCAGAGAGCACCCCTGATGTTGCAGGGATCCTCGCTCGAGCGAGCCTCAACTCAGAAACTCCCCGCTCTCTACCTTATCCCTCGCTCGAGCGAGCCCTTGCTCACTTGAGCGAGCCTACCTTAACTCAACTTTTTCCTTTCTTCACTCTTACTCCCTTCTCTCCTCTACTCCTAAAATATTAGCCTCTATCCTTACTCATTGGTTTTAAGAAATTAAATTGGAATTTTGGGATGTTACATCGCTTTTAAACCTTGTAAATTACCAAAAAATAATTCAAACAAGATAAAGTGACTTGACCCAATGTAGGTCCATAAACCGAGTTAATCACCCATCCGTCAAGGCCATTACCTGCACAACCTACCACTCGATGAACCCTCATCAATTAACGAATGAAAATGAGCCAAAAAAAAATTGTAGTCAGTTTTAATCAGGTTAGGCTATTCAGCTCGAAACCCAACCATACTTGACCGTTGGCCAACCTTAATTCCGGATTAAATTAAAAAGAGTGAATATCTCCTTTAGCTAAGTGCATTATAAAATAAAGACTCAAGGTAATCCTGTCAAATTAATAAAGAACTAGTATATTAACTAGATAAATGTATTTTTTATAGAATTAAAATTCAATTATTAATAAATTAATATATTTAAAATTAAAATAATTAAAATAAATTTAAATAATTATTCAATTTTGAATTATAATTGTTCTCGGTAAGGTATGATAGGTCGACTTCATCGTCGGGTCGGGTCCTCGCTCCCGGAATCTTCCTATGTCCTTACTCTCCTTATGTGAACTGAGGGCTGATTACCCCCCGTGTGCATCTTTTATCCTAAGTGTTCTTAACCGTCGACCTCCCCCACGTCTACGCCCACTAACCCCACTTTCTCTGGTAATCGTCTGCCTAGGTGATGGGGAGGGGTGTAGACGGTTTTAACCAGGGGAGTGTAGACCTCCCATTTGGGCTTACTAGTCGGCCCATATACCAGGGGAGTACACAGCCCCACGAGCCTAAGCCTACTCGTAGAGTAGTGCGTAAGGCGTAAATAATAAAGTACATCGACTGTGAAGGCCAACCTTGACTTCTTAACAATGGGGTGTAGACCTCCCCTTTGGGCTTACTAGTCGGTCCATATACCAAGGGAGTACACAGCCCCATGAGCCTAAGCCTAATCGTAAAGTAGTGCGCAAGGCATAAACAGTGACACATGACTACATTGTAGACTTCTCTATAAAGCAGAAGGACTCTGCTCTTCACATGTTAATCGTAGCTTTTTGTCGATTCATGGTTGTCGCCGCTTTTCATTTTTGAATTTGAAAACCAATGACTATGGAACGTTTGACCTTCGTTTCCCGTAACCCAATGCTACGCGCCCCTAGCCGTACCTGGCATTTAATAGCCATCATTGCCTACGCATTGGAAAGGGTGTGATTTGAAGAGTCACCACACTTCTCCCCTAGATTCCACGTGTCCTCCTGATGCCTTTCTTCATCTAACGGTCCCTGTGGGGTGTCGTTTGGGTTGTGAATGGCTAAGATGAATTCCATTAATGTTCTTTCATCCAATGGTTCTGATGAGGAGACGTATGGTTTCTGAACGGTCATGATGGACCGTTGCCTTAATTTTCGTTATAAGGCCTCTGCACGCTACCATCCCCCTCACCAAGACAAAGCTCCCTCTTCTTCGCTTTTATTTGCAGCAACCTTGTTATTGCCTTCTTCTCTATTTCCTTTTTCCATTTCATTGCCCTCCATTTCCAGATCCTCGTTCTACTCTCTCATGATGCCCCCTCCACGTTCGTTCCTCAAACAGGTATTTCCTCTTTTTCCTTCAACTTTCCTTACTTGTTTACTCTCTGTTTTGTTTGTCTGTGTTCAAATCTTTTCTTCTCTTCCATCTCTTCCGACCTTTCTTCTTAGTTGTTTCAAAATATCTAGAGACGATCTAAGTGATTCCCAAAACCTTTCCAAATCTATTTCCTTATTATCTGATAGAGACACTAGTGCCACCGAGACTGATTCTATGTTTGATAGTGATGAAACTGAGAGTTCGGTAACATCCCGACTTCCCCCAAAAAATATTATTCCTGATAAAATGCCTGAGCAAGAAGTACCTGTTATTAACCTTAGTGATGAGGGTTCCCCAGTTTTAAATAATGCAGGTGATTTAGATAACGAGGATCCGAGCTTAAGTCAAGATTTAGAAGCAAACCCGATCGTACCAAAAATCTATATTTGTTTCCTCGGTGATGTAGCCGATCGCTCCTATAGGTATACCACTATGTCGAGCATAATTAATTTCCATAAAAACACAGTAATCACTTCGCTCGATTTAGATAAAACTATTCTGATTGAGCCCTGTACTGAAAATGAAAGGATTTGTGACTCCTATTTGGCTAGCGACTCTGTTCCTCTTTACACCTACCTGTATGATACCTTTCTTACAAAACTTAATCTCTGACTTCCGTTTTCGGACTTCGAGAAAAGTCTCTTGAATGTCCTCAATATTCCGCCCTCCCGATTGCATCCTAATAGTTGGGCGTTTGTCCGAGCTTATCAAATAATGTGTCGCCACTATTCCCTAGTTCCCGACTTAAAAAAATTCTTCGCTTTCTTTCAAGTAAAGCTTCCTTCTTCCAACGAGCTCGGATGGATATCTTTCAATAATATACCGAAAAAGGGGGAGATTTCGGCCTATACTTCATCCTATAAATTGTGGAAACAGAAGTTTTATAGGGTCTGAGGTGTAGATGTCTCCAGTAATCTTTTATTCAACTCGGATGGGACTTCCCACTTCCCACTCTTCTGGTCCTTAGAGCCTCACAAAGTTCCCCAAACTCCATTAAGTGTTCTTTTCGAGGGAGATAGAGCCGCCGTAGAGTGGTTAAGAGAACAGAAAAATGTAGACTGCTGTGCTTTATTAAAAAATGAAGATAACCCTGTCGAGCTTCAGACTCTACTTGGTATATTAATTTGTCTTATTTCATATTGTCGAGCACCCATATGTCTTCGTGTTTGTGTACTAAACATTTACTATCTCGCAGGAAGTATGCCTCCTAAATCTCAGACTACTAAAACCATGGATGAAGTGACGATGTTGAAGGCTCTTCGGGCTAAGGAGAAGAAAGCAAAAGCAACTGAGAAGAACACTGCTTCATCGGTTGAGTGTCTAGGAACTGGCCCGGTGCAAGGTGATGGAGGGAATCCTTCTGCGTAACGCAAGAAGCAGAAGATCGACGATGGCGGTAATCCTGGAGGTGCAAGTTCCAAAACGCCACCCTCTGGCAGCATCCAAAACACTACTGGCAATCCTCTCCCTAATCCGACTTCCGGAAGCTCTGAAAAATGGTGGGCTTTGTTCAATGATTTCGAGGGAGGCACTTCGGACGTCGGCTCTATCTTCGATCGCCGATTTCCCATTGACCAAATCATAGAAAAACATCTCAATCAGAAGGAAGATAGGACCCGGGTTCAAAAAGTCGGAATGAGGAACATCGGCAAAAAACTTCAATCATCCGGGGCCCAAATGGCTTTCTTTGACCTCTATGTTGACCAGTATGTTGGCAGCGCCGAAAAAGAACTGAAAAATCTTATACTGAAAAATAAAGAGCTTACTGAAAAGATTAAAAATGTTGAAGGTGATATGAAGACCGTGGAGAGGCTGAAGACTGATTTAAAAGCTATTGAAACTAAGAACACTGAATTACTTGCTGAAAAGAATACTTGGGATGAAAAATTTGCCGATCTTGGGAAGAAAATTGGATATTTACAGAAAAACAATGATGACCTTGTAGCTGAGAACAAAAACTTGGGAAGCAAGGTGTCTACTCTGACCACAGAAAAAAGAGACTTTGGTGGCCGACATTACTCGTAGAGCTTGAAGACACAAGAGCTCAAGTTGCCATGCAGCATACCGCCGGGTTTGACAAGGCTGTTACCCAACTTCAATTCTTATATCCTGATTTGAAAGTCGACGAAGTTGGAGCCTTTATCATGTGGTTGATGGCAAGTTAGTGGATATAGTTGTAGATGAAGATGAGGAATGAAATATTTCCTTAACCTTGTAGACTTGTAGACGTGGTTTTGTCTTTTTGGCTTTCCTATGTGTACTGCTTGTTTTAAACTTAATATATGTAATGACTATGGCATTCAATCTATATCTTTCTTTGATCAAATATTGCATAATTGGAAATATCTTCCGGTTTTCGATAAAATTCCCCCAATAATTTGACACTTCAAAGCTCTCATTATCTAAACTGAGTTAATAACTTAACAAATTCTTCGAAGTCATTCCCCGAACAAGTCGGAATGATAGAGTTATCAGTACCCTTTGCTGTGCGAGATACTTAGAAAATTATTCTAAGATTTATAGAAACTGAAGTTGATGATGTATACTTATCCCGGAAGTCGACAATGCAGAGTTATCAATGCTCTTTCTTGAGTTGATAACTTAGTGAATTTTTATGTCGATGCCCTTTCTTAGGTCGACTCACTGCAAGTCGATGCCTTTTCTTAGGTCGACACTGCAGAGTTATCAATGCTCTTTCTTGAGTTGATAACTTAGTAATTTTTTATGTCGATGCCCTTTCATAGGTCGACTCACTGCAAGTCGATGCCCTTTCTTAGGTCGACACTGCAGAGTTATCAATGCTCTTTCTTGAGTTGATAACTTAGTAATTTTTTATGTCGATGCCTTTTCTTAGGTCGACTCACTGCAAGTCGATGTCCTTTCTTAGGTCGACACTGCAGAGTTATCAATGCTCTTTCTTGAGTTGATAACTTAGTGAATTTTATGTCGATGCCCTTTCTTAGGTCGACTCACTGCAAATCGACGCCCTTTCTTAGGTCGACACTGCAGTGTTATCAATGCTCTTTCTTGAGTTGATAACTTAGTGAATTTTATGTCGATGCCCTTTCTTAGGTCAACTCACCGCAAGTCGATGCCTTTTCTTAGGTCGACAATGCAGAGTTATCAATGCTCTTTCTTGAGTTGATAACTTAGTGAATTTTATGTCGATGCCCTTTCTTAGGTCGACTTACTGCAAGTCGATGCCCTTTCTTAAGTCGACAATGTAACGCCCGCGTTTTACCGTTTTTGCCGTTTTTGCTGTTTTGAGTGTTTTATTGGATTTTGAGTGATTAAAATTATTTTTAATCATCAAAATTCATATTTTTGGATTCAGAATTTAATTTCCTATTTTTAGGAATTTTTTTGGAATTTTGGGTTTTTTTTGTAGAAAATGACCTTTTTGCCCCTCCTGTCCCTTGAACCGGGCCCGAATACTCTTGATCCGGGCCAGAAAAATTGCACAAACCTTCCTTTCTCTCCTTAAAGACCGTGCAACCAGCCTTGATGCATGGGAGACACTTGTCTTCCCATCTCTCCCATTCCACCAATAGCTTGAAAAGGTGAATATGCCATATAAAAAGCTTTTCTCTCCTTTTTTATTCATTTTGTTGCATGCAAACTAGGGAGAACTTCATTTTCTCTCATCTTCTTCTTCCTTGGCCGTGGCACTCTCACCCTTTCTCTCCCAAAATCTTCATTCTCTCCATAAACACCAACCAAGTTTAGGTTCCATTTTTGAACCTAAGCTTAAAAATACTTACTTTCTAGCCTTAAAACACTTGTTGGAGACCAAAAGGAGGACCTTTGAGGGGCTGTCTTTGGTTGTTCTTGGAGCTGTTTTCTGCACTTTTTCTTGGAGAAATTCTTAGGTAAAGGGGGGGAGAACTTGAACTCTAGTAGGCCTTGTAACTAGAGTCAAGGATTTGCCCTTAAATCCTTGTCTTTTCTCTTGTTTTTCCTTGAAAAGAATCAATTTTTTTTCACTTATTTTGAGATTGGATTTTCGGAACTTTGAGCTGGGTTGTTATTGATGATTGCATGTTTATTTTAGTGCTTGAAACTTGTTTGTTTGATGGATTTAGATGCATGCAAGCCAAGCTAAAATTTTTGCAAAATTTCTCCCTTTTTCCTTGATGCTCTAGGCCAAGAGAGTAAAAATGGGGCTGCATGTATTCTAAATTTGTTTTGATGATTGTAATGTGTTTAGATGATGATTTGATGAACATGCATGTGGTTGGATGGATTTACACAATTGTTTGATGATTGATCTTGTGAAAGATTGGTGTTTTGAGCTTGAAATTGGAGATTATGAACTCAAAATGCATGTGGATGATCTTGGGTGATTTATTTGTGATATTTGGCATTTAGATTGTTTATTGATGAATGTGTGAAGTTTTGGTGAAGATTGGATGTTGTGAAAAATTTCAAGTTTTGGATGAACATTCAAGGTTGTTCTTGATGTTCATGAGTGTTCTTGATGAAACTCATCAAGAATGTCCTTTTGATCCTAAAAAGATCAAAAGGATGTTTAAAACATGTTTTTGGGCTAAATTGGCCCAAAAGGACTAAAGAATAAATTTGTAACAAAAAGGACTAAATTGCAAATAAGATAAGTTTTTAAATTAAGTAATTAAATTCGGATTTTTATTTTAACCAAAATAAAAATCTATTTAAAAGTCACATTTTTTATTTATTATGAATAAAAATGGGTTCTCATGAGTCCAATAACCTTTAGGCTTTTGTTTAGTCCCAAAGCCTTCAAAAAGAAAGTCAAAACTCAATTTAAAAGACAACTAAAAATAATTCATGGACTTAGGCTTAGATTAGGGTTGAACTTCAACACTAATCTAAGTTGTGAAAATTAAACTTAGGATTAATTAATAGACTTAACTAATTTAATCACCTAAGTTGATTAGCCTAAATTACTTGAGTTAACTAATGATTAATTAAGTCTAAAGATAATTAATATTAATATAAGTGTTAATTAAGTAATTAATCTCTAACGACGGTTAAAAACTAATTAATTATAATTTAACCTTAACCAAGCATAATTAAAAACCCTAATCCAAGATTATGGAAGAGATTAAGGGATAATTAGAAATTAATTAGGATCTTAAGTAAGGATTAAGACTTAGTTAAAGAAGGATAAGATTAATTGAAATGCGATAAATGAAGACTAGTTATGATTAAAGGTTAAGCCTAATCTTAGTTAGTCATACAAATAAAATTAGGAATTTTAATGCCTTTCATAAGGCATATCCATAAGCCTTAGTAAATTGTAGGACTTAAATGAATATGATTATCAATAAAGCTAGCACAAGCTACCTTAAAAGATTATAACCAACACTTTCTCTCTACATAAAACTTGAGAAGCTTGGCAAGAGAGCGTGATTTGGTTTTCCTTAAAAGAAAGACCTTGAATCTACGAGGTTGCACCACGGTAAGGTGGTGACGTAACAAGATTCAATGGGCTTGTCTGTGAGGACGTAATATTGTAAGTGTTTGCGGTGTGACATACATCATGTGCATCAATAATGATTAAGGTTCAAAAGCCTTACGACCTATATGGCAATACCACTCTAGTACAATGTGAAACTGGATGGGACGGGTGCACTGGGTTTTGCAAAGAACACCAGCGGTCCAGTAAAGGAGACCAGCCCTGAGGATGAGTCAGGTCCCGGAATGGCATAAGTGGCGTAGGCTCTCCCCCTACTGTCGTGCAAACGGGGTATATGCTTGACCATCCTGTCGCTCTCAAGTTTTCATAATCAGTGAGTCTGTCTGGAAGTCGGAAAATCGTCTTGGCCGGAGATTGAGCAATGCTCTTCGTACTACTCGCTAGTACAGACTATACTCATGATATATTGCGCATATATGGTCGAGCAGTTGCTGTGTGCTCTGCTTTTGGTGTTGTTTTCCCGGGCCCTCATGCATTATATATATATAGCATGGTAGCATCAGCTGCATACTTGTGATTGAGATTATGTGGATGTTTGTGAATATTTTATTGATGCTCTAGTTACTATGTCCTACTTGTTATGAGTTCATATGATGTTCTCACCCTTTCTTCTCTGCTTCTATTCTCTGTCGTCGTGTTCTTTCGCCATCGTCAGTCGGGTTTGGGGAGCTTCAAGATGTCGACCATGAGGGTAACGCTGAGATGGGGGCCACGAGGACAGTGGCGGGTCACGGACATTCCTAGACGCTGTATATTCACAGGGGAAGTACACGTCACGATCTCTCACCCTAGCCTTCCCCTTGTGCCAGAGGTCGTCATCACTGTGCCTGTGATTCTGGAGTTCGAGACACCACCAGGACTTCGTCGTCACACCACTTTCCTAAACCGTCGTCATCGTCCCGTTCCATCTACTTCTTCCCAGTCCTCCCGGATGGCCACTATGGGAGAGCCGGATTCCCCTCGCTATACTCCTGGACCAGAGGCGTCATCCCCACCGACCATGCGTTTCAGTGCATTCGGTCGTCCTTCCGCCAGTGAGCCTGATCTGGTCGTCATTGATGATACTTCATCCTAGGAGGAGGATCCAGAGGAGGATCCTGAGGAGGACCCTGAGGAGGACCCCGAGGACGAGGAGCTGAGGGAGGATTCTTCTGACGGTATTCCTTCAGAGGAATTCAGGATGTTTACCCTCCCGGATGCCGGGAGGAGGAGTTGTAGGGTTGCCCCTGCTAAGTCGGATGACGATGAGTAGAGGAGTGTGTCTGGGGTAGTCATGAGTCTAGCAGTAGTAGCTCTGATTAGTGACCTCTTATTTTGGTTGTATTGATAGAGGTTTTATTTATTTTACTGCCAGAACTCTCATTTTGTATGATGGTGTGGTATCTCGGGGATCACTTGACACTGTGGTTATGTACATGTATGTTTTTCACGCTTCTTCCCTAGTCTCCACTTTGTATTTGCGTGTGTGTTGTGTATGTATGCGGAATGATTGAATCGACTAGATGTTTTCCAAAAACGTATTTCAGAATTAAGGAAGGGATGCTTTCACAAATATCTAAAATGGAATTAGAATGAGATTAGTTGTTGATGACTAAGTTTCTTATTAAAAACTCTTTCCAAAAAAAAAAAAAATATTCCCGTATTTACTAAGCATACATTTAAAAACGAGAGTTATCGGTTACGTTCGTAATGTGATACTCTTAGCGGTATAACTAAGGGTATCGCAGACAATGCAGAGTTATCAATGCTCTTTCTTGAGTTGATAGTGATAACTTAGTGATCTTTCTGACAAGCCTGAGATCTTCGTCTTCCGAATAATATCAACTTTGAAAAATATAAGATCTAGTAGGCCTCATTAAAAACTCTTCCAACGTGAAAGAGAAAAGAGTACCCACGTCGACCACTCCATTGATATTAAACTAGCCATCATACAACGGAGATTTGAAACAAAAGTGCTAATACAAAAGAAAGAACTAAAACAAATTCATCCTAGAGTCTAACATTGAATGCAGTCGTCTCTGCAGAGCTTTCAACTGAAGTAGAAACGTAAGTGTTCTGAATTCCATGTTCTCGGAATCTTTCTTCCTTCCAGGGTTTCCAGTTTGTATGCTCCTTTTCCTTTGACTTGCTTAATTCTAAAAGGTCCTTCCCAATTAGGTGCAAGTTTTCCTACTGTTGGATCTTTAGTAGCTCTCCTCATTACCAAGTCCTTTGCTTGAAAGCTTCTGGGGACCACTTTCGAATTATATTTTCTTGCAGCTCTTTCCTTGCAGGCTATTTCTTTGACATGAGCTAACTCCCGAACTTCTTCTATCAGATCTAGATCGCCCAGGCGGCCGAGATTATTATCTTCCTCAGAAAAACTCAAGGTTCTCCATGTAGGTGTATTGATCTCCACTGGGATCATACCATCAGTTCCATATACAAGTCTATAAGGGGACTCTTGAGTCGTAGATTGAGGGGTAGTGTTGTATGACCAAACCACTTGATGCAAATGTTCTACCCATCTTCCTTTAGCTTCATCTAGTCTTCTTCTCAATCCATTGAGGATTATTTTATTTGCTGCCTCTGCCTGCCCATTTGTTTGCGGATGCTCTACTGAAGAGTAGATCAGTGTAATACCCAGATCTTGGCAAAATTTTTGAACAACCCTACCGACAAATTGGGTACCATTATCAGAAATAATCCTGTTAGGCACACCATACCTGCATATCAACTTCTGCCAATTGAACTTCTTCACCTTCTCCGCTGTGATTGCTGCTAATGGTTCTGCCTCAATCCATTTGGTAAAATAATCAATGGCAACCAACAAGAATTTTACCTGACCAGGAGCTTGTGGAAATAGGCCCAATATTCTACTCCCCAAATTGCAAAAGGCCAAGGAGAGTATATGGAACTAAGATCAACTGCAGGAGCCTTGTGTAGATCTGCATGCCTTTGACACTTATCACATTTTCTTGTGAACTCCATACATTGTCTACGAAGCTTTGGCCAATAATATCCAGCTCGGATCACCTTCAAAGCTAATGCTCCTCCTCCAATATGGCTTCCACATGTTCCTGCATGAACCTCTGAAATGACTCTGTGCCCTTCCTCTTCTGTCAGACATCTCAAAAGTGGGGTTGAAACCCCTCTTTTGAACAGTAAATCTCCAATCAACACATAGCCTGTTGCATCCTTTTGAACTTTTCTGGCTTCTACTTTGTCCTCCGGGAGCTCGCCTCGACTTAGGTACTTTTGGATTGGGCTCATCCATGAGGCGTCGATCATTGTAATACTCAATTCTTCCTTCATCTTTTTAGTTGTTGGAGACACCAAGGTTTCTTGAATGACAGAATGATTATTACCAGGTCTTTTGGTACTGGCTAACTTGGACAGTAAGTCGGCCCTGGAATTCTGATCCCTGGGTACAAATTCTAAGTCGACTTTGTTAAAATGCGCAAGTAATTTTTTAAACAAAGTTAGATACCTGGAAAGATGCACATCCTTGGTCTGGTATTCGCCATTAACCTGTCCTACCACCAACTGGGAATCGCTTTTGATCTGCAAATTAGAAATCGACATCTCCTTTGCTAAGTTGAGGCCTGCTACCAGGGCTTCATATTCCGCCTGATTGTTGCTAGCCCGGAATTCAAAACGCAAAGATTGCTCTATTAGTACTCCTCCTGGTCCCTCCAAGATGATTCCTGCTCCACTACCCTTCAAATTGGATGCCCCATCAACTGATAATGTCCAAATGAAATCATGTTTTTTTAACTGGGTCTTGATTTCCAGGAGCAGATAACTTAGCCACAAAGTCTGTTAACACCTGGGCTTGTACATGGCCCCTTGGTTGAAAAGATATATCAAACTCAGAGAGCTCCACTGACCACTTCATCATCCTGCCTACGAGGTCGGGCTTCTGCAGAACCTGCTTTATTGGTTGATCTGTCCTAATAATTATGGAGAAGCTCTGCAAGTACTGCCGTAATCGCCTTGCTGTGGTGACAACTGCCAAAGCCAGCTTTTCAATTTTTTGATATCTCTTCTCTGGTCCTTGTAATACTTTACTGACGAAATAAACTGGATATTGCGCGGCCTCTTTTTCTTGTACTAGAACAGAACTCAAAACCTCGTTAGTTACAAAAAGGTAAATGAGTAGGGGCAAACCTGTATCAGGTCGGACAAGGATGGGTGGACTAGCCAAAAATTGCTTCAGTTGCTGAAAAGCCTCCTCGCATTCGGTAGACCACACGAACTTTTCATTTTTTCGCAGGAACTTGAAGAAAGGTAGAGCTCTATCTCCAGATTTTGACAGGAATTGAGACAACGCCGCCATTCTCCCTGTGAGCTGTTGTACTTCATTAACTGAAGTCGGACTTCTCATCTCCATGATCGCCTTGCATTTGTCTGGATTGACCTCAATGCCTCTTTCAGTCAGCAGAAAACCCAAGAATTTTCCAGATGATACCCCAAAAGCACACTTTTGCGGATTCAACCTTACTTGATATCGCCTTATTTCACCAAAAACTTCTCCCAAGTCTCCCAAATGTGTGATACCCCTAGTTACCACTAAAAGTACCACATGCATTACACGTGACCAACGAAGTAGAACGTCAAAAAATGCAGAAGTTTTTTTTTTTTTTGAAAAGGGTTTAGGTGTCATTGACCTATTACCTCTCTAGCTTTATTTTAAGTACTTATGAAATATCCTTTCCTTCACTTTCAAAAAACGTATCTTTCCGTAAGCGTCAAAAGAATTACACCTTACGCGCATACACAACATACACATGGTTAAAGACCTTGAGAGAACATAAAACAGTGTGACATAAATACATACATATTAAGTAGCATCGTGTACCTCTCGAATACCCACATGACCACCTTAAAACATGAGTTCCGGTAGTAAAATAAATGAGACCTCTAACAGAAATCAAAAGAAGAGATTCCTAAATCAGAGTTGCGTACTACCTAGACTCAACACAACCTAGTCCTTTTCAGGTACAAGAGGAAGTTCGGGGTGCGTGATGGTGACACAAACTTCCCCCCCCCCATAGAACTCACACCTGCGCGGGATACCCGTCACCCTCCGGGTGCCCCTCGACAACCATCTGATTCGCACCTGCATCGACGTCATGACGGAAGTCCTCGATACCGACTGTCAACGTGACGAGAAGAACTTAGAAAGAAGAGATAGAAAAGAAGGGTGAGAACATCGCATGAACTCACAACATGTAGGATACAGCAAACTAGAGCACACACACAGAGGCAATCCACACAGTCGAATCAATAAGCAATCACGACATCTCATCATGGTGTACTCATATGAACGCAACTTTTACTATTATAATGCAATATCTAATGCATACGGGCCCAGGGAAACATCACCATAGGCAGAGCACATAACAGCTGCCCGACCATATATACACAGCACGTCAGGAGTTAGAGTCTGTACTAGCATTGGTACAAAGAGCATTGCTCATACATTTTGGCCAAATAAATTTCCCGACTTCCAGACAATCTCAACTGACCATGAAAACTTGAGAGCGACAGGATAGTCAAGCCTGTACCCCGTTTGCTCGACAGTAGGGAGCGAGCCTACGTCACCTGAGCCATTTCGGGACCTGACTATCCTCAGGGTTGGAATCCCCACCCAAGGACCCTCTGGCGTTCTTTGCAAAACCCAGTGCCCAGTCCCTACCAGTTTCACACTGTACCGAGTGTTATTGCTATATAGACCGTAAGGTTTTCAACCTCGAACATCAACGACGCTTCATGATGCATGTCACACAACAATGCTCACAACATTCACATCCTTACGGGCAAAACCCATTGAACCATTCAACGTCACCACATCCCCGTGGCACGGCCCGAATTCAATGTCTTTCCTTCACAAGGAAGGCCAAACCGCACTCTCTCGCCAAGCTTCTCAAGTTTTATGTAGAAAGAGTGTGTTGGTTATAGCCTTTTAAGGTAGTTTGTACTAATGTTCTTGATAATCATGTCCACTTAAGTCCTATAATTTACTAAAACTTATGATTGTATCTTATGGATGGTATTACTTATCCTAATTCTCCTTGTATGACTAATTAAGATTAGGTTTAACTTTTAATCTTAACTAGTCTTCATTAACTGGATTACAATTAATCTTAATCCTCTTTAATTAAGTCTTAATCCTTACTTAAGATCCTAATTAATTCTTAATCATCCCTTAATCTCTTCCTTAATCTTGTATTAGGATTTTAATTATGTTTGATTAAGGTTAACCATAATTAATTAGTTCTTAATCATCATTATTGGTTAATTATTTAATTAATACTTTCATTAAGGTTAATTAACTTTAGACTTAATTAATCATTCTTTACTTAATCGACTTAAGTGAATTAGGTTGATTAACTTAGGTAATTAAATTAGTTAAGCCCACTAATTAATCCTAAGTTTTAACTTTTAATTACTTGGATTAGAGTTGAAGTCCAACTCCAATCTAACTTTAATTTCATAATCTAATCTTGATTGACTTTTAATGAATCTTTAACTCCTTTTCTTAAAGGTTTTAAACTTAAATTAAAAGCCTAAAGGTTTTATAACTCTTAGGAACTTATTTTTAGTCATGGTAACCTAAAATATTGACCTTTAAGTTGACTTTTACTTGGTTGGAATTGGAAATCCGAATTTGTTTTATTTATTTTTAAAGACTTATTCTTAATTGCACTTTAGTCCTTTTACTTGTAAAATTGCTTCTTAGTCCTTTTGGACCACCAAAGCCCATAAACATGTTTTCAACATACCCTTGACCTTTTTAAGATCAAAAAGGTATTCTTGATGAGTTTCATCAAGAACAATTCATGAACATCAAGAACAACTTGAATGTTCATCAAAACTTCAAATTTTTCACAACATCCAATCTTCACCAAAACTTCACACATTCATCAACAAACAATCTAAATGCCAAATATCATACTAATCCACTCAAAATCATCCACATACACATTAAAGTTCATAACTCCATTTTCAAGCTCATAAACACTATTTTTCAAAGATCAATCTTCTAAAACAATTGTATACCTTCAACCAACTTCATGCATGTTCATAGATTCATCATACAAACACATTCCAAGCACCAAAAAAATTTTGAAACACATGCAGCCCCAAAATCCCTCAAGGCCGAGAGCTATTAGAGGAAAAAGGGGAAAATTTTTCCAAAATTGTTTCTTGGCTTGCATGCACCAACAATCACAATCCAAGCACATTCCAAGCATCAAAATAAACTTAAAAACATGTAAACAACCCAGCTCCAAGAATCCAAAACATTTTCTCAAAGAAAAGCTCAAAAAGTGATTTTTTTCAAGGAGAACAAGAGTAAAAACAAGGATTTTAAGGGAAAATCCTTGACTCTAGTTACCAATCCTACTAGAGTTCAAGTTCTCCCCCCCTTTACCTCAAATTTCCAAGAAAATGAGTGCAGAATTCTGGTCCCAAAACAGCCCCCAAAGATGCCTCCTTTAGTCACCAACAAGGATTTTTCAAGGCTAGAAGGCTTAGAAATGGAAGCTTTGGTTCAAAGATGGAACCTTGGCTTGATGTGTTTAAGGGAAGATGAAAAATTTTGAGAGAAGTTGATGGAGAGTTCACGGCCAAGAGAGAAAAGGAAGAGAGAAAATGAGAGAGTTCCTAAGCTTGCATGTAGGAAAAGTGAGAGAGAAAGGTGAGTTGATGTGCCATAAAAGCTTGCTTCTTTTCAAGTCTTGGAGAAAAGAAAGAAAAATACAAGTGGCTTCCATGCATCAAGGCTGCACTATGCACGGCCTTCTAGGAGGAAAAAGGGAAGGTTTGTGCAATTTTTCTGGCCCGGATCAAGAGTATTCGGGCCCGGTTCAAGGGACAGGAGAGGCAAAAAGGTCATTTTCACAGAAAAACCCCAAAAATTCCCAGAAATTCCATAAAAATAGGAAATTAAATTCTAAATCCAAAAATATAAATTTTGGTGATTAAAAATAATTTTAACAATTCAATAAAACATGAAATGCGGTAAAACGGTAAGAAACATGCGTTACAGTAAGCGGAGAGAGAAAATTAAGGTTTTAATTACAAAGATTGTATAGAATTATAAATATCATTTTAAATCATCTTTTAAGGTTCAAAATATATTTTCCATATTTTTCTACAATTTTTTTTTATGCTGGCTATGGTTATACTGTTAACTGGGGGCATTTTGATCTTTTTGCCCAGAAGTGCTAGAAAAATTCTAAATAATTTTCTAAAACTCATCACTAATTATATTAAGAGTATTTTGAATAAAGGTATAGATCCCTTAGAGTTTTAGCTATTTTTAATAATTAAATCTATATTTTCCTTAACTGTATAATTACTAAAGGTATCTTAGGTTATTTTCTCAAACACCTCTCTAGAGAAATTTACTCATAATTGTGGTTGGGTATTATAAATTTGGTTGTCTATTAAAAGCTACTAAATACTTTATAATTAAATGATTATTACTATTTTAAAATTTTCTTTATTCTATTTATACACCAGTAAGAAAAATTGTGGGTGTTACAAAATGTGTATCCTCTGTCGTCGACTTTACTATCATATCATCAATGTAGACCTCCAGGTTTCGACCTATCTGGTTTGTGAAAATCTTATCCATCAATCGCTGATAGGTGGATCCTGCATTCTTCAACCCAAACGGCATCACCTTATAGCAATAATTCGAATGCTCTGTCATGAATGCTATTTTCTCCTCGTCCATGGGATGCATCCTAATTTGATTGTACCCGGAATAAGCGTCCATCAGACTTAGCATGTTATGCCCAGATGTCCCGTCCACCAGGCTGTCAATATTCGGCAATGGGTAGGGGTCTTTAGGGCATACTTTGTTAAGGTCGGTATAATCAGTACACATACGCCACTTCCCATTAGCCTTCTTCACTAACACCACATTCGCCAACCAAGTCGGGTAGACAACTTCCCTGATGAAATCTGCTGCCAATAGCTTTTCAGACTCAATTGCTACCACTTTCCTCCTTTCTTCTCCCAGTTTCCTTTTTCTCTGTGCTACAAGCTTTGCTTTAGGGTCCATTGATAGTCGATGACATAAGAAATCTGGATCGATGCCCGGCATATCGGATACTCTCCATGCAAAGAGGTCTTGATTTTCTTTCAAGAAGTCGACCAGCTTTATCAACAAGTCTCTGGTTAACTTTGAACTCACCTTTGTCTTTTTATCCTCAGAATCACCTATCTGCACCTCGACCAGCTCTTCACTTGATTGTGGACGTCTATCATAGAAATCTTCCCTGGGATCCAACTCTGCAAAAAATACATTGTGATTCACAGGTATATCAACACTCCTATCCGTCTGAGCTCCCCTTCTGATTTTCAGGCTGTCTCTGTAACATCTGACTGCTACTTCCTGATCAGCTTTCACGACCCCCACCCTATTATTGTTCAGCGGATACTTCATGGTTAGGTGGACAGTAGACACCACCGCTCCTAGGGCATTCAGCGCAGTTCGACAAATTATGATATTGTAGGAAGAAGGGGCATTGATAACGAGGTATTTCACTCAAACAATCTTCTTATGCTCTCCTTCGCCAAAGGTAGTCATTACATCAACCTAACCTCTGACCTCTACTGAGTCACCTGGAAAACCAATTAAAGAACAAGAAAAGGGTAAAAGCCACTCCTAGGGAATCTGCAATTTCTGAAACGTGCTCCAGTATAAGATATCTGCCGAGCTTCACTGATCTACCAAAACTCTCTGTACCTTGTACTTTTCCATGACTAAGTCGATCACCATAGGGTCGTCCTCATGCGGCTTTATTCCTTTCATATCCTCATCAGAAAAAGAAATAACTAGAGATCTAGATTTCTTCCTAGCTGAGACCTCTGCACTTACTGACATCACTGATCTGACATATTTTTTCCGCGCCGAGCTTGTTTCTCCACCTCCACAAAAACCTCCTGCTATGGTTGTTACCACTCCCCTTATCTCCTCAGACTCTTCTTTGCTATCACGTCGACCATCCTCCCTCCTCCACTTGTTATAATTTCCTCTGCTCGAACTGCCTCCTTCATCACGAGTTCCCCTATTTGATTGTCTCCTTTCAACATAACGTCCTAGGAACCCCTCCTTTATCAACTGTTCTATCTTATTCGTCAAAGTCCAACAATTCTCCGTGTCATGACCCTTTGCTCTATGATAGTCGCACCATTTGTTCAAGTCAGGACCCTTTGCTCCCTCCGCTGGCGGTGGTAATTTGAGGAGGTCGGATTGGTAAACGTCCTTTAAGATACGGGTTCGTGATGCATTTAAAGGGGTGAGGTCCCCCTCTCTGCTCCTATCTGTCGGCCACGATCTTTGATATCTTGGTTTAAACCTCCCGTCATTTCCACTGAATCCTCCTCCCTGTCGGCTAGTGTAATTAGCCGGGTTGAAAGTGTCTTTCTTACGACTTGGCTTGTCCTCCCACCATTTGTTCTCGCGCTTATCTGCATTGCTTTCTTCGCCTTTTATATAGCAAGCTGCCCGCTTCCTGATCTCCTCCATGGATGCCGCTGGTCTCTGAGCAAGGGATTCATTAAAAGGTCCTGGAAACAAGCCCTCCTCAAACGCCGACACCAAAAGCTCTGGATTGGGATTGACTAGTAGGAGTGAGGCCTCATTAAACCGGCTCAGAAACTCCCTCAACGGTTCGCCGGCTTTCTGCCGAACACTGAAAAGTTTTCCTGAAGTCATTTTCCTCGTCTGTCGAGCCGAGAACTGTGCCAGGAATTTCTTCAAAAAGTCTTGGGTATCATTGATGGACAACGGGGGAAGATTCGAATACCAAATCATTGCCGAACCAGTGAGAGTTCCAGAAAATAACGTACACTGTAATGCATCACTAACTCCCTTCTTCAGTATATGTGTCTTAAATGCAGTGACATGGACCTGGGGATCCGTGAATCCATCATAATCCTTCAACCTAGGTTCCTTGAAGTCTTCAGGGAACTGTGCTTCGACGATTTCTGGGGAGAACGAATGAAACTCGCCCAAGCCTGCCTCCGTGTCTTCATCTTCTGCTCGGCCTCTGGTGAGAGCGTTCATCCTGGTTTGAAACGACTAGCTCTGCTGCTGTAAAGTCTGGTTCTGCTGCTGTAGCGTTTGATTCTGCTGCTGGAGTTGATCCACACGCTCCAAGATCTGTTGTAACGTCGGGTTGTTATTCTCCTCTTCACTTTGCGGAGTTCCTTTCTCCGTCCACTTCGTGCTGCCTCCCATTTCCTCGTCTGGTAACCATATCTACTAAGAAAAGAAAGTGGTCGGCGAGAAAGTTTTACCGCCGCCCCACGGTGGGCGCCAAATGTTCTCGGTAAGGTATGACAGGTCGACTCCGTCGTCAGGTCGGGTCCTCGCTCTTGGAATCTCCCTATGTCCTTACTCTCCTTATGTGAACTGAGGGCTGATTACCCCGTGTGCATCTTTTATCCTAAATGTTCTTAACCGTCGACCTCCCCCACGTCTACGCCCACTAACCCCACTTTCTCTGGTAATCGTCTGCCTAGGTGATGAGGAGGGGTGTAGACGTTTTTAACCAGGGGGGTGTAGACCTCCCATTTGGGCTTACTAGTCGGCCCATATACCAGGGGAGTACAATAATAATAGGTTATATTTTATCATTTAAATCTAATTTATATTGTTAATTGATAATAAATTATAGTTAAATAAATTAAAATTATAATAATAAAATTAAATAAATATTTGTATTAAAAGTAAGGATCAAAATAGAAAATAATATGATAAGACTTTAATCTTAATAAATTTCAGAACTAAAAATTAGAATTTACTGGTATTTAAAAATTTAAATAGAGTGAGAGAGATGATTAACATTAATAATGGAAAGAGAGAAACTCACTAGCTATCACAAATTGTGTGTGGATTTATCATGAAATAAAAAGAAGATAAAAAATCATTAGAAGGAAGAGTAAGTGAGTGTCTTAAGTCTTAAATTTATTATAGAGAATTGAGATAAGGAAACTTATGAGTAAGATAAACATATATAGTTTTAAAAAGGCTTAAATATGTTTTTAATTCGTAAAAAAATAGCGAATTTTGTGTTTAGTCCCTATAAAATTTTTCACTTAAGTTTAGTGACTCATTAGTTTTCCCTATAAAATTTTTCACTTAAGTTTAGTGACTCATTAATTTTCCATTTCCAAGTTTAATCATTACCGTTAATTTGCACTGTTAAGTGATGACTTGTCACTGTTACAGTCCGCTGACGTGTCTATTTAGGCTGACATGGCTGCCACGGTAGATTTTCTGAAGTTATTTTCCCCCATTTTTTTAATTCTTAATTCCAATATTATTATTAAAAAAATTAAGAATATTGGAATTAATAATTAAAAAAATTTAGGGGAAAATAGTTTCAGAAAAATCCACCGTGGTAGCCATGTCAGCCTAAATAGACACGTTAGCTTACTATAACAGTGCTAGGTCATTATTTAACAGTGCAAACTAACGGTAAGGATTAAACTTGAAAATTGAAAATTAATGAGGGATTAAAGTTAGGTGAAAAATTTTATAGGGAGTAAACACAAAATTTGCTAATTTCCGAGAGACTAAAAACATGTTCAAGCCTTTAAAAAATTGTTACAACTAATTGAATTTTTTGAAAAAAATTAATATATACCTTACAAGAGGAAATAAAGTAAGAAACTAAAACATTGAAACATTTAATACTGGGGCGGATCAACTTGATAAGCCAATGATAATCAAACCCGATTTGCTCCGGTTGAAATAAAAGTATTTCAAAAGCACATTCAAACGAACTTGGGTTATAAAAAAGGGAATTATTATAATTTTTTTAAAAAAATATTTGAAAATTTTAAGGATATAAAATAATCCTAATAAAATTTTATGATCAATTTTATTAATATTTTTTCAATTATTAATGTTACGTACTAGCTGAGCTCGTACTCTTCCTCAGAACAAGTCGGCCAAGATGAGCTCGGTAGAGGTTGACCTGACACACCCTAGAGGTAGACAAATATGTTAAGCACCCTAACAGCAGGATCAACGTACGTTGTCTCCCAATCAGCAAATCATGCCATATATAGAGGATACTTCCTAGCACCTATAAAAGGAGGGGCGTAGGCAAGCATCATGACACACTAGCTTCTTCACTTAGTCTTCTTATACTGTACGAGTAGAAATTAGGTTTTGTAAGAACATTTGGCGCCCACCGTGGGACTGGTAATACTCTCCCAAAGAACCACAAGTTTTCTAGAAAATGGTTAGGACAAGGTCAAGCAACGACGACGATGTCGCAACCATACAAGAGCTTGCTCAGCAACTCGAGCAACTCAGACAAGAGAACCAGAGGGTTTTGGAGGAGAACAGAGTTATGCGAGAACAACTAACATGAGACTCACAAGAAGAAGAGGAGGACGAAACCCCCTCTTCAGGAACCCGAGCTCCTTCAGAACACTTAGAATCACAGATCGAATTGAATAATCACACAGATACTCATTTTCATTCTTTTTCTGACTACATATATGATAACGTTATTTCAAGTTCTACATATATCATGATTATTCTTTAATTTTTTTAAAATCATTCTTGATTATATTATGATGGCATTAATATGTTTATTTATTTAAATATATACGTTTAGCATATTTCATGACAAATTAATCGATATGAAAAATAACCTCTTTCAATATTTATTACAATTGTCAAAATTACATTCAAAATATTTCTAAACAATTTTGGAAATCTGTTTAATTATCCACCAATTGCACAATAATTAGAAATAATCATCTCAATTATTATTATTAAATATCATCATCAATGTTCCAACATCCATGGGATCCAATATCCTTTCTACTTTAAATTCTTTCTACAATTATATTTTAGGAAAGACTGATAAAATATATTTGTGGCATAATTGTTGCATTAATCCTTATACAGTATAATTTTGTTTTGAACATCAAATTATCAGAGCTTTAAATTAAGATTTATTTTCATTCTATGGATATCCTAATCATACATTGATTGCCATAATACTATTTCTATATCAAGTTAAACACATTTCCGTTCAAAGGATCAGGCCGATATGCATTTTCAGTACAAGTATCAGGCCGACCTATTTCAGGTTAATAAGACCGACCGACTTCATCAACTTAAATACATTTCAGTCCAAATGATCAAGCAGGCCTACTTTAGATTAAACACATTTTAAGTCCAAAGGACCGACTGACATCATCATACCGACCTACTTCAGTCCAAATGATCAGACAAACCTACTTCAGATTAAACACATTTTAAGTCCAAAGGACCCAACCGACCTCATCAGACCGACCTACTTCAGTCCAAATGATCAGGAAGACCTACTTCAGATTAAACACATTTTAAGTCCAAAGGACCCAACCAACCTCATCATACCGACCTACTTCAGTCCAAAGGATCAGGCCGATATGCATTTTCAGTACAAAGTATCAGGCCGACCTATTTCAGGTTAATAAGACCGACCGACTTCATTAACTTAAATACATTTCAGTCCAAATGATCAGGCAGGCCTACTTCAGATTAAACACATTTTAAGTCGAAAGGACCCAACCGACCTCATCATACCGACCTACTTCAGTTCAAATGATCAGGCAGACCTACTTCAGATTAAACACATTTTAAGTCCAAAGGACCCAACCGACCTCATCAAATCGACGTACTTCAGTCCAAATGATCAGGCAGACCTACATCAGATTAAACATTTACCCGACCGACTTCATCAGACTGACCTACTTCAGGTTAAACATGCATTTTTAGTACAAGGAATCAGGCCGACCGACTTCATCAACTTAAATACATTTCGATCCAAAGGACCAGGCCGACCTACTTCAAGTTAAATACATTTCAATCCAAAGGTTCTCCAATACCCTGAAAACCAAGTAATACCTCGGGGTAACGGGTTGAACTCACAAAGTTCTCCAAAGGTTCTCCAATACCCTAAAAACCGAGTTGTACCTCACGGTAACAGGTTGATTTCGCCTACTTCTCCAAAGGTTCTCCAATACCCTTAAAACCGAGTTATACCTCGGGGTAACAGGTTGATTTCGCCGACTTCTCCAAAGGTTCTCTAATACCCTAAAAACCGAGTAATACCTCGGGGTAACGGGTTGAACTCACAAAGTTCTCCAAAGGTTCTCCAATACCCTAAAAATCGAGTTATACCTCGGGGTAACGGGTTGATTTCGCCTACTTCTCCAAAGGTTCTCCAATACCCTAAAAACTGAGTTATACCTCGGGGTAACGGGTTGATTTCGCCGACTTCTCCAAAGGTTCTCCAATACCCTAAAAGTCGAGTTATACCTCGTGGTAACGGGTTGATTTCGCCGACTTCTCCAAAGGTTCTCGAATACTCTAAAAACCAAGTCCAATACTTGGGGTAACGAGTTAATTTTTTCTCCAAAGGAAGATCTGCTTCGCCAAAGTTATGCTCTAAAAACTGAGGGTCACCTTAGGGTAACGAGCTCACACTCTAAAAACCAATACTTGGGGTAACAAGTTATTTTTTCTCCAAAGGAAGATCTGTTTCGCCAAAGTTATGCTCTAAAAACTGAGGGTCACCTCAGGGTAACGAGCTCACACTCTAAAAACCAAGTCCAATACTTAGGGTAGCGAGTTAATTTTTTCTCCAAAGGAAGACCTGTTTCGCCAAAGTTATGCTCTAAAAACTGAGGATCACCTCAGGGTAACGAGCTCACACTCTAAAAACCAAGTCCAACACTTGGGGTAACAAGTTAATTTTTCTCCAAAAGGAAGAGTTGCGTACGACCTCACTACACCGAGCTTACAGATAAGAAATCCAAGTCTAATACTTGGTTAATATTTTCATTAATTTATATTGCAGAAGTACGACCTCACGACACCGAGCTCACACATAAAAAATCCAAGTCTAATACTTGGTTAAATACGACCTCACTACACCGAGCTCACACTTCAAAAATCCAAGTCTAATACTTGGTTAAATACGACCTCACTACACCGAGCTCACACTTCAAAAATCCAAGTCTAATACTTGGTTAATGTGTTCAAGTATGACCTCACTACACCGACCTCACACTTAAAAAATCCAAGTCTAATACTTGGTTAATATTTTCATTAATTTATATTGCAGAAGTACGACCTCACGACACCAAACTCACACAATCCAAGTCTAATACTTGGTTAATGTGTTCAAGTACGACCTCACTACACCGAGCTCACACATAAAAAATCCAAGTCTAATACTTGGTTAATATTTTCATTAATTTATATTGCATAAGTACGACCTCACTACACCGAGCTCACACTTTAAAAATCCAAGTTTGCTTCTTGGTTAATCTTTTCATTATTTTGCAGAAAAGTGCGGCCTCACGACACCGAGCTCATACGTCAAAAATCCAAGTCCGATCCTTGGTTAATGTTTTCATTAAGTTATTTTGAAGTACGACCTCACGTCACCGAGTTCACACGTAAAAAATTCAAGCCTAATACTTGGCTAATATTTGTATTAAGTCATTTTGCATAAGTATGACCTCATGATACCGAACTCATACCTCAAGAAGACGAGTCTAAAAACTGAGGATGACCTCAGGGTAACGAGCTCATTCCCTGAAAACCAAGTCCAAAACTTGGTTGATTTTTTTATTAAGTTATTATGCTCTAAAAACTGAGGATGACCTCAGGGTAACGAGTTGAGACTCTAAAAACCAAGTCCAGAACTTGGGATAACAAGTTGATTATACTATAAAAATCAAGGATGACCTCGCAATAACAAGTTGAACTTATAAAAACTTGGAAGTAACAAGTTGAATTTCTCCTAAGTTACGATATTCTAAAAACCGAGGATGACCTCGGGGTAACGATTTGAGACAACAGTTTGGAGTTCGCAAAGAAAACGAGCAATTTTATTCAATACTTCTTTACACCGGAAGACTACCAACCACACCCAAGGATACGTGACCAAGTTATACCTCAGATGATTTCCCCCAAAATCTTTAAGACCGAGTTAAGCCTCAGATTATTTCACCAAAATCTAATCTTCTTTGTGACCGAGTTATACCTCGGATTAAAAAGTTGAATAAAATTTTCCTCATGACCGAGTTATGCCTCGGATTATTTCACTAGAATCTAATCTTCTTCGTGACTGAGTTATACCTCGGATTAAAGAGTTGAATCTAAGTTTCTTCATGACTGAGATATGTCTCGGATTATTTCACCAGAATCTAATCTTCTTCATGACCGAGTTATACCTCGATTTAGTTTACCAGAACCTAAGTTTCTTCAAGATTGAGTTACTCTAAGTTCCATGACCAACCTATACATAAAATCGACCTCTATTTAAAGGGCATCACATATATAAAGACGAAGTTGGACGACCTTGAGCAGATTGACCTTAAGTTAACAAATCGATCTACAACTCCTAAAGACGACCAAGTACATATAGCTAACCGAGCAACGCCTCGAATAATAGGTGGATTTTATATAGCCAACCGAGCACAAGTCTTGTGATAAGCAAAATCTACCGAATCAACTTAGTACAAACTTTGAGGACGACATGTTAAAAACTATTAAGCCGACCAAATACAAGTCTCAAGATAACAAAAATACAGATCTCGGAATGGCCGATAACATACACTACATATTGAGTATTGTGTACTCCTCGATCGAGTTACTACCTCATATGAATTTAACAAGCTTCATCGCTTTTCAAGCTCATAGCTTGGGAGGCTTATGTATCATACCTGGCCGACCAGGTACTCGACCAACCATGGTATATACCTAATTAGCACTCCATCGTCAAGAGAGTCCATTACGATTATGATTGGGAAATCACAATTATTGGGGCATTTATGACAAATTGACATCTACCCCATGATTACGTAATCCCACTCTATAACCTCTCACTCACTTATTATATAAATACATATCAAAGGGTACCTCAGGTATGTTCTCTTACTACTACTCATATTCTCCTGGATCCATACTGACTTAAACATAGGAAGAGGCGCGAAACCCAAAAGGCGCGTCAATTAAAGGAATGAGCGGTTAAGATCAAACTCATCCAACGGTTCAAATTTAATGACAACGACTGACAACATCGCGAACTGCACAAGAAAGACTTCATGAACACCGAGCATAACCTATATAGCTTGGGCCAAACTCAGACTTTCTTAGAACAACTCGGCTAGGTTGAGTTCGGCTAGAAGGAGTATGGGTCTACACCAAATATCACATAAGAAGCACTTAAGCTACTTCACTGTATGACACTTCATAGCTTGGGAGGCTTATGTTACGTACCAAGCTGAGCTCGTACCCTTCAAGCAAATCGATTAGGATGAGCTCAGATTAAAGAAGCACTTAAGCTACTTCACTGTACGAAACTTCATAGCTTGGGAGGCTTATGTTACGTACTAGCTGAGCTCGTACTCTTCCTCAGAACAAGTCGACCAAGATGAGCTCAATAGAGGTTGACCAGACACACCCTAGCAGGATCATTGGCTTGACTAAAGGAGACAAATAAGGAAATGGCTGATGTTAAGCACCCTAACAGCGAGATCAACGCACGTTGTCTCCCAATTAGCAAAGCATGCCATATATAGAGGATACCCCCCAGCACCTATAAAAGTAAGGACGTAGGCAAGCATCAGGACACACTAGCTTCTTCACTTAGCCTTCTTATACTGTACGAGTAGAAATTAGGCTATGTAAGAACAATTAATGAAGTCACATTATTAAAAAAACTGAAATTATTATTAGTAATTATTCAAGAATGAAAGTGAGTGGAGAACCACACTCACCTCAAATGGGGAAGAAATAGGAGAAATGGAAGGAGGAGGGTGATGATTCCAAGCCCCAAGGGTGGTGGAGAAGCCTTCAAGCTAGCTCTTCTTCCTCTTCTAACTCCTTCTCTCTCTCTAAGTTTCTCCCTCTCTCTAAAATCATAAATGGGGGGGGGGGGTAATAAAATGATGGGGGAGGCTAGGGTTCCCTGTTTTAAAAAACTGAAATCGCGCGCGCTCGCTTAAGTGAGGGATTCCTCGCTTGAGCGAGCCCCAACTAATAAGGCACCCCTGATGCTGCAGGGGTCGTTGCTTGAGTGAGCCCTTGCTCACTTAAGCACTCCTGCGAGCATTCCTGATACTGCAGGGTTCTCGCTCGAGCGGGCTTGAGAACACTCTTTGCTCGCTTGAGCGAGCCTCAACTCAGAGAGCGCCCTTGATGTTGCAGGGATCCTCGCTCGAGCGAGCCTCAACTCAGAAACTCCCTTCTCTCTGCCTTATCCCTCGCTCGAGCGAGCCCTTGCTCGCTTGAGCGAGCCTACCTGAACTCAAATTTTTCCTTTCTTTACTTTTACCCCCTTCTCTCCTCTACTCCTAAAATATTAGCATCTATCCTTACTCATTGGTTTTAAGAAATTAAATTGGAATTTTGGAATGTTACATCACTTTTAAACCTTGTAAATTACCAAAAAATAATTCAAACAAGATAAAGTGACTTGACCCAATGTAGGCCATAAACCGAGTTAATTACCCATCCGTAAGGCCATTACCTACACAACCTACCACTCGATGAACCTTCATCAATTAACGAATGAAAATGAGCCAAAAAAAAAAATTGTAGTCAGTTTTAATCAGGTTAGGCTATTAAGCTCGAAACCCAACCATACCTGACCGTTGGCCGACCTTAATTCCGGATTGAATTAAAATGAGTAAATATCTCCTTTAGCTAAGTGCATTATAAAATAAAGACTCAAGGTAATGCTGTCAAATTAATAAAGAACTAGTATATTAACTAGATAAATGTATTTTTTATAGAATTAAAATTCAATTATTAATAAATTAATATCTTTAAAATTAAAATAATTTTAAATAATTATTCAATTTTGAATTATAATAGTAGGTTATATTTTATCATTTAAATCTAATTTATATTATTATTTGATAATAAATTATAATTAAATAAATTAAAATTATAATAATAAAATTAAATAAATATTTGTATTAAAAGTAAGGATCAAAATAGAAAATAATATGATAAGACTTTAATCTTAATAAATTTCAGAACTAAAAATTAGAATTTACTAGTATTTAAAAATTTAAATAGAGTGAGAGAGATGATTAACATTAATAATGGAAAGAGAGAGACTCACTAGCTATCACAAATTGTGTGTGGATTTATATCATGAAATAAAAAGAAGATAAAAAATTATTAGAAGGAAGAGTAAGTGAGTGTCTTAAGTCTTAAATTTATTATAGAGAATTGAGATAAGGAAACTTATGAGTAAGATAAACATATATAGTTTTAAAAAGGCTTAAATATGTTTTTATTCCATAAAAAATTAGCGAATTTTGTGTTTAGTCCCTATAAAAATTTTCACTTAAGTTTAGTGACTCATTAATTTTTGTTTCCAAGTTTAATCATTACCGTTAATTTGCACTGTTAAGTGATGACCTGACACTGTTACAGTTCGCTGACGTGTCTATTTAGGCTGACATGGCTGCCATGATAGTTTTTCTGAAATTATTTTCCCCCAATTTTTTTAATTCTTAATTCCAATATTATTATTAAAAAAATTAAGAATATTGGAATTAATAATTAAAAAAATTTTGGGGAAAATAATTTCAGAAAAATTCACCGTGGTAGCCATGTCAGCCTAAATAGACAAGTTAGCTTACTATAACAGTGCTAGATCATTATTTAACAGTGCAAATTAACGGTAAGGATTAAACTTGGAAATGGAAAATTATTGAGGGACTAAAGTTAGGTGAACAATTTTATAGGGAGTAAACACAAAATTTGCTAATTTCTGAGGGACTAAAAACATATTTAAGCCTTTAAAAAATTGTTACAACTAATTGAATTTTTTGAAAAAAATTAATATATACTTTACAAGAGGAAATAAAGTAAGAAACTGTTATGTACCAGCTAAGCTCGTACTCTCTCTCCGAACAAATCGGCCAGGAGGAGCTCAGGAAGGGTAGACCTGACACGACTTAGCAGGAACCTGGGCCTGATTAAAGGAGGTACCAGGACAAATAAGGAAAGAGCTGACGTTAAGCAGTCAAACAACAAGATCTGGGCATGATGTCTCCCCAATCAACAAATCATGCCATATATAGAAGATACCCCCAGCACTTATAAAAGGAGGGGCGTGGGCAGCATCAGGACACACACTTGCTTCTTCACTTAGCCTAGTTATACTACACGAGTAGAATTTAGGTTTTGTAAGAACATTTGGCGCCCACTGTGGGGCTTTGGTAAAACTCCCCCAGGGCACCACAAGTATTTCAATGGTGAAAACAAGGTCTAACATTAACAATGATGGACCAACGTTACAAGAGCTTGCTCAGCAACTCGAGCATCTCAGACAAGAGAATCAGAGGGTCCTGGAGGAGAACTGAGTGATGCGAGAACAGCTGAATAATGCTCAAGATTCTCAAGAAGAGGAGGATGACACGCATTCTTCAGGAACTGAAACTCCTTCAGAACACTCAGAACCATAGGTTAACGTAAATAATCGCACAGATTCACGTTTTCATCCTTTTACTGATTATATAATGTCTGTCCCTTTACCAAGGCATTTAAAATTTTCTGATCTACCTATCTATGATGGAACAACCGACCCTAACTTACACCTCACTAGATTTCACACAGCAATGCTTACTACAGGTGCTACTGACCCTATTTTATGTAAGATCTTTCCAGGGACATTAATAGGACCTGCTCTACGGTGGTACTCAACCCTGGCTAACGGAAGAATAAGGGGTTTTGACGAAATCAGCATGGCCTTCAAAAATCAGTTCTTTTCGAGTTGCCCTTTCAAGAAAACGGAGGATAGCCTGTTCAGTATTCTCCAAGGTGATAACGAGTCACTTAAGGACTACATCAATCGCTTTAATAAGGAGGCTATGCAGGTGAAGGAGCTTGATTCCAAAATTCACCTCAGGGCAATCATCAACGGAGTCAAGGAAGACCAGTTCGCAGATGAGTTGGCAAAATCAAAACCAACTGACATAGCAGACTTCAGACAAAAAGCTTCAGGACAAATAGATGCGGAGGAGGCAGTCGTGGCCAAAAGACGTCTACGTGCTATGTTAACTAAACCGTTAGAAAAAGACAATTCTTCTCATAACAATATTCAACAAAATAACAAGGGGACCTTCAACTTCAGAAATAACACGGGAAAGAAAAATGGAAAACCAACCAGACCCCCCCGACCAGCTCCTATCTTTGACCACTTCACCCCAGCTAAATGCCCGAAGGAGTCAAATCCTGCGTGAAGTATATAATTCTAGGATCATCGAACTTCCTCCACCCCCTAAGGACACTCCTGAAGGATTGGACCGGATGAAAAGATGTGATTTTCATCGAGCGTTTTGGACACAACACGGACGACTGCTGGACCCTGAAGAATCAAATTGAACAACTTATCAGATTGGGTAATCTCGGAAGGTATGTTTATGATGGGAGACAAAGAAACAAAAAAGAATTAGTTTGGATAGATTATGATTGCAGAAGAAACAAAAGATGATTCCCCTGATAGAAACCCTGGTCCGAGCACACCATGGAGAGGAGCTGGTTCTATTCACACCATCTCAGGAGGATTTGCAGGAGGAGGACCTACATCCTCGTCCAGAAAAAGACACCTCAGAACAATTTGCTTAGTCAATAAAGTAAAGTATGCATGATTAGGTAGATCTCATCCTGTCATTTCTTTTCTGACAGAGAATTTTGCAGGGTTAAAAGATATAAATCAAGACGACCCTATGGTAGTTCGAATAAACATTGAAGGTTGCTCGGTCAGAAGGGTCTTAATCGACCAAGGGAGTTCAGCCGACGTCTTATTTTGGAAAACTTATGAAGATCTATCTCTCCCAACAGATAGCATCCACCCTTTTGACGGAAGCCTGGTAGGTTTTGCTGGAGAACAGGTAGAGGTAAGAGGTTATGTAAATCTCAGAACAACCTTTGGGTCCGATGGGGTTTACAAAACTGTGAATGTCAAATATTTGCTTGTTAATGCCATTACTTCTTATAATATTATTATTGGAAGACCTACCTCAAATGCATTAGGAGCGATCATTTCGACTCCTCATTTAACAATGAAGTTTCCTGTTGATGACCAAAAGATAGGAGTGATGAGAGCAGAGCAAGATGAAGCTCGACGCTGTTACGTAAAAAGCCTGGAGACGAAAAGAGTTTCTAGTAAAACAACTAGCACTCAACTCAGAATTCATTCAACTGAGCTGGACCCAAGAATTGACTTCTCAGAAGGAAGAATCATCCAGCCTATCGAGGAGTTGAAGATCATACAGATAGGCAACAACCCGGATAAAACAACTCGGATAGGCACTAGTCTTCAGCCCGAAGAGAGTAGTAATAGGTAATACAAATTTTGAGAGAAAACTCTGACTTGTTTGCTTGGACCCCTGCAGACATGCCTGGAATTGATCCAGACTTCGTATGTCATAAATTAATGATTGACCCAAAGATCAAGCCAATCTCCCAAAAGAAACGAAGACTCGGAGAAGAAGAAAGAAGGAATGCAGCACTAGCAGAATCAAAGAAATTGTTAAATGCAAAGGTTCATCAGAGAAGTTGAATACACGACATGGCTCTCAAATGTCGTCATGGTAAAAAAAATCAAACGGGAAGTGGAGAATGTGCACCGACTTCACTGACTTAAATAAGTCATGCCCAAAGAATGCATATCCTCTCCCAGTGGTGATCACCTAGTCGAGACGGAGCTTCTGGATACAAGTACCTCAGCATTATGGATACCTACTCTGGTTATAATCAGATCAGGATGAACCCAGCCGACGAAGATAAAACAACTTTTATCATTGACATGGCCAATTACTGTTATAAAGTCATGTCTTTTGGACTGAAAAATGTCGGGGTGACATATCAGAGATTGATGGAAAAGGTGTTTGCAGAATAGATCAGACGTAACATCGAAGTCTACATTGATGACATGGTAGTTAAGACCCCAACAGACAGGAAGCATGTTGATGATCACGAAGTAATTTTTAAACAACTCAGAAAGTTCAACATAAGACTTAATCCAAAAAAAATGTTCCTTCGCCATTCACTCAGGAAATTTTCTCGGGTTCATGTTAACTGACCGTGGAATAGAGGCAAATCGAGAAAATGCTGAGCTATTTTGACAATGAAGAGCCCATCTAACATGAAGGAGGTTCAGAGGCTGGCTGGAAGAGTTGTGGCTTTGTCCAGATTTTTATCAAAATCTAGAGAGCGACTAAGGCCTTTCTTTCAATCCAATCAAGCAGGGGAGCAAATTCCAGTGGACAGAATAATGCGATCAAGCTTTCCAACAGATCAAGACCTATTTGTGGACAACCCCCCATTTGAAGAAACCTGACCCAGAGAAGGAAATCCTAGTTTACTTAGCAGTAAGTGAAACAAGCTATCAGTGCAGTTCTGGTATAAGATAACCCACAAGGACAACAATCTATCTATTTTGTAACAGAGCCCTACAGGGCCCTTAAACTAAGATATCAGAAAATTGAGAAAGTCAATACTCGTTGTGGGTAACAGCAGCACGAAGATTGAGGCCTTATTCCAAAACACATCAGATAGTGTAAAGACCGACCACCCCATAAGACCGATCTTGCAGAAGCCCGAACTGGCAAGCAGAATGATAAAGTGGTCGGTTGAATTGTCAGAGTTCGGGATAAACTACCAACCAAGGGGACCAATCAAATCATAGATTCGCGTAAATTTTTGGTAGAGCTGACACCTCAGAAAAAGAACAAGGAGAACAACGTTGGACTCTTTATGTTGATGGAGCATCGAACACATGGGAAGCGGCGCTGGTGTCATTCTGGAGTCCAAACAATTTGATCCTAGAACAATCTCTCTGTTTTGAATTCAAGCAAGCAACAACCAGGCTGAATACGAAGCACTCATTGCCAGTTTACTTTTGGCAAGGAAGTGGGAGCAACTCCATAACAGTATTCAGTGATTCACAACTAGTCACAGGGCAGGTCGGCGGAGAAACCAAACAGGGGACCCTTAACTCACCAGGTATCTAAATAAGGTTAAAACTTTTATTTCTAATTTCTTAGTGTCAAATCCGCACATAACTAGAGAACAAAACTTGAGGGTTGATCTGTTTCAAGCTTGCAGCACAAAGAGCCAGGAACAAGACGGTTATACAGGGAAACTCTCCAAAAAACCAAGCATGAGGAAGATGAGAGGTAAATACAACTCATACTTCAGTTTCTGGATAACCCCTTGTTTCAATATCTTCAGAATAACAGGTTTGCCATCATATCCAATGAAGCACGAAGATAGCTTATCATTCTAGCTTCTATGTTATATTAAATGGATGAC